>CM053576.1:61392709-61412672 GCA_028646485.1 Cryptoprocta ferox | reverse complement strand
GGAGAGAGAGAGAGAGAGAGAGAGAGAATACCAAGCAGGCTCTGCACCGTCAGCACAGAGCCCGACACAGGGCTCTAACTCATTAAACATGAGATCATAACCCGAGTTGAAACCAAGAGCCAGACACTCAACCAACTGAGCTACCCAGGCACTCCAAAATTAAATATTATTTCTTAAAAGCCAAGGACAACAGTTTCTGAAAGAAAACAAAGCAATGAGTTCTGGGAAGGAGGTGCATGCCAGCACTTTTCCCACTGTGGCACAACAAACATGTTCCAGTGAGGCTTCGAGTTCCATGAGGCCAGGAAACGTAACTACCTGGTTGACCACTAACCCCTCAGCAGGTAGAATGGCGCCATGACACCCATGGTGTGGTACATAGTGGTTGCTCAGTAAGTGATGGCTGAATGGTCAGGTGTGAGGACCTCATCCTGTACCAGCCCATTTTGGATATCAGTCCCTGATTTCCAATGGTTCAATTTATGATTTTTGTGATTTATGATGTTGCGAAAGCAATATGCATTCAGTGGAAACCATACTTCAAACATTGACATTTACCCAGGCTAGTGATTGCGGTACTCTCTTTTGAGGCTGGGCAGTGGCACGAGCCTCAGTTCCCAGTCAGCCACATGCTCACCCGGGTCAACAGCCCATGTGCCTACAACCAATGTGTATCCATACAACCATTCTGTTTTTCGCTTCAGGACAGCATTCAATCAATCACATGAGATATGCAACAGTTTGTTGTAAAATAGGCTTGGTGTTAGATGGTGTTGCCCACCTGTAGGCTAATGTAAGTATTCTGACCACGGTTAAGGGAGGCTGGGCTAAGCTATCATGTTTTGGAGGTCAGGTGGATTAAATGCATTTTGATTTAGGATATTTTCAACTTATGACAGGTGTGAGGACGTTATCCCATTAAGCAAAGAGCTCTGATTTCTGTGCCCATCTCTCCTTTCTCTTCCCTTCTCTTGGACTCCCCGAAAACAGACACAGTTCCAGAAACAGTCTGATAGATCCTGCCATACCTGCCAGCATTTTTTAAAATTTCAATCTCACTGAGTCCACGTGAGACAGAGCTATCATGCTCAGACCCTTTCTCCTGTGTGTGACAGCAAATGGAGACAGGGGAAAGGAGTTTGTAGGTGAGGCCATCTCAAGTAGAGAATCTGGATTCTATTACAGACAAGTTGTAAGGCCTTGTCGGGCCTCAGTTTCCCATCTGAAAAAAAGAGTAACCATACTCGCCTCCTAGAGACATGTTTAGGATGATGCTCAATGGCTGATATAAGTGAAGGCATTTTTAAAAGCAACTGTCCTATCAAATGCAAGGTTTCCTTAGAGACAAAGGGGCAGGAGCATCGTAGATTAAGAGCCAACATGCATACCTTTCTGCCCCTGGGGCACATAAACATGAATTAACTCTATAACCTTTGTTTCATCAGGCAGAATGCATCCTGGTATGTTTCAAGACCTGAGTCAGATCCTTCTCCTCTGTGAAGCCTTGCTTGATTATGAAAACCCTTATCTCCTCTGACTGGCTTGGGCATGCCTGGCCTGTCCACAGACAGACACATCCTACCAAACACACACACACACACACACACACACGCACACACACACATTCTTGCTTTCTCTCTCCCTCTCTCTCTCCCCCCGAATCCCCACCAGCCCTCCACAGCCTCAGACCACCCCTCTTCAAGAAAATAGAGTTTATCCCCCGCACTAGTTTGATTTGAGAACATCTTGATTTCCAGGTGGCCTGCCTGACCCACATACCAGCTCATGGTGTTGAACGTGTCAGTCTACTCTTGTGAGGCACCAGATTCAGTCAAAACCCCTCCAGCCCCTTTCACGTCTGGGTGTTTCACACAGCATGCTCTAGTAGGAGGCATACTTCATTCAACTGTTTCTTGGCTCTTATGGACTTCATCTGACAAAGTCCTCTCTTTTTTAAAAAATCTCCCAATGGCCTAATTTTATGCTTTGCTTTTTGCTTTTGTGTTTGCCGTCCTACAGAAATAATGATCAAAATAAACATCAGGGCTCCTTGCAACTGTCATTTTTCCCCTACACTGTCAACACCCCTGGCTCACACGGATGATTAAAACTCATTTGAAAAATGTCTCCAGTTGCTTTTTAAGGATTTTTCCATTCTGCTTTTCCCCCAGGGCAGTGAGGGAGGCTGGCCAAGGGAGATTCTCTAGGAGTTCACCCTCTGTTTCCTTCACAGCAGCTGAGAGAGGCACAGCCCCCCAGGAGCTAGCTTCCCAGGCCTGGCGGGAAATGCCAAAGGGAGGGGGATGGGGACGAGGAGGTACAGATTAATATTTTTAAAGAGGAAAAATCATGGATGAAATTACTCAAGACAAGTTTTATGGGATCCAGTCAGAAGCGGTGATTTCACAATGGGGATCATACATAGGATCTAAAAATGCCTGAGAATTTTATTTCCTGTAACTACAAAAACAAAAACAAAAGCAGAAACAAACCCATCACTCAGTGGCTCTCTCATCCCTAGCTTTCTGTGGGTGAGTGAGAGGCCTGAAGAGGCAGTTCCTGAAGTCACTCCTCTCCCTAAGCCCTGACTTTGACCAAACCTATAACTTGTGGAGTCACGCTGGGTGCCTCACCCCATGAGGCTGGCTCACAGGACAGTAGGCCTGGAACAACATGGCAGTCGAGTTGCCCAGCCCCTACACAGAACTTCTGATTCCCCCCCAAACTTTACCAATCGTCTACTGTTGAGGAGAAGCCTTGCTGAGAACACAGTCAATAAGCACATATTTCATATGTTATATGTATTACACACTGTATTCTTACAATAAAGTAAGCTAGAGAAAAGAAAACATTATTAAGAAAACCTTGAGGAAGAGAAGATACGTTTGTAGGTCTGTACTGTCTTGAAAACAACCCGCACGTACGTGGACCAGTTCAAGAACGCGTTGTCCAAAGGCCAACTGTACTTCCGTCCCCTCTCTACCCATCATCTGATCTTGCAGGTGCAGGAATTTTCTAAACACCCTCCACTCTCCCTCTTCTTCCCTGCTGCTGTTCAGCCATTGTCATTTGCATGGGAGAAGTAGGGCACAGAAAGAGGTGAGAGTTCCAGGGTTGGGAAAACAGTGTCGGAAAGGAGATTTGTTGATAACTTCTAGGTTTCCTCAGCCATCTCTCTGCCCTTATCCTCTTTCAAATGCCACCCATGCTTTAAGGTCCTAGTTTTGTTCCACCTCCTCCAGGAAGCCTTTCCAACTGCCCTTTGCGGAGCCTCCAATGTCTCACCTCAATGGTCCCATTAGAAGAGCTGTCCATCACTCTGCACATCTGTCTCCCCAGTAGACAGTCATCTCCGTGAGTTCGGAGTTGGTATGTTTGGCGCTTTGCAGCCCCAGAATCTAGCAGTGTCTAGAATATAATAGATGCTCAAAAAATACCTCTATATGTATTGAAATCATTATAGACCCTCCTTTTTTAAACCAAGAAACAGTTATTGTGTGTGCGTGAGAATAGTAAATACTGTTGATGGGAATTTAGCATCATCCATTTAAAAGCCATCTGGCAGTTTTAAATATGGAAATTTTAGTTTCTCATCCAAATCAATAGATGATATGCTTTCTGTAATTCTGGAGGTTGATCTTGAGCATAATGCCTTTATGAAATAAGAATTACATTGAGGGTTCTTTAGTTGTGAGACAGAAGATCTGATAGAAAGGAGTTGGAAGTCCCTTATCCACCTTTCATACTATATGTTTGATAGTTAATGAAATATAGTTTTGTAGCCTTCCCTAGTTCAGGCTACTCCACCAGCCCCAAGAGCACACAGCGTGGTGGGAGCTGAAGTCGAACATACTGGTTTGAATTTGACTGAAATTGAAGTTACTGGCTTAATTTACTGGCCTGTCTGCCTTTTCTTACTAGCACTGGAACATTGGAGCTGTTTCATTCACTTTTCTTCCTTCCAGATCCCCAGGAGAAGGATCAGAGTACATGAACCAATGGCAGGCAGGTATGGCACAGAAAAGGCCAACTTGCCCTTGAATCACACCTTCGGTGAGCTGTGGGGAGCATATCTAATTCATGACTTGACATCATGACTGGTGCCAGTAGGTGTATACAGTCATCGCCATTGGTTACCACACGAGACATGGCACCCACACCTCACACACATCTAAGTCCTGTCGGGCAACCTGTGTAGCATGTGGCCCGAAGCTATGTGCAAATTATCAGGAAGTTCTAAAAGTGTGTTTCTATGGGGGCCCTTTTTTCCTACACAGTGAAACACAAAGGCTCACCTAAAAGTAATTAAACCTGACTTAGTGTTATTGCTGTTTTGTGTGTCATACTTAAACAAGAATGAAAGAAATCTTAATAGGATTGCAATCAGATCTCACATTCCTTTATCATGTATTAGAACCTTAGTTGAAACCAGGTTCAGGGTAACTCAGAGGAATGGGCCTTTCTTTTCAGCAAAAGTGAAACGAAAGCAGGACTGAGCTACAGTTACTGAGCCCAGCTCCTGTTCCCACCCAGACCCTGGCCCAATCCTCCCCTCATCAAAGCCTGGCTTGAGCTCCCTCCCCACTCCAAATCCCCAAGACCACCTCTCCTCTGAGTCCTCCTGGTTTGAACACCTCACCCAATGCTGTTTGCTGCCATTTGTTTACGGAAGGAGTATAAACTCCCCATTGCTTCTGAAGTAAACCCCTCCACTTTTTGCTGATAAGCCCAGAGCCAGCACCTACCTCATGGTCAGGTGAGTGAATGATAGCTACTCTTTAAAACCATGACTACTGGGGGTGCCTGGGTGGCTCAATCGGTGAGCATCTTCGAATCAGGTCATGATCTCATGGTTTGTGGGTTCAAGCCCCACATGGGGCTCTGTGCTGACAGCTCAGAGACTGGAGCCTGCTTCGGATTCTGTATCTCCTTCTCTCTCTGCCCCTCCCCCACTCATGCTCTGTCTGTCTCTCAAAAATAAATAAGTGTTAAAAAAGAAACATGACTACTGGTTGTCATAAGAAAAGTCACCTTTTCTAGAAGCTAAATGATTCTTTAGAGGATTGCTTTCATTAATAAGCTAAGGTCATTCAGTGAGGTTAAAATATGATTCACTTTCAAAAAAATGAGATGAACACACATCTGCTGCATAAAGTGAGGGTGTGCTCTTGCTCTATGGAATAATGGTGGCAGAGCAGAGGTGGGGAAAAGTTGCTCCTGTAACTGTGGCTACCTGACATCGGCCCGAGAAAAAGAGTTAGTAAATATCTGAACTACTAAAGTCTCTTCTCTCCCCAACCCCGTACTCCAGCTACCCAGACCCCAATCTCCATGTCAGTTTGGTTACTGTTCTCCCATAAAGGAAATCCATGGTGTTTATTAAATACCACTTTATGCTCCAAAAGCTGCCATGCAGTGAGGCACCTTAGCCTTGATATTCTACAATGCACAGAGGAGAACACTGCTGAAATGGAAGACATTCATTCCCATATCTCACTTATTCACCAAGAGGTGGAGGAAAGCTAACCCTCCACTATGGTGAACCTCTTGGCAATATGTCCAGAGAAAAAAGAAGATCCTGTGGATCTTCACCCAGGAAACCACCTCAGATACTGAAAGAGATGGCTACCTGCTAGGGGTAGGGGATGAGGGGGAAAGTTGTCCCCACAGAGGGGGACACGGTGCTGGGTCAGGCAAGAGAGAATATCAGTGTGACATCAGAGCAAGGTCCCACTGGACTGGGAGTCCCAGACACCAGATGCTAAGTCCGCCTTGGCCAAAACAGAGCGTCTATGGGCAAAAGACTTCTACTTCTTTGACATCTTATGTTCTCACTGGTGCAAAAAGTAGAGAAGAAACAATTTTTATAAAATCTTCCAACCCTCCAATTCTGATAGTGAACACCTACCAAATGTGAGGCCTATGATAGGCCCCATGGAAGATAAAGACTTAAAGGACACATTTTTCATTAATCTAGAATTGCACTTGAATGGAGAAAAGAAAAAGTCGACCATACGACTGGTCCTCTTTTATCATGTTGGGCTCCACATAGGTACACATACATGCTTAGACCCATAAATATTAGGCATTGTGTAACACATTTCAAAAACAAGGATAGCTAATGACTCCTGCACTTGTTCAGAAAGGGATTTCCAGATTTTCAGAATGTGTTTCTTATTCTCCTGAGACATCAGATGGATAGGAAAAATTCCACTAGACCGCTGTTTCTTGGTGTGGAATAGGTGGTGGTATGAGTGGAGCTTGAGATCAAATAATCTACTGGGAAACAGTAGATTAAACAAAGGCAATCTTTTTGATCCCCCCCCCCCAGCCCATTGCATTTCTCCTCAGGGACTTAAATAAGCAAGTTCGTGTTGAAACAGTCTAGAAGAAGTAAAGATTTCAATTTCTCAAACTATGGGCCACAGGATTCTTCTTAGTTTCCCAAGTAATGAGGGTTCAGAGAAATACCCTTTGAAACCCAGTGTACCAAAAAGACTGTAAATTCCCTGAGGTCAGAGACCAGAGATGCCACTGTATCTCCAGTACCTGGCACATGGGAAGAATTCAATGAAATATCATAAAATAAAAATTTGCCAAATGGCCAAATGAGTAATAGTTGAATTAAAAGTGGAGGAACATCATGGCAGTGACATAGAGGTGAGAGTATGCCAAGGGGCAAGGGCTCATCTCTCCACGATGGTGCCCTGCACTGTGTGGGCTCCAGGTGGGCACAGGGAGGAGTTTCAGGTGAAGTTGCCTTTGCCTTCTCAAGAAGCTAAAGACTACAAACCCATAAGCCACCATAAAGACTTTAACTCCCCCCAACAAAAGGGGTAATAAAATAGGAGCTTCATGAAGAATGTTGGCATTCGAAAATCAGTTATGATAGTCATAGGTCAGACTCCATAATGCAGTTACAGATTATTTTCCTTTCTTTACTGCCACCTTCTGGTTCCCAGGCTCCTACACAGTCAATTGAAAATGAGCATTGTAAGTACTTGTCCACATCCTCTGCCTCCTATGACATTATACAAGTCAGAAGTGGTTAGGGTGGCCTTTACTCCTTTTCATTTGATCTGAAGGCAACAGAGAACTTAAACGATTTCCCTAATGATAGAAAGTTAGGAGCAGAGCAAGGACTAACCACACCTGTTGTTTTTTCCAAGGAGCAAACACTGGGAAATGTTCCAAGGAGCATTTGGCTTTGTCCAGCTGCATTTGCAAAGAGTTCTATTGCCCTCTCATCCCTCCACAAGCACAACCCTGAATGGAAAATTCCATACCCTTAAAAAAGAGGATGCTGTTCAAACAGACCCTGATCTTTTCAAGGGTAAAATCCATTGCACTTCACAAGGCCTCTTAGAAAAGAATGTAGAGGGTCCATGATTGACTTTTTAATCGGACATCAAGATACCATCACATCATTCAACATTACCCCAAGATGGCGGCCCACCAGCTGCTTCCTAGATATACCTTGGTCTGAAAGCAGCAATAGAGTTGGGTTAGGTATGGGTGTTTCCGCGCCAGAGCCAAAATCCTCTTCTCTGTCATCGTGCAGTCCACGTCATCATCCTGGAGGATGACATCCTTCTTTAAGACTTTCACAGCATATACTTCATCTTTGCCTTTCAGCTCGGCCAACATGACCTGCAACGAACCCAATCAAAACCACTCATATCAATCTACACAGGCATGGAATCCAAAGAAGAAACACAAGCCAATGCCTAATGCATTAAAAACTCCTTTTTTCTTTAATTTTAAATAGTATAACAACATTGAAAAATGTTTAGAAAAACTACCCACCCTAATAGAGGTACTATAATTCATGTATTTATTTTTTAATCTCCAGCATAGGGCCCAGCCAAAGAAAAAAAAAAAAAGTAGGTCAATACACATCTGTTAAGTAATTATTCATACGTTCATATAGATTTGTCCTGCTTATAATTATAGTATCACACATATAATTTTTTTTAACTGAATGTGATTTCATAAGGATTCCTCATCTGCATCTTCACCATCATTATCAGGGATGCTTATCCTCAACTCAAGTAAACATATTACTGGGGCACCTGGGTGGCTCAGTCAGTTAAGCATCTGATTCTTGATTTCAGCACAGGTCAGGATGTCACGGTTGGTGGGTTTGAGCCTCACATCAGGCTCTGTGCTCAGAGCACAGAGCCTACTTCAGATTCTCTCTCTCCCTCTCTCTCTGCCCCTCCCCTGCTCATGCTCTCTCTCTCTCTCAAAATAAACTTAAAAAATTTTTAAAAAATAAACATATTACAATTTAACCACTTACCTCATATTAGACACTTAAGTGAAATCTAATTGTTAAATAGTATATAAATAAATTGGATTGGGTGTTTTTGTATATGCACTTTTTTTTTCTTTTTTCAGCCATATCCTTAAGCTAGAAAGTCTTGGAAGTTGATTACAGGGTTAACCATTTTGCACATTTCTTGAGTTTCAGAAAGGATGTACAATAGAATTTGCCATGAGGAACATAGAGGTGCTTTAGTTTCATGGCAATGTACCCACATTGGGTGTATTCACTTAAAAAGTGTTTTCGCTCATGTAACGGGTGTGAAATGTAACCTCCAGGCTGTTTTAACTTGCAATGAAATTTTTTTTAATTTTTAAATTTTATTTAAATCCACGTTAACATATAGTGTAATAATGGTTTCAGGAGTAGAATTTAGTGATTTATCACTTACATATAACACCCAGTGCTCCTCCCACCAAGTGCCCTCCTTATTGCCCATCACCCATTTAGCCCATACCCCCCCTCCCCTCCAGCAACCCTCAGTTTGTTCTCCGTATTTACGAGAAACTTTAAAATTTTTTCCCTCTAATTGTATTTGTGTGAACTGCCAGTTTTATATTTGTCAAGGTCACTTTGTCTAGTTATCTACTACTTTATATTATTTTCTTAGGAGTTTGTAGGAGTTTGGTATGTAAAGATGCTAACACTTTGCTTTCCGCAAAGGTTTGTCTAAGCCTGTGTTAGGATTTTCTATCTTCTATCAGACAGGATCACTTGTCCTTATGTAGCTGCATCAGTCATGTTTGCCTTTGTGGTTTCTTCTGACACTGGGAATGTGATTCCTTTTCCAGAGGGCAAATGAACAGTTTTATTAAAGGTTTCCTATCGCTTGGTATTTTTGCACTCATTTCTGCACAGCGTGACAAGTCCTTCTCCTTTTAAACAATCAGCTCCTAAGCACAGTATTTGAAGGTGAGCTTCCAGAGCTCAAGAGTGGGAGCTCACAAGCCTCGAGAGGGAATTCAGCGGGCTACCTAAGGACCTTTCGTCACCCACACGCAACGCGCTCTTTCAAACTGGCTCCAACATTGGCTGCGGTTTTTCCTAAGAAACAACCTAAAAGCTCCAGAGTCTTCCAAGTTCCCGTCCTGCCTATACAGTATGGAGACCTGCAAACTCCGAGCCTGCTTGTTCACTTTGACTCTCGTTCAAAAGTAAAGCTGCTCACATCCCGGAGTTAGGCCTGGACCAGGGCACTGGGGCCTGCTTCTTACGCAGTCTCTGAAGAATGTGATTGCTTCAGCAGTTGTCATTTAAGCGCCCTCCGGTTACCTTCCTGCTACAGTATTCTCCGGAGGAGATGGGGCAGGTGAAGGGCCAGGGGGCGGGTCCATACCCTGGAGGCTTCCTGGGCCCTTCCCTGCAGAGAGCGGCAGAGCGGGCCTGCAGCTCCGCAAGATGGCTGACCCACCGGCAGGTGCTTTCAAGAGTCCAGGACACGGGAAGGCACGTGACCCTGGGGAGCTGCGGGGGGGCTGGGGCCTGGGCCCCAGAGCAGGGCCTGGAGAGACACCTCCTATGGACTCCTGCCTGTGAGAAGAGCAAGGGAGTAATCGGGGGTCTCAGCTGAAATGTTAGCCAACATCCCAGGCTCTCTGCCCTTCCACCTTCTTTCTAAAATGAACAGCGAGTATTTACCCACTTCGCTCCGCCATCAGAATGGTGCCTGATCGCCAAGAAAGGTTCACGGGACATGCTCGGCACCCATACCCTACATGGTTCTGCTCATTTCAGTATGCGCGGGAGAGCGAGACTGGCACCGAGGGCAAAGCAAGACCCAAGGCATGAGATGATTATCCTCATTCTCTTGACAATGTAGAGGATAAACCTAACATGTAGTAAGTGCCAGAAAAGTCAGTTCAATAGCATGTACCTTTCAAAATAACCCACGCTCAGATTTGCTTTGAGCTCTAAGCTCACTGAGGGCCGAGATTCTGGAGTTCATTTCTTAAAGTCTTTGTAACAGATGAAAGCCAGAAGTTCGGATGGAGCTCTGATGAAGGGAAGAGATGTATTGCTACCAGTACTGCTAACAGGAAGCCAAGCTCATGTAAAGCAATTTAAGCTTTTCAAAGTGCTCTTTTACCCATGATCTCACTGGATGCCAGTGTCACCATTTGACAAATAAGAAAAACGGAATCCCAAAGAAGTTAAGTGACTACATTGAAGTCTCATAGCCCAGAGCCTGGGCTCCCACCTGCTTGGCCGCAGGCCGTTTCCACTGAACAAGGAAGGAAGACGCAACAAGACCAGGCTGAAATGTTCTAGCCTAATCTGATTTAGATCAGATAGATGAGGCAACGCCACGGGGCAGAGAAAGTCAGATGTTATACCCACGCATGCCACAGACCTTGCCAAAGCTGCCTTTGCCCAGCACCTTGATGAAGGTGAACTCATCCAGACCCAAGCGCTTGGCCTGGCCCTGCCGCACTTCGCCATTCTCGCCGGGGCTCACCAGGTGGCCATCGCTGCAGGCCGCGGCCCTGTGCTCCTCCCCTCGGTTGTCAAACGACAAGGCCTTCCGAATGTTGTTTTCAAGTTCTTTTATTTCTAGGGCCAAAGGTGACAAGATATCACGTTAGTGCAAACCTTATAATCCCTTCCCATCAGGACCCAGCACTCAGAACGTCCCCTGCCCCCAAGCGTGAGGCCTCCACCCTCCTTCTGGTTCTTCACACCAGCCGATCCAGTGCGACATCTCTTTACACGTTCATTTGATCTACACGCTTGCATTGGCACCTAATGTACACGAAACGTAGACGCTCACTGGCACCTTAATGTACGTGCAACATACATGCTTTCACTGGCACCTAATGTGCATGCAACGTACATGCTTTCACTGGCATCTAGGTCCGCAATGAAGAGGAGGACACAGTCCCCACCATCCAACGCCTTCAGATTACACAGAAACTCAGCCCTCTCTCTGAAAGCCCCCTTGGCTGGTGGCCTATTCTGTTATTTTAGGTGTAATATTCTATCAGACAGGGTCACTTGTCCAGGAATCCTGGCCTTGTCTGGAACGCTGCAGACTCTCAGAGGCAACAGGTACCTGTCAAGTTCCCTTTGAAACTCAGAACAATGACTGAGAACAGTCATCACAGTAATCACTGGTGATATGACTGTATCAAAAGCTAGGACTAGGAAGCCGCAGCTTGTAAAGCACTTTACTTGGCCTTGTTGTCACATTTATTCTAATACCCATCTCCCACAAGGATATGAAACCGAATGAGCAGTGGGCTTATCATTAACGGAAGAATTGTTTCCTGAGAGTGACATGCTGCAAAATTATCTGAGCTGGGGCAGGGATTCCTCGGTTCCATTTCACAACCATGGGATGGTCCTGTGCCCTTGCAGAGCACGTGACCTAACCTACCTGGTGGTGATAACACTGGCTGACCCTCTGACCTTTACTGTTTGGGGAAACTTATTGTTAGCTATTCATTCACCAAGACACACACACACTCCTCATTGTAGAAGTGGGCACCGAAACCATACTCCGGTTTTAAGAGATGCTCATGAATAACTGGGATGGTCAAAGGGGAACACATACCATTAACCCTTAGGAATCGGGGTTAGGCATGATAAGCATGTGCTGCTCAACATAAAGACATCTTCAGCTTCTTTGCAGAAGGACTGAGGCCCATGAGCGCTCGCTCAAGGAATCTGGATCTTTCTTAGACCTGGAGTCCAGCTCCTCTGAGAAGTGCTGGGTTGGAGGGGAGGGGAGGGGAGGGCAGGGCAGGGCGAGGGTGGTTGCTGAGTCTAAAGCTCTCCCCTTTGCCAATTCAGCCACTTCCTCTCTTACGCCTCTACTACGTATAACGTCTAGTCTCAGCAAACAGCTCAAAGTCTCTGTTTTCAAGGCAAACTGTTAAATGGATTTTAGAAAACAGAACTTGGGTGTTTAGGGATTCCAGAGCTTGAAGAAAATATCATTCTGGGCATTCTTACCCTGGAAGGAAGAGAAACTATGTGTTATCCCTGTTCAGTAGCAATGCTGTGTCTGGCTAAGAGGGTCTTTGCATCCATTTGTGCCCCCACCACTGCTGGGTAATCCTGGTGTCTGCACTGACCAGAGACAAAGACAAGCATGGTGTCCTGCCAGGTCTGGGCAGCATGATGGCAGGAGCCAGACCTAGAAATTCCAGCCACCTCCCCCTTACTGGGGGGTCTCTACCATATAACCCCATCTCCTTAAAGCTCCCAAAGGAGGTCTCAGCACTAACATGAGGCACATGAAAACACCCACACGGGTTCTAGGATAATACCTACTAGTCCCTACTAGTCTGGATTACATAGGAATGGGCCAACTCTTTTTTTGGAATTAAGCAGAGTATAAAGACACAAGAAGCTAATCAGAGCAGCAAGATGAGGGAGGCAGGCCGATTGGTTTGGGCCCTCAGGATGGGCACGGGGCCCTGCAGCTGTTTTGTCTACTCCTGGGTAAGCTGAAGTGGGTGACACCCCAGGCAGGGTGTGACGGCACAGATTCTGAGCGGGGGTCCCGAAATCAAAAGGGGTATCGTGTCGCTCTTACTGCTAACTTAGTTCCAGGCCTTTGGACAGAACTTTTTACCTCTCTGATCTTCCACTTCCCACCCTGTAACATGGGGCCAGCGATGGAGCACCACCAACACAGAGCTCGTGTGAGCCTAAGATTAAGAGAAGGCAGGCAACAGGGGCTGTGGAAAATCAAGGCACTATTGTCACACAACGATGATTATCCCTGCTCTGCAGAAGTAGACATCCCTTCCCAGGGGCTCCTGGGTCTGGGCACCAGAGGGGAAGGTTTTAAATGTGTTAGTCTCCCCTCAGCATTCTTGGATACATGTAGAATTCAGACACTTCGACCACGGGAGGCATATTCTTATGGGGAAGAAGGAATCCTAAGCTGAGCTTTAGGAAGGGGTCGGGCCTAGAGCTGGCTTCCTCCCTTCTCTCGTCTGTTCTCTGCTTGGCGCTCCTGCCCCTGCCCACCCACAGGCCCCCCGCTCACGCCCTGCTTTCAGGTTTTGGGTGTGATGACCAGAGTCAGGAAGGAAGTTGCTCTCAGCTGAGTGGCACAGACACATGGAAGGCCCGGGGCACTTGGAACCCCGGGAAAGAAGCAGGAGTAAAGAAAGAGCCACAACGTGTCCTGCTCTTTCTCTCTTATCCTGGCATGGACAGTGTTTAAGGCAAACACTGCCATTTAGCACCTCTCCCTCAAGAAATACTTGTAGAGAGAAAAGAGCAGCTAACGAGTAAGCAGGGAGAGGGGGTCTGATGCCCTCAGTCCTTCCGATGACATTGCTCAGAGGTCACAAAGCAAATCTGCGAGTCTCACCCTGGTCACAAGGGGAGGTGGGTGCTGACTTGGATCGATCTTCCTCAGATGGTGAGCTTCCAGAAGCAGGCTGCGGAGACTCGGCGCCAGCGATGAGCTAGAGAGAAGGAGAGAGAGGGCGGGGGGTGGGGGAGACGTGAGGAGGAGATGGGGGGCTCCCCCTGGGTCAGAACCGCCAAGATGCCAGACCAGAGCAAGGGCCGTAGGAGCCCCGGTACACAGCAGCACTTGCTGAACTGACATTCGAAAGCACAGACTTAGGTCTCACCCGACACTTAAGGGAAACACCAGACACTGCACGTGGTGATATACCCAAGTGCTGCATCACTACGCTGTACACCAGAACCCAACACTACACTATGGGGTGACCTACTGGAATTAAAATAAAAACTTAGAGACTGTGGTTTGTTTAATCTTCATCCTACGCAAAGACAACTGACCCGTCTAAGCAAAGCACAACTGTACCCCTTCTACGAAAACCCCCTCGCCGATGCAAGCAATGCGAGTTTTCACGGTTCTCCGTCATCTTGTTTGGCTGTGTTTAGTTCATGGCTTCTGTGTGGGGATACCATGTGGGGCACTCGCCTCGGTTAGACTATAGACTCTTTGAAGGTAAGACTCTATTGAGTATTGGTATGGCTCCTGACCCCTTGCACAAAATGATACCTTTAGCAGAAGCTCAATAAATATTTTTAGGTGCGTTGATATCGGTTGGCAAATTTTAATAGGATGTTCTCCCTGAAGTCTATTTCCTGGCACAGATGCCGGGATGCCCATATGGAGTTCCCACTAACGTCAGAGGCTTGGACTAAGCGGTCACATGTACTTCTATTTTACTCTTGATCTAGAACTGTGTGCACACATCTTCGCTGGGTGAGGGACTACTTGCAAAGGGTAACGTGAAGACAAACAATGCTCCAGGAAGCCTGACACTCTTGCAAAAAGCCTGTTTAGATTCTGAGCAAGAGTACCTCTCTCCCTTCTTCGCACACTAAGTTGAGCCACTACTTGGATCATGTGGCTTTTTTCCAGCGTTTGCATCAGAAGCAATCCAGCAACAAAAAGATTAACTCTGTCTCTTCTTGAATTTCTCCAAGTTGGCTTCTTACCACCAGGTGCCCCCACATCTCAGACAGACAGATGATGGCTGGTTATTGGCATTATGGCCCTCCTCAATCGGGGGTGGGGGGGCAGGTGTGCACTGAGTTTTCTCTTAAATGCTTCATGACAATTAATGATGGTTCCCTCTCAATTTACTTCTAGCAAGGAAAAAGACTGTATCTCCTGAAAAGGGCTCTCTCTAGAGCTCATAAATGTGTATGTCCAACACTGTCATCACAAGGTGTTTACTTAACCTGCCTCTTTGGTGGGGGTCTAGCATTCCTGGGTGCTGACATTCTTCTTGCAATTGTGATGCCTTGGGTCAATAAGTGAAGTTCTATTTCCACTGGTGGGATTTACAGAGCTGTGAGTCACCAGAAGCACAAAATCTCGTAGCTAACTAACCAGGGAGAAGAGAATTCTTCTCCTCCAAACTTTGCAAGACAGATTTGCTTATTGGGACAGTAGAGAAGGAGGAGTTTAAGAGAATGAAAACCATTCAAACCTCCCCATTCAAGGGAAAGGGCTCTTCTGAAGATGCACCCGGGAAAAGGTGTGGGCAGCCTTTTAAAGAAGGGAAACACAGAGCCCTTCAGAAGGTATTTTAGGGCAGGATTTAGGGAGAACATTGGGAGTCAAAACTGTAGAGCACCCGATGTCAGACTTACTTTTCTAGCAAGTGCTTGAGAATGCCTGGTCCTGGGCGATGAGGCCCTCTGCCTGCCTCTCACCTCCCCCAGAATGTCTTGCCCAGTGAAACATGGTTCTGATTTTCTCATAACTGACTTTTCAAAGACTCTTACATTTTCTAGGCTGGGAGCCAAGGCTAAGAAGGGCCTTCAAACAAAATGCTATGGATGCCTTTAGCTCTATTTACATCTGTGGGCCCTGACTTACCAAAATAGCATTTTAGCAAATGGATCTCTTCCCACTGACATTCCGAATGTCACACGGGTAGAGACAGGGAGCTTGGGTCTCCCAAGAAAGGCCCAGATGTTTCATGTCATGGGGCATTAACAATGTCCCTTGGGCAGCTGAGTGCGGGCACTAGCGCAGATCTTCTTGGCTTGCTCCCTGGAAAAGAATGTCGTTCTAGCTCTTTGTCCATTTGTCCTCATTACATTAATACCAGGGGGCGAAGTTCAAACACTGACATTGCTTTCATTCCAGTTCTGGAGGCAGATAAGCCTATTTCCTTGTCTAGAACGGTGCTTCTTCTAGAGGGAATTCCAAAGTCCTCATCTCAAAGGTTTTGTTTCCCCGAGGAATGCAACACTTGAGACTTGCTTTGTTTCCCCCCACTTCTGGAATTGAAGGAGCCTTTAATGTCACCTGCCTGATTTCTTTTCTTTTTTTTCCTTTCCTTTATGCACATGCTATTTTGAGGGCAGTGTCTCAAACCCAGCGATCTTAGAAGCTCACTCTACAGGGCTCTCAGGAAAACAGCACTGAGATAGTGGGCCCACAGTGCTCCAGAAACATCACCAAATAGCCAGTTACCTTTTTTCTCCTCTGGCCACTGTTGGTAATTTTGTCTGGAGTGACACCTAGGTCAGCCAGGACTTTGGCAATTCCTCTGGCATCTACTCCACAGTTGGGAGCTACGTTGGTCTCACAGCGTCGGTGAACGTTCATCTTGCAAACTGTAAGGAGACACAGAGAGGAGACCTTCAATATTCATGACCGAAAGTGTTACCTTGTTGTTTTTTTTTTCTGATCGTAAACATAATACATGTTCATTTGACAGAATTTGGAAAATGCAGAAAGACAAAAAGAGAAAAATAAAAATCACCCAGAACTAAAAGTGTCCATCTGAACACCCTACAGAGATCACCACTGTTGATAGATCAATAGCCCATTACGTTTCCTTTCAGGGAACAGAGCACTGACTATAACAGAACGTAACTGGTTTATGTAGAGAAAGTTCATTTGGATCCTGAGCACAAATGGGTCGCATATATAGAGCACAGTCTACCACTTTGCTAAAATGTGGGAATATTACCCCGAGAGAAGGACCCACAGTAGAGCCTACTGAGATGGTCATCTGTACATGAGGACCCTGAAGGCGACCTCCAAGGCTCCTTTCAAATCTAAACTCCAATTTCAAAGGAACAAAATCTGTGCCTGGAAGTCTTGTTTTGTGCACATCACTTAGTGGTCCTTGGCTTAGAGCATGGCAAGTGAAAACATCAACCGTTGCAGTTTCCAGCTTAGCATGTAAGGTGCTTGGATGACATCACTGGGTCCCAACAAGCACAAAGCTGAACAGACTTAAAAACCCACTCTTCTCAGATTTACTAGAGAAGGAAGGTTCCAGGGCACATGCTGCCACCAAAATGAATGAGACAGACGGGTAGCTATGGTGAACCACAACTCACTGGGCAGAAACTCCCCAGCAGCAACCTCTGTGGGGGCAGGGGCGGGGGCCGGGAAACCCAAGCAAAATTGGCAAAGTGCTGGAGTCTCCCAGCAGACAAGGCTGAGAGAACCACCTCTGGGCACACTGGTCAATCTCAGGGACCCCCACATCTTTGTCAGTTTTGCTTCTAGGAGTTTGACCAGGTTCTCACAGTGAACCCTGGAGAAAAATTCCCTTATGCTTCGGGCAGCGGTGGGGGTGTGCGGGGGGTGGGGAAGAAACCGTTTTGAAATAAAGCAGAATCCTTTGTTCTTAACAAGGCCTGCGTTTAGGAGAAACTATTTTACAAGAGCCTCAACTATTGTAGTTTTATCAGATTCTACCTGACTTGCGGGGCGGGGTGGGGGGGAGGAAAACACCCCACTCTAGCTGTAGAGTAGGGGTGTAGCTTTCCCTGTGGGAGAAGGGAAATACCCAACCCAGTGTCTTCTTGCCTTCCATGTGGAAAAAGAATGATCCCCAACTCCAGCCTACTCCAGCCACACTGTCCTACCTAAGGTGGGAGGGAAAAGAAAAACAAAAAACCCCTAGCAACACTCACAAAGCTCATAGTTCAGAGGCACAGGCTCAGGCAAAAACTGAGATCTAATTATAGGACTATAGAATGCTTCCCCTCTCCCACACCCTGGTCACCGCCTTATTAAAGGCCTATTTACTGCAGTTCCTTTTACCCAGTACTAGAACCAGACCCAGACATGGCAGGAATGTTGGAATTATCAGACTAAGAATTTAAAACAGCTATGATTAATTTGCTAAGGGCTCTGATCAATAAAGTAGACAGCATGTGAGAATAGGCGATATAAGCAGAGAGATGGAAATCTTAAGAGAGCATCAAAAGGAAATTCTAGACATCACAAACGTTTAACAGAAATGAAGAATGCAATGAGCCTGGGTGGCTCAGTCGGTTGAGCTTCTAACTTCAGCTCAGGTTATGATCTCATGGTTTGTGAGTTTCAGCCCCATGTGGAGCTCTGTGCTGACAGCTCAGAGCCTGGAGCCTGCTTCAGATTCTGTGTCTCCCTCTCTCTCTGTCCCTCCCCTACTCATGCTCTGTCTCTCAAAAATAAACAAACATTAAAAAAATTAAAAAAAAGAGACATGAAGAATGCCATTGCTGGGACTACTGGTAGAATGGACATAGGTGAGGAAATAGTCTCTGAGTTTAAGGATATGTCAATAGAAACTTCCAACACAGAGAAACAAAGAGAAAAAAAAAAAAGACCAAAGAAAAGACAGACTGTTTAAGAACCGTGGGACTATAAAAGGTATAATGTGTACAATGGAAATACCAGATGTAGAAGACAGAGATAAACAGAAGAAATATTTGAAGCAAAAACGACTGAGAATGTCCTCAAATTAATTTCAGACACCAAACCACAGATCTGGGAAGCTCAGAGAATACCAAGCAGGATATATGACCAAAAAATAATAATAACAAACTATACCTAGGCATGTCATACACAAACTTCATAAAATCAAAGATAAAGAAAAAATATTCTTGAAAGAAGCCAGAAGGAGGTAACACCTGACCTACAGAGCAGAAAAGATAAGAGCTACATCTGACTCATCCCCAGAAACCAAGCAAGAAGAGAACAGAGTGAAATATTTAAAGTACTGAGAAAAAAAAAAAAACCCACATAGAATTCTGTATCCTGTGAAATTATTCTTCAAAAGTAAAGAAGAAAGACTTTTCTCAGACAAATAAAAACTGAGGGAATTCATGGCCAGCAGACTTGTCTTACAAGAAATGTTAAAAGAAGTTCTTCAGGGAGAAGGAAAACAACATTGGTCAGAAACTCAAATCTATGGAAAGAAAGGCCATTAGGGAAGGAACCAGTGATGGTAAAATAAAAACTTGCATTTTCCTTAGTCTTCCTTCATCTAAGAAATAACAGTTCCTCAAAATAATGGCAACAATATATCCAATTACATATGCTTATGTGCATCATATGTATATAAATATGTGTGCTTATGTGTAAGGGAAATGAATGACAGCAATGATACATGGAACGGGAGAAATTATGATTATTTAGTTACTATAATGTACTCGCATTACCTCTGGAGCATTTGAATGTTATTTGAAAATGGACTTGGATTAGTTGTAAATGTATATTGCAAACCACAAAGTAAAAAAAAAAAAGAGTAATTGATATGTTAAAAAGAAAGAGAGAAAATGGAATCATATGAAATAGTCAATTGAAAACACAAAAGGAAGAAAAGGGGCATCAAATGGAAAACAGCAGCAAAAATGATAGTTATTAATCCAATTATGCCAATAATCACTTTAAATGTCAATGATCTAAATATAGTTGACTCTTGAACAACAGAAGAGTTAGGGGTGTTGACCCCCTGCATAGTAAAAAAAATCCAAGTATAACTTCTGACTCCTTCAAAACTTAACATCTGATAGCCTACTGTTGACTGGAAGCCTATGGATAACATAAATAGTTGATGAACTCATATTTTATATGTATTATATACTATATTCTTTCAACAAAGCTAGAAAAAATGCTATTAAGAAAGTAATAAGGAAGAGAAAATACATTTACAGTACTGTAAAAAAAAAAATCCACATATAAGTGGACCCATGCAGTTCAAATCTGTGTTCAAGGGTCAACTGTATGCCAATTAAGACAGATTTTTAGAGTGGATCAAAAAATAGGACCCAATTATATTTAATCTACAAAAGATATACTTTATTTTTTTGAGGTTAAATATTTTTTTACTTTATTTATTGTTTAATTTACATCCAAGTTAGTTAGCATATGGCGCAACAATGATTTCAAGAGTA
>CM053576.1:61331434-61392609 GCA_028646485.1 Cryptoprocta ferox | reverse complement strand
ACACACACACACACACACACACACACACACACACACACATCTTCTTTATCTACTCATCCATCAGTGGACATTTGGGCTCTTTCCATACTTTGGCTATTGTTGATAGTGCTGCTATAAACATTGGGGTGTATGTGCCCCCTTCAAAACAGCACTCCTGTATCCCTTGGATAAATACCTAGTAGTGCAACTGCTGGGTCATAGGGTAGTTCTATTTTTAATGTTTTGAGGAGCCTCCATACTGTTTTCCAGAGTGGCTGCACCAGTTTTCATTCCCACCAGCAGTGCAAAAGAGATCCTCTTTCTCTGCATCCTCGCCAACATCTGTTGTTGCCTGAGTTGTTAATGTTAGCCATTCTGACGGGTGTGAGGTGGTATCTCATTGTGGTTTTGAGGTAAATAATCTACAAGAAATATACTTTAAGTATAAGACATATTTATATTAAAATTAAAGGTGTGGAGAAAGACATATTGCACTAACACTAATAAAAAGAAGGCAGGAGTAGCTATATTAATTTTGGAAGCAGACTTCAGAGCAAGGTAAGTTGACAGGGATAGCAAAGGGCATTACATAATGATAAAGGGGCCAATTGTCAAAGACGACGTTAAATCATTAATGTGTATGCACCTAGCAGCAGGTATCAAAATGTGTGAGGGAAAAGTAGAACTGCAAGGAGAAACAGATGAGCCCACTGTTATAGTTGGAGATGTCAACACTCTGCTATCAGAAATGGATAGCAGAGGCATAAAATCAGTAAAGACATAAAGTCAACAGCACCATCAATCAACTGAATATAATTGACTACTATGTCTAGCAATTACTTCATCCAACAACAGCAGAATACACATGCTTCTCAAGCTCACATGGAACATTTACCAAGACGGACCACATTCTGAGCCACAAAACATACCCTAACAGATTTAAAAGAACAACAACAAAAAAAAATCATACGAAGTCTGCTTTCAGAGTATAGTGGAATTAAATTAGAAATCAATAACAGAACGATGGTTGGAAAATCCTCAGATGCTTGGAAATTAAATAACACACTGCTAAATAACACATAGGTCAAGAGGAAATCTCAAGAGAAATTTAAAAATATTTTGAATGGACTGAAAATGAATATACAACTTCTCAAAATTGGCAGGACACAGCAAAACCATTCTGGAAAGACACAAACTCTACCAAACCTCACAAACAAAATAGACAATATAAAAGGTCAATTAAAGAAATCAAGTCTATTAAAGCAACCAAGTTGATAATTAATAATTTTCCAAAATAGCACCAGGCCCAGAATGTTACCAAACCTTTAAGTTAAAAATTATGCCAATTCTCTATAATATCTTCTGGAAGATGAAAGCAGAAGGGATATTATAAGAAAAGACAACTCCAGCCCAACATCTCTCATGAATATAGATGTAAATCTCCTCAACAAAATACCAGCAAATTGAATCCAGCAATTTATGAGAAGAAATATAAACCACAAAGAAGTAGGATTTATCTCAAGTATGCACAACTAGTTCAACACTTGAAAATCAGTTAATGTAATCCTTCACATCAATAGGCTAAAGAAAGAAAATCACACAATCCTAGTAGTAAATGCAGAAAAAGCATTTGGCAAAATTCAACACCCATCATGATCAAATCTCTTAGCAACCAAGAAATACAGAAGAATTTCCTAAACTTGATAAAGAACATCCACAACAAACCTTCAGCTAATATCATACTTGCCGATGAGAAAGTAGGAGTTTTCTAATTTTAACCACAAGGCAAGATTGTCCCCTCTCACTATCCCTTTTCAATACTGTACTGGAAGTACTAGATAATACACTAAGAAAAAGAGATAAAAGGTATACTGATTGGTAAGAAGGAAATAAAACTGCCTTTATTCACAGATGACATGATTGTCCATCTAGAAAATCCCAAAGAACTGAAAAAAATCTTCTGTAATTAATAAGCAATTATAGCAAGGATACGAGATGCAAGGCTAATATACCAAAGTCGATCATTTTCATATATACCACCAATGATCAAGTGGAATCTGAAATTAAAAACATGATGCTATTTACATTAGCACCTAAAAAATACTTAGGTATAAATCTATCAATATATCTACAAAGTCTATATGAGTAAAACTACAAAACTCTGATGAAAGAAAGAAATAACTAAATAAAGGGAGAGACATTCCACGGTCATAGGTAGGAAATTTTAGTGTTGTTAGCGTGTCAATTCTTCTTAAGGCATTTTCAATAAAAAAAAATACCATAAAGTTATTTTGTGTATATTGACAAAGGGAGTCTAAAGTTTATAGGGAGAGGCAAAGACCCGGAATAGCCAATGCAATATTGAGAAGAGCAACGTTGGAGGACTGAGACTATCTGACTTCAAGACTTACTCACAAAGGTACATTAAGACTGTGTGCATTGGTGAAAGAGTAGACAACCAGATCAACGGAACAGAAACAGAGCAGAAAGAGATCTCCATAATTATACAACTGATTTTTGATAGAGGAGCAAAGGTACAATGGAGCAAGATAGTTTGTTTTTTTCAACAAATAGAGCTGGAACACCAAGACACCCCCCCACACACACACGAATCTTAGACACGGACCTCACACCCTTCACATAAATTAATGGAGCACAGACCTAAAGATAAAATTCAAAACTATGAAACTCCTAGAAGGTAGAAGAAAACCTAGGTGACCTTAGGTATGGTGAGGACTTTTTAAATACAACCCCAAAGGCATGATCAATGAAAGAAAGAACTGAGAAGCTGGAGTTCATTAAAATTAAAGGCTTCTGCTCTGCGAAAACATTGTCAAGAGAATGAGAAGACAAGCCACAGACTGGGAGAAAATATTTGCGAAAGACAATCTGATAAAGGCTTGTTATCCAAAATATGCAAAGAATTCTTAAAACTCGACAATAAGAAAATGAACAACCCCATTAAAAAATGGGTAAAAGACCTGAGCAGAAACTTCACCAAAGATATACTGATGGCATCCATTGAAGATGTTCAACATGATATGTCATTAAGGAATTGCAAATTAAAATGACACTGAAAATACCACTACCACACCTATAAAAATGGCTAAAATCCAAAACACAAACACCAAATGCTGGTGAGGATATGTATGAAGCAATAGGAATTCTCATTCATTGCTACTGGAAGTGCAAAATGGCACAGCCACTTTGTTTTGTTTTAAATGTTTATTTAATTTTGAGAGAGAGTGACAGAGCAGGAGTGGGGGAGGAGCAGAGAGGGAGACACAGAATCAGAAGCAGGCTCCAGGCTCTGAGCTGTCAGCACAGAGCCCGATGCGGGGCTCGAACCCATGAACCATGAGATCATGACCTGAGCCGAAGTCAGCAGCTTAACCGACTGAGCCACCCGGGCACCCCTGGTACAGCCACTTTGGAAGACAGTTTGGTAGTTCCTTCCAAAACTAAATATACTCTACCATACGATCCAGCTATCATACTCCTGGAAGTTACCCAAACGAGCTGAAAACTTATGTCCACATGAAAACCTACACAAAGATGTTTACAGAAGTTTTATTCCTAATAACCAAAACTTGGAAACAGCCAGGTTGTCCATCAGCAGGTGAATAAACTGTGGCACGCCCCATGGAATATTACTCAGCGCTCAAAAGAAATTAACTATTAAACTATGAAAAGACATGGAGGGACCTTATATGCATATTGCTAAGTGAAAGAGGCCAATCTGAAAAGGCTCTGTGTTGTAGTATTCCAACCCTATGACATTCTGGGAAAGAAAAACTATGGAAACCGTAAAAGGATCACTAGTTGCCAGTGGTTAGGGGGGAAGCAGGGATACATAGGCAGAGCACAGAGGATTTTTAGGGCAGCGAAATTACTCTATGATACTCTACGATACACTACGATACCATAGTGGTGAATACGGCACATTATACCTGTCCAAAATCACGAAATGTACAATACCATGAGCAAGCCCTAACATCAACCGAGTGATAATGGGTCAGTTTAAGTCCACTGACTGTAACAAACGTACCACTCTGCTGTAGGATGCTGATAGTGGAGGAGATCAACTATGTGTGAGTGTGGGGGCATATGGGAAATCTCTGTACCTTCTCAATTTTGCTGCAAATTTCTCTAAAAATTAAAGTCTATTAAACACACACACACACACACACAGACAAATCTTTCTGAATGAAACCAAGCAGGGCAGCTGGGCCTCCTCCTGGCCCTTTCATGGTCTGCTCACTGGCCTAGAAGGAGGGACAGCACAGATCACACTCCCCCACTCCCACCCCAACTCAGGCTGGGAGGCTTCAACTGAGCTATGGAGCTCAAGATGTCCACAGAACCAAAAATGAGGGTGCAAGGTAGGGGTGCTGGTGGGAGGGGCCTTTCCCAGACAATATAAACATATAAGGAAGCTCCACAGCAGTT
The DNA here is from genome assembly GCA_028646485.1 of Cryptoprocta ferox. Taxonomy (NCBI): domain Eukaryota; kingdom Metazoa; phylum Chordata; class Mammalia; order Carnivora; family Eupleridae; genus Cryptoprocta; species Cryptoprocta ferox. The sequence continues at coordinate 61,388,181 of CM053576.1, read as the reverse complement.
TGGCCAAGGTGCTGACCAGATTCACTGAATCAAAGCTAGCGATGCCTGGAAATCCTCCAGGCCCATCATGTACCCCCAGCACTCTGTTCTAGATTCCCTATCCCGCTCCCTTTAGCCGCAGCTACCCTTTGACACTCAGCTCACCTTACCTACTCCTGCCCACCAGCGCAATGAATGCTTTCTCCTGCCTCTTCCTGAGGTGACAGAAAGGACAAGAACCAAGCAACCAAATTCAAAGAATTTCTTAGCAAGGGCAACTGACCTACATAATTTAGGCTCTGGCGCCCTCTGCTGTTAAAATGCTGAACCTGTCTGTTGTAACAAACAATTAGTTGGGGTTGGCAGATAGAACAGAAATAGTCTTCAGGGACTTCATGTTTTAGTTTAAAAAATTCTGGGGACTTTTTTCCCTCAAAGATTTTGCTCTTTATTTTTAAAGACTCTGTTATATCCTTGGGAGAGCCATGTAGCTTTCTTAATAGGTAAGAAAAAAAAATCCCAATGATGTGTCGGTTCAAATGGATGGCATTTGAACATGATGTTGAAAGTGCTTTAAAAAGTCTGGAGACATGAACGGCAAAGCCGGCTGAGGAAGGGGAACTTGAGATAATTCAGGCAGCCATATGCGTCCCCTGGAGGCTGGGGGGTGATACCCAGAGGCTACAGACCAGTAAAAGTAAGTGGACCTGCTGGCTGGATTCTAAAGAAACCGGAGGTTCACTCACATTGATGGGGACCAAACAAACCACCCGTACCGTCCTTCCTCACCTCCACACCCCACCACTACTGGTAAATACCAAGGTCAAGGGCCATCATCCCTGGCCACCAGTTTCAGCCCTTTAAGGCTGCCTTGAATGTCCATTTTCAGTGGTTTCACCTGCATAATTCATGCGGGGAAGAAACAGAACAGGCTTGCTGGGGGCTCTTTTAAAAGGACAATCATTATTCTACTACTACCCAGTTACTCATAATTGTTGAGCTCCTATTGCGTTCTGGGCAGGGCTGCAGTGCACTCACCTATGTTTTCTATCATCCATTCATTCCAGAGATTTTCTTTCCATGTTTGCAGCCTTTTCTTAGTTGAGATTAAGGATTGCACTGCGGTGGGTCAGACTGTTAGGAATTTTTCCAAAGCAAGAACACAGCCTTCTGAGAATGATCTGGCCCATGAGCGTGAGGCAGGGCAACTGGTTTGATTTCATAGCAGGTTAGAGTGGATCATGCCATGCTCGGAGGCAGAAGATAAACAAATGTCAATAGGAAACAGTGTAACTATGTAACGCAGGTTGGCAGGGGGCAGGCGTGACAGACTGTGGAGGCCCAGGAAGAAGACGATAAAGGAAGGTAGAGAGGTAGCTGCCTAGGGGGTCACACGGGCACCAAATGTCACTGGATAGAGAACTGGGAGTCCTGATCACACTGGAACCACCATTCGAAGGTTCCAGGGACTGACTGGCCAACTGTCTGCTGCCCAACATTCTTCAGATGACAATGCTGACTGAACACTCCACCAAACTTGTGAGCATGGCCCCTGACATTGCCAGGTGTTACTGCAAAGGAATCCGAATCCACCAGACTCCCATGGCATTTTGGTGCTGAGCACCAAACTGCTTCTTCCTTCCATGCCCTCCATTTACAACCGGTTGCCTACCTAAAATGTCTTCCCTCTTGCCCTCCTTCCTGTTCAGGTCCTTCTCCTCATGGAATAGCTCAAGCCCCATCTACTCACAAAAGCTTGCCCTGACCACCTGAGTCCTGAGGGCCTCTCTTGCCCATGACTTGCTCACACTTATTTCTGACTCACTGCTTGATTTACTATTATTTAACTTGTTAATGTTTACCACCCAAGTAAGGTGGAAGTTGCTAGAAAGCTAAAGTAATGCTCTATCTCCATGTTCTCCATGATGCCTTGCACAAAGCAGGGTACCATGTTTTTAGGCAAATTCTAACTCTAGAGAGAGTAGCAGAATGTAGGCAGCATAAGGGCAACTCACAGACTAGACCCCAGGACATGACAGGTGACTGAGATCCTAAACTCCCTACACAAGCATTTTCCAATCACGCAAAATTCAACGTCAAGATAAAAGAAGGGAAAGCAGTTGATGTGATTTTATTTAAAGATACACAAACAACAAATGAAGGTCCTCTTATGTAATGACCTCCTCATGAGATTCAACCACACAAAGCCCAGGACTTAAAGCTATTGCAGGACTTCTAGGAGTCTTTCTCCCATAACTACTTATACATACGCATGAAGATGCACGTACGAGGATATTTGCAGCAGCTTAAAATAGCGAGGCTGCAGAAACAAGTAAGTGTCCCTCAAGAGGGCAATGTTGAAATGACGTATGGAATGGTCATAATGTGGAATATTAAGCAGCCATTAAAAAGAATGAAGTAACATATATATACTGACTTGGAAATACTCTAAGATGTATTGGCAAAAAAGCAAATTACATAACGAGGCATAGAGGATTTAATTAAATATTTACTGAGTGCCAATGTGTTAGACACTGTTGTAGATGCTGGGGAAATAGAAAAACAGATGGAAAAAACTCTCTGCCTTCAAGGACCCTTGGAGAGAAATAAACATTATATATAAGTTATTTAGAATATTAGAAGGTGAGGGGTGCCATAAAGAAAAAGCAAGCAGAGGAAGGGGATGGAAGGTAAGAGATGAGAGCTTCAGTTCTTAAAAGGGTAGTCAGAGTAGCCCTCAGAGAGGAGGTGACCACACGTGCATGTAGGAGTGCATGGGTGTGTGTGTGGGGGGGGTATGGGCAGCTCCCAAGATGGCTCCTAACAGTCCTCCTGGTATCCATGCCCTTATGTCATTCCTTTCCCACTGAGTGTGTGCTGGATATAATTTGTTCTCATGGACACAAAATGTCAAAAGTGATGGGATGTCATCTTTGAGGTGAGGTTACAAAAGACGGTGGCTCTCTCTGGGGCATCCTTGTTCACCTTCTTGCTTGTCTGCTCTGATGGAAGCCAGCTTCCATAGTGTGAGCTTTCCTACGGAGATACCCATGTGGCAAAGAACTGATGTCTCTAACCAACAGCCAGCAAGGACCTGGGCCTCCAATAGCCACATGAGTGAGCTTGGAAGAGATCCTCTTCCAGTCAAGCCTTCAGATGAGACCAGAGCCCCAGCTGTCAGTTTGCCTACAAGCTCATGAGAGAGCCTCAGCAAGAAGCACTTAGCTGAGCTGCAACTGGAAAGAGACTCTGAGATAATAGTGGTTGTTTTAAGCCTCTAGGTTCCAGGATAACTTGTTACACAGCAATAGATACCTAACAGAGTGAGTGAGTGAGTTTAGGTATCCATGCAGCAAACGTACACAAAAAACCCTTGGAAAGGGACCCACAGCAGTTAAGTCTATGGATGGAAGTAGAAAGAGACCATTAAAAGGCTTTAATACCTTTTATGGAAGTCTTAAGTCTTATTAGAATCCTTTAGAGTGAGAACTACTTACATATTACCTGTGTTTGTTTCATTCTCAAAATACAAACGAAACTTGAAGTTATGACAAGGAGCCGAGTTGTCAGGAAAAGAATAAAGGACTGACATTGTCAGAAATGATGAAACTAAAAATCATTGTTGTGTGTGTTCAGTGTTTTTCAAATGGGCAAAACATTTTAAAAAAGGAAAGAAGAAGGAGGGAAGGGAGGGAAGAAGATTCTTCCTTTCTCTGGTCTTTCTGGCTCCCCACAGCCACTCCCCAAAGTACGCCGCAAGATGGTTCAGGTCACCATTTTCATCACACTTCCCAGAAGGTGGGAGGGCAGCTGAGATTAGAAGCCAGCCCAGGGTCCCCAAGCCAGGGGTGACTCCTCCAACTGCTCAGCCAGGTGATAACAGCACCAGGACCCGAACAGCCTCCCAGACTCTAACCCTGTGATCTTGAAGGGCCACAACTCCCCTAGGTCATTTTTCCCCCAACAAAATGACCCATTTTTCATCACTTGTTGGAGAGGAAGTCATACTCTGGCTCCTTAGCCCCCGAAAGCAGCCTCAGACCAAGGAGGTTATTCAGATGGGATCTCAGAGAAAGGCAGGGAGCCAGGAGGTGGCTTCTTTGGGAACCTCCCGGCCAGACCTTCCCCCAGGGCACCTTCACCTCTGCCTGGGGACAGAGCTGCAATCAGAGAGGACAGGAAGGTGCAGGGGGCCCACCTCACATGGGGACGAGAGACACCAGGGCTCTGCAGGTCCCTACAGTGTGTAGAGAGATCTGGCTTTCTGCTGCCTTGCTCCTCGGTGCCTGATGACTTCAGGGCAGCTATGCTGGAAGGTGGGAGTGTGGGCAGAAGAGAAATGGGAGGCAGGTGACACAGAAGGTGAGAATGCTTATCTTCTTTAGAGATGAAAAGAAAAATCATAAGGTATTGGGTATCTTTCCCTCTGGGGGGACTGACTCCACGTGTCAGTGGCAAAAGGGGCTGGAAAGGTTCATGGTGCAGGTGAGGTTACGTTGGGGAAGCAGAGCAGTTAAAATAAAGTGAAGAACGCCAAGGATTCACATGCCCCAGGGGTCAGTGATGCTGGCCTCCGAATGTCTGAAGCCAGTTTCTGGTCTAACAGTGGTTAGGGTGTCAGGCGGACCCATGAATGAGTCTGGAGAGAGACTCAGACTCTAGGGGCACTTGAATCCTAAGAAAAAAGACAGGGATGAACTATCTTGCTACGGACTTAGTGCCGGTGTTTTTCTACACTTGACTAAGCAGCTCGGTTACCCAACAAGTGTCTGTGAGTGTCCTCCTTAGGGTCCAGTGCCCCTGGGTCACGGGCAGGGCGGTGGCAGCTCGGAGGACAGAGGTGGGTCCCGGTGGGTCCTTGACTGTATCCCCCTTGTGCACTACAGTTCTCCATCATCCCCCGCCAGTAAAACAGGGTGATTATGTTCCCTCTGTCGGCTGAGGGACAGGCTTCAGGGGAATACACACACAACCCATGAACCATGTGGCTCAGGCAATTGTAGGCTGAATGGAGATTGACTACGACAGCCTCGTGGATCCTTCCCTTTGTAGACGCAAGCTCTCGAGAAAATGGTTTCACTGAAAATATGTGACCCTATTCCCAGGAACGGGACAACAAAGCTGAAGGTATGGGCCAGGGGACCAGGGCCCCAGCCTAGGGGAACAAGCTGGCATGATCCAGCGAAGGTGGAAACCTGATGGAGGCTTCCAGAGCAGGAGAGAGCATGGAGCCCAGATCAGAGTCAGGTGGGCTTAGCGCCGGCTCCACAGGAATACACTCTAGGCCCCTGGGCAGGTGTCTAGTTCCTGGGGCCTTTTGCTTAGCAATCAGCAGCAGAACCAGACTCAGACCCAGGCAAGAGGGGCCCCTGCCCTGGCTCCTGCTGGCCTCCTCAGTCCACCACCCTTTCCACAGGGTAAGGGACCTACAGGAGCAAAAAGACTTGAGTCTGGAAAAGGACCAAAAGGGAGAAGTAGACACAGGAGATCTGGGGCAAGGAAAGCACTTTGTAGAGACTGCTAGTCTGGATTCATGTCATCATACATTTGTCAAGACCCACAGAATGTCCACCTCTACGAGTGAATCCTAATGTAAACTAGGGACACTGGGTCCCCAGGGTCCTACTGTATCAATGTAGGCTCAGCAATTGTAGCAAACGTACCACTTGGTGGCGGGCACGTTGATGGTGGGGAGGCTGTGTGTATGTGGGCACAGGGGGTATATGGGAGATCTCTACACGTTTTTCTCACTTTTGCTGTAGACTTAAAGTTGCTCTAAAAACATCTGTTAGTTAAGGATAGGGGAGAGGTAGCCGGGCTAGGAAAGGGAGTGACCACATCATGGTAATGGGAACAGGAGAGGGGAAATCTGTGAACATGTGTTGGGGACCCTATATTCTGACAGCCTTGGCCTTGAAGTCTGTGTGGCCTGCCTCCCACCTGCTGCTCTGGGCTCCTGGGAACAGGTATCCTTGCTGGAGGTAGCCTCATTCTCCCCCCCCCCCTTTGCTGGAGCCAGCATGAGAGTGTTTCCTGCCAAAACAGCTCAGTACACATCCCAGAGTTCTGCCTACTTCTAGGGTCATCCAGGGACCCCACAGCCCTGGCAGCGACACGTGGGTGCTTGGGCTGTTTTCTTAAAATGTCAATATTTATGAGATGATGGTATCTTCATTTAGATTCCCAAGATTGATCCATCATTAATATATTTACAGAAACCCAGGCCTGGCCTTATCAGAGTGGCATCCAAAGCAGGCTCTGCGCTTCCCGGCAACCCCACTCAACCGTCCCCAAAAGCATCTCTTCTCTGCCAATAACACTTGAGAGTCCTGCTCCACTTACTTCCTCCTCTGCCACTGTTTTCATGTCACTTACTGTCAAGAAAGATGGCAGGCAGGCCCCGCTTCTGTGTCTCAGGGTTGTGTGTGGGAATGCCAGTCTGAAAGTCTGGGCAGCCCACCCAGGACAGATGTGTGGACAGCCAACACTTCCTCCTGTCCCCAGTCAGGGTGCCCTCGGTCCCCAGCACAGCTGCTTCCAACCTGCACCACCCTCTCACGCTCTCCACACCCACTTCTTACCTCAACTTTGAAAGGGGGAACTCCTGGTTCTGAGACAAGGGGGCTCTCATGCAATGCCCTCAACGGAGTCAGAACTTAAAGGGTCATCTTGCACCCTTACCTCCTACCCCAGACACAGGAAACACATGAGCACCTATGCCTGGCCTCGAGGATTCCCATCCATCTGGGAGGAGGGGTGTCCATGTTTCTCCCCAAGGCCCACTCCTCTCCCTCTGGGCTCACTAATCTCCCCTGTTTTCATTGTCTTTTCCCTCATTACCTAAACCACTCTGAAAATACTTCATCTTCAGCCTCCGTATTTGGCCTTCCATCCCACCAAGACAACTCCTGTCCAGGCCACTAGTGATCTCCTAAGAGTTAACTCCAATTCCATGTTCTATTTCTTTCCTTGAATGACCTCTTGGGAAAATCTGGCACCACTTATCACTCCCTTTGAACATTTTTAACACTCTCTACTTCTTGTGTCTTCCGAGAACCCTTTCCTCAAGACCTTTGCTCGAACCTCCAAAGTCCTGCCACTGCTTTTACAGGTTCATCCTTGAACGCTGGTCACCTCCCTCCCCCAACCTCAGCACGTTACCTTCTCTCATGACACTCAGGTTCTTCTAGGGATGACATTGACTTTATAGCTTTAAGTACTACCTACTATGCCTTTAACTACTACACTGACAAATCCCAAGTCTGGATGCTCACCGTAGACCTCCCCCCGAATTTCAATGAGAATGCCCAAACAGTTAGACATCTCTGGTAGATCTCACACAGGCATGTCAACGTTAACATGACCCCAACTCAATTCCACCATCTTTGCCTCCAACCTGATTTCTTTCCTCTCATTTTTCCTCTCAGCAAATGGTGTCACTGCTCTCCCAGTTGGATCTGGTCGCACATCCAATATATCACTCCTCAATGTCTCTTAAGTTACTCTCCTTCTCTTTATTCCCTCTACACCTACAAACTTTCCTTCCAATCCTCATAACTTCTCATTGGGATCCCTTCAATGACCTGTCTGTTCATGGCCTCCAGTTTTCTTTTTACCTTTTACCTTTAATTTTTCCACAATGGGAATTTATTAACAATATATTCAGTACAAATCCCAATAGTTCATGGACGTCCAACACTGCATGCTAGCTGGACTGGCCCATGAAACTAAGCACCCTATTCAGGTCCTGAGAGCATGTTCTCCCCTCCCCAATTATGTATTGTTACCCATCTCATCTGAACAGAAGACAATTCATGAGCAGGACAACAGGAAACAAAGGAAGGAACTCAAGACTCAAGAGCCAAGGTTCGAACCTTATTTTTGCGAATAAGTGGTGTGGCATGAGCAAGTTACTTGGTCTCTGAGCCTCAGGGTCATGAGAATAATATCTATCACCATAAAGATATTTGGTGATATAAAGATAAAATATATCACCATAAAGGATCAATAAGACATCGTAGGTGATAGCGTCTTAACATGGTCCTCCCAAGAGTAAGCTCGGAACCATGGATCGTGACAGGGTATCTATTACTTCTTTCGGGGCCTCACTCCAGAGATATTTCTTCTCTTCTGCTCCAACGTATCTGTTCCTTAAATTATTTCTACACTTTTATGGACTCATCTTGTTGCCCCGCCTTGCTCATGGTCTTAAAGATGAAAGAAGCACACCTCCCCCTCCACGTCCCCTCTATGGAGTTTCCTTGGCCGCCATCTGCACAGAGACTGTTTAACAAATTCACGAGTAACTACCGAGAGCCGAACAAGGGCTTGTGCTCAGTCCTCTGGCCAGACCTGGAACTTACACGGGAGGCTCTGGGAACAAAGATTTTTCAAAAAAAGAGGAGACCAAGGGGACACGTGGGTACGGAAGGGGGAGGGCAGGGCACGGAGCGCCTTACCTTTACACTGTAAACCCTGCCGTAAGAGGCCCCAGAGCAAGGACCCGCAGTGGTCGCAGAAGGTGGGGACCTTGTAGTTGTGGATACCGAACTTGTGGGGCATGTTGACGCTGAACCGCTGGGAGCCCACCTGCAGGGATGGCAAAACACAGGGTCACTGCCAAGCTCGTTCACACCCCGGCGTGCTTCGTGCTGGAGCTCCTAGAGACCTGCTGTCCCAGAAGGCATGGCCACTGAGTGGGGCAAGTCTGAGCGGGGTTCTGGAAGCTGCCCTGACAAACAAAGTGAAGAGAATCTCCCTGGGCCTTGGCTCCTGATGCCTGTAATTCATTCTCCGCCTCTCCGTTTCACCCTGTGAGGCCAGGCCTACTCCCAGTGTGGTCCCTCCAGGACAGCAGGCTTCAAACTCTCACGGCACACAGCACCCACTTTCTACCTCATGTTTTGGCCACTAAGATGTCGCGTGTGCTTTTCAATGCTGCTTTGGGCATGGGGGCTGCATCTGGGCCGTCTTTGGGCAGCTTGACACCGTGGGCAGATTCTATAAACACCCTGAAAACCCAGCACAGCTGTGGAAACTGTCAGCCATCAGTTGGGACAATCCTCGTGGTGCAGAATGCTAATGCAGAGTGGTGACCACTGCGGGCACTAAGTGATCAGTGCCGGCCACAGGCCAGGTGCTACTGTCACCATGAAGCCTTACCAGCACCCTGTGGGCTAGATGCTATCACGAGCCTGAGTTTACAGATGGGGAAGTTACGGCACAGTGAGACCAAGAAACATGCCTGTAAGCTGATGAGTGGTAGAGCCAGGACTTGATGCCACAAGTGTGGATTCAGAGCCCAGGCCTTTTAACGACTCTGCTGCCACTGACCAGTGACTGAAAAGGAGTAAAGACAAGGTGGCAAGATGGATGGGGAAGGACGGGGAGGAGGAGTCCAGGGAGCCTGATCCACAGGTCTAGGTCTGCCACCCACCACCTGGGAGGTCTTGGACAAGTTTTCCTGACTTCGTGGGGCTGCAGATTCCCTACCTGGCAGATAAGGAAGGCACCCCCTGTCCCACCTAATGTCTCGGGGCTGTGGGGTGAATGAGACACAAAGAAGTGAGGGGTCATCAGCATGGTTCACCTTTCTGGGTCTCCTGTGCCCCTCCGTGGAGCCACTCTCCACCTGTGTCCCTAGTGGAACAGCTACGTGAACCAAGTCCCCCTCAGAATGGGCAGGGGCCATCACCTGAACCCTCGGGGGCTGGGGAGAAGTCACTCTTGCTACTCTGGGAATCGGGGAGTACAAAGCAGGCAGCAAAGAAGCTATCTGTCCTTGGCTTGCTGCGGACTGGGATGTGGGGGGGCATGGAAGGTGGGGATAAAGCCAGACGCAGACATACAAAAGTGTGGATGCAGACTTGAACACGAACGTGGAGGTGTGCCTGTCACATGCACAGGCCCTCAGGGCCATTCGCCTTCACAAAAAGGCAGAGAGGCTGATCCTTCCACTGGGCCAGAATTTTACTGACCCCAGCTTGAGAAGCTTGGGCTATCAATGAGGGTGGTGGCCCAATACAAGATACCCTGATTTACTGAAAACAATAGCATCCACCCCTCCTTAGACTCATAGCTTCAGTGCACATATGAGTGAATATAGGCACCTCACCTCTACGTGTGCCTGCTCACCATGATGGATGTAGATCACTGTACCCACCCTTTTCCTGCAAATGCTGAAGATGTGGTAGACCTCCATGGAGAACAGGGTCGTGGGTCCCAGGACAAGCCTCATGGGGATTTGGGTGACAGACAAAGGTAAAGACATGGGCAAGTATCCAGGAACTAGGAAGTTCAGTGAGGGGTGGGGAGAGCTGTGTGACCCTTGGCTGGGACCACAAAGGACCCTAAGGTGTCCGAGAATGGTGGGAGGTGGTTGGGGCACAGGCAAGAGCCACAGAATCAGAGAGGCTGCGAAACAGGCACAAGAGCACATGCATGAAGGTATACATGGGCACACACCACTCTACCAAGGAAGACGAGAAATGGGTGAGGGAAACCAACACAGAGGTCATGGGGAGGAAGTAAAGAGCAGAAAGACAAAACTGCAAGGTTAAAAAATGAAGGAAGGAAAGTAACACAAAGGAGGGCCCTCCTAGGTCCCCACGCTCAGAAGTGCAGGGAGAAGTGTGTCGGAAGGGATAACCCACAGATGCAAAACAGGTAGAGAACACCAGCTGGGTGCTCACGGTGCCCAAGTGCCAAAGCATCTGATGATAGGAAGACACTAGACAGTTGGTGTTTAAAGCTACGTGTGTATGTGTGTACGCACATGCAGGCAGTTACAGAAAAAAAAAAAATGAGCCCAAAGGATGCTCTCCCCAGCAGTGCTATATCAGGCGGAGGGCACGTCTGTCGCCCGCGTGTGCTGGAGGACACCAGTGCTAAAGGAGACTGGTCCTGGGAGCACCGGATCGGGCACTAACTCCACAAGGCTGAGACCCACAGCCCTGGTCCTCAATCCTTGGCAGTTTCTCTCCCTTGGGAGACATGCCGAGCGTGGGAACACACCTCACCAGGGACTTCGATTCACTGCCAATATGCCAGGAAAGACAGAAGAACTCGGTCATAGACTAAGCTGCTGTGGGTATTTCAAATCTCAACCCTCTAACCTGCATGGCATGGGCTCACTTGGGACTTCCCCCTCCAAGGAGACATGAAAAAGCTGTAGAAATATAGAGGGTCTGGCAGCGGATGAAACCTGCGAGGTCCTGGAGGGCAGGAGTTGTGTGCTCCTCTCCTGGTTTCTGGGGGACATGGTATGAGAGCTGGCAAACAGGAAGTACTCAATGAACTGTCCAGAGGAGGGAATGGAGATGGACAGCGAGCTAGCCATCTGTCTCTCATTTACTAGAAAAGTAACAAGGGTGACAATGTACTTGGGTTATGATCCTGGCGCAGGAGCCAGGAAGCCCATGTAGTGATGACCTGCAGTTTCCGCCATGACAGTAGAGCCCCTGCAAACAACCCTTGGCTGCCTGCCCCTCGGGGACATGGAAGGTTCCATCCAAGCTTTGTCCCTTGCTGCTTTCTGGAGACCGCGTGAAAGCAAGAGGAGATAAAAGACAGGAGGTACTTCGGATTCGAGGATGCCTGTTTGGTTGAATTATTTTTAAGTAGTAGAAGGTCCTGAAGTTATTCCTTTTGGAAGACGCATTATTAATCCACCTGATTATGAGCCCGCCTAGGGCCTCTCTGACCCCCAGTTTGAACGCCCTATGATTATACTGTATTTATTTCACTAAGAATTAAAAACATGCCTTTGAAATCAACTGTTGTGAACACGGATAACACCCAAACTCTCAGTCACGCTCTTCTCCCAGTTGCTCAGTTAGGAGGACCCTACCTTCACTGTTGAATCGTGTTGCTTCCTTACCCCTAGCGACTTCCCTAATACTCAATCTGATGCTTGTTTGTAAGGATAAGAGACAATGAAGTCTGGTGGTCAAGGGCTCAGACTCTTATCGAATAGACTACCTGGGTTTGAACGGGGCTCCTTCACATAGCAGCTGTGTGATCTGGGGCAAGTTAATTTGACCCCTCTGTGCTTCTACTCTCTCCATTGCAAAACGAAGATGATAAATACATTGATCTCATTAAGACTGTTATGAGATTCAATAATACATGATGAAGTACTGAAATCAGGGTATGGTAAGTACCCAATGAATGTTGCCTCTTATTATTACTGTGGCTATTCTGCCTCCTAAGTGTTTCTTGGATTTTGTGCTTCCATTCCATTCCATCACTTCATAAAGAAAGGTTCTCGCTTGTGTGTGGTGTGTCTCTCACTGTTTATGAGCGGTGTGGAGCTACTAACATGTCAGTTAGCTACTTTTCTGTTCCAATGAGACAATGACATAAACCAATTCACATTTTCCTCATAGGCTTTAGCTCTGGGGTCACACAGCCCTTGGTGTAACATCCTGAGATGTGAACCTGACTCTAGCCGTGCTCATTCTGCAGAGGCAGGGCCTCGTGCTGGAAGGCTGTGGACAACTCCTTTAATTTTGATCAAACACAAGGAAGAAAGCAAGGGGATCTCAGAGAGACAAGGATTTTCTTAGGAAGCCCGGAGGAGGCAGGGGAGGGTGGGAGCGGCAGTGAAGAAAGCCCAGAATGTCAATGTTAAAAATATTTACCTCGTCGGGAGTTTCCTGTTTCTTTAATCCAGCACACTTCGTAATTATGAGCTCATGGCATCGCTTGTGGACCACGCAAGTGCAAACTGCAAACAGCAAAAACACGGGAAGGCTGAGCGACAAGTAGGGGTAGGGAGGTGCCGGCCCGAGATTCAGGTCTCAGTAGAGGGCTGAGGGGAGCCACGCCCCTCTGCCACCAAGTCTTTAAAGGAATGCCCTGGCTGGAAGCCCTTCGTCATTTCAAAGCACTTTGCCATCAGATCCATTAGGGTTTCCTAAATGCTCTGGAGAAGAATGCACCACTCACACCCAGACAGCATCAGCACTTTTCTCTAGTTCCAGAAGTACCGATCAATTTCCCTGCTTCTTTATGCCAAGGTAGGGAACGGTTTCCCTTCCGCGAAGCAGGTCTATTAAAGGCACTGCAGTGGCCTCGTGCTTTACTCTGGAACGTCAACGCTGGAGGGTGTGATAAGGAACACTGTGGCAGGGGAATGGATGTCCTGTGGCACGGAGGTTCTTCAGCTTTTTGATCTGGTTGTGCCCTTACATGCCGAACTTTTTTGTTTCATTTCATAGCAGCCTGTAGCTCTGTCATCAGTGTCATGGGGCAGTGTGGTCAAAGAGGTAAGCACCTGTTAGTACACGTGATACCCCAAGGACACGGAAATGTCCAAAAGAACCTATCCAAGTCCCCCAGGGGTGAGACCCCATTTAACCAGTGGCTGGGTGAGCTCTAACCAAGGGGGAGCCTTGTCATGACCACAGCGCATATCCACCCTCCAACCCTGGACAACCTGACCTTGAATTTTTGTCAAAGAACAGGAAATAAATGATCTGCAATAACTTCAAGTGAGTCTTAAATGCTGAAGAGCTGATGAATCCACAGTAGAGACTGAAAAAAGAGAATCAGCGAGGGCCATTGGGTGACAGGAGTGAAATGAGATGAGGGAACTTCTCCAGGGAGCAAGAAGCAGGGAGCAAATAGCAGACACAGAGCCTGGCTCCTTGCAGAGTGGGGCCTCCAGAGGGCCTTGAATTGTTGTGTCTCACCAGGAAAGATGCTAAGACCGCTGGGACACCTGGAGACAGGTGGCGCTCCCAGGTACTCTGCTCCCATATGTGAATGCAGGACCCAGGGCCAGGCAGGGGCAAAGAAAAGCAGGGTCTTGCTTCTTGGAGAGGGAGCATAAGCATGCAAACTGTATGGAGCCTTCAAATGTCATCAAACCCAGCACACTCTTCCCCAGTCACTGACCCCGATAGGCCTGTGGGCCCCCAAGGATTTAGTTCATACAACGCCTCTTACCTTGACACTGGTATCCCTGCTTTCCTATGACACCCCTGAAAAGAAGAATACAACCTTTTAATAAAATTTAGTAGGTCAAAAACCACACAAAGCCGCCCCATTCTGGCCACCACCCGCAATGTACATGGGGTCCAGCTAGTGATTTCACTCCCAGTTGCAGGGTGCCTTAAATAGGCAACAGAGGGTAGACCCGGTCAGTGCTAGGAATGGAGACAAAGTTTGGTCAGTGTCAGGTCTTGGTTTCCTAGACAAACAGCCATTCCAGAGGGGCCAATCATGTTCTGGAAAGCCACAAAGACTCTGCCTGCTCAAGGCAGGCCTTGAATAGTTAAACGTGCCGTTCCCTGTGGGTCATCATGTAGGCAGGCTGCAGCCTCTAGGCATATTCCCTGGCATTCCAGAAGCAGTCAAGAGTTCCAGGTCAGTCTGTGGCCAGGACTAGGGGTTCAACGTCCTGTGTGATGAAGGCCAATGTTAGAAGCTCCTTCCACGGCAGGCGTAGGGTCCCCTCGGGCAGGGTTAGGGTCAGCGTGACGCATAACAAACCAACCCACCTGGCCTGGGCCCTGCCCTCAGTGAACTGCCACCAACTGGCCAGGGAGTAATCTGCAATTACCAGCCTGGCGGGAGCAGCCAGACGTCACTCGGGGACGGTGCCTCAGGGAGCCTAGAACCCAGTGGTGCTCGCCATGGGCCCAGAGGAGACCTGAATCCATACATCTCAGCTCTCACAGCCTACTCCCTCCAAACACACAACTCATGACTGAAATACAGAAAATGGAGGTCAGAGGGCAGAAGCAGCCCTAGGGGCGAAATACGTCTATGGGTGGGAGTGGGGTATTTCTACCTCCATCAGGTCGAGTTTGCCCTGAGCTGCACTGCCTCAGATGTCCATGCCAACCTCAGTACCTAGTCCTGGAAACCACAAGAACAAGACCAGCCATTCCTGGACTCCTTGGGAATCGAGGGGGCCCTCAGAGTCCCATTCAAACGTCCCCTGGCATGGTCCATGCTGCAGCTGCCCTCGCTCTTTCTCCCCCACACAGGATCCCAGTGTGTTGGCAAACTTCAAGAGTTCAGAGAAGATGCCAGAAAGTCTGGTGGGATGTCAGGAAAAGCTTACAGTCAGGCCTCTGACACTTCCTACCTGGGGGACGCCAGACTAGTCTTGTTTTCATTTCTGAACCTTGGTACTGTTGTTAAGGAAATGGGTTTAATAATACAAAGCTCATAGGACACCGGAAAGATTTAGTGAGACATTTGCAGTGCCTAAGGCCTGGCACATGGTAGGTATTCATTAAAATCCCCCCTCCAATACCTAAGCTAGTGCTTCTTATCCATCTCCACCTCCCGAAAAGGCCTACAACCTATCTGTCTCTGCCTACCAAATTATGAAAAAAGGAAATGCCATCTCCTCCAGGAAGCCTTCCCTGAGCACTCCAGCCAATGCTGTTCTCTCACTCCTCTGAAATCCGGCCTTAGTAGCACCACTGTTACAACAGTCTTTAAGAACTGCTTTGAGTTACAGGTATTTGCAATCAAGTATTTTGCAAGCTTTATAATGGAAAAACTCAGGTATGTACAAAAATAAAGAGATAAATGCAGCAGACCTATCACCCAGCTCCAACAATGATCAACACGTGGCTGGTATTATGTCATCTCTACCTCTGGCCCCTTTCCTCTCCTTCCAGATCATTTTGAAACAAATCCCTGACACCATATCATTTGTAAATAATGAAGCTTGTATCTCTAAAAGATAAGGATGCTTAAAAAAAATACGTCACAATATACCATTACTGGTTATAAACTCAACTCCTTAAACGTGATATGTAATATGATTCCAAGGGTAAAGTCACCAGGAACCACAGTGTGTTCTTTCCATTTATCCCCCCTTCCCAAGCATCAAACACTCACGTAGCCTTCCAGGAAAGTCTTCTCCAGTCTAATAAAGAGGACATAAAGCACATCAGCCCATTAAAAGTAAAGCTTCTAATCCTCCTACACCGCTTCCCCGACTTCTCGCCTCAGAGAAGGCATAACTAGAGGTTCCCGGGAGAGAGGGTCTTACCAGATAAAATCTCTGCAGTGGGAGCAGTAGGTGGGCTGCCGAAGATAGGTGGCCATGAACTTGTGGCCGTTGACCTGGTGGACCCTGCGCCTGACGGCCCCCTGCCGCTTCCTGGGCCGCATGCGCTCCCTGAACACTCGCTCTTCATTGTCTTTAGGGGCTGGGGAAGGACAAGAGCAGAGAAGAAAACACAGTGTGGGTTAGCACACCTCAGAAGAGACCTCCTACCCCACTCTCGGTGCCTGGAGTGGGAGGGGTGTGGGGGCAGCATTCACCAGCTGAGGGCCTCCCGGGTCTGAGCCTTACTGCTCGGCCCCTGCCAGGGAGCACCACGCAGGGCAGGAAGACCCAGACTGTGCCTTTTCCTGCACCAGTGGCACCCTCCAAATCCATCCCAACCCGAGTCCTGCTCTAGTCTTGGGGCTGCTCCATTCCCCAGCTGCACATTATAAGGGTGTGGGAACCAAAAGGCTCAGGGTGTACATTTTATTGCAGCTTCTTGCAGTGGGACCTTGGACAGTGGCGTTTCCTTGCCTGGAGCCTCAAGGCCGGGCCCTCCTCTGTAAATGGGAATAACAGGGCTGAAACCCAAGGAGCTGTGGGGTCAGTGGTGTGAGCCCTCTGCCCCCAGCTGCCTGGCTCACAGAAGCAGCCACCTAATCTGACTTTTCTTCCTTCCCCTCTTCCAGGGTAGGACAACCAGGAGCCTTCTCCCGAAGGTCAAAAGGAGAGGGAAACACAACACCGTAAGAGCGGTGTTCCAGAAGGCTCGAGACCCACCACCGTGGACTTTAAGACCTCACTGGAGACAAAAGGACCATCCTCATTTCTTCCTTCCCTCCATAGGAGAGGTTGCTGCAAACCCCAGAAAGCCCTGCAAGGGGGTTAATAAATGCTGACAACAACGATAATAATGATTGTTATGGACTGAATGTTTGTCTCCCCACCCCTCCCCAATTCCCATGCTGATGCTCTACCTGCCAGTGTGATGTGGTCAGGATGGTGGGGTTCCCGGGATGGGGTTAGTGCCCTGAGAAGAGGAAGAGACCTGGGCTCGCTATCTTATGAGGACACAATGAGAAGGTGGGAAGAGGGCCCTCACCTGACCACGCTGGCACCGTGATCTCAGACTTGCAGCCTCCAGAACGATGAGAAATACATTTCCACTGTTGAAACCACTCAGCCTAAGGCAATTTGTGAGGGCAGCCCAGCAGATTAGTACAATGATAATAATGGCTGACGCTCTCGGAGGGCTTCCTCTGTGGCAGGCACTCCCTGAATCCTTACAACTGCCCTTTCTTGAAGCATAGGGATAGCGGCCCCATTTCACAGGTGCGCCAACTGAGGACTAGAGAGTTTACGCCACCTGTTCCTGTTAACACAGCTACTATGTGGTGGAGCCCAGGTTCTAACCCAGAGAGCGGGGAGAAGCCAACATCCCACAGTCCGCACGCTGCTTTGGGGGACAGCCCATTCTCTCAACAGCAAAGCCCCAAAGCTCTCATAACACCAGAGTTGAGTTACCTCTGGCTTCCCCGAGGGCAAGGGAGGTAGGCTCTGCTCTCCCGTCTGGTTCCCGGCACTAGTGCAGGCCCTGGAAGGTCGCCTTCAGGGCTCTGCTTAAACAGGACTGAGAAGTCTCCATGCCGCCAAGCAACCCCCCACACCCAATATGCCACCGTGACCGTGTCCTTGGGGGAGAAGAAACACTTCTCCTCCAAGATCTCTTTGAAAATAAGGTTCTTTGCAACGGAGAGCACTGCGTGAGCCAAACAGTTGTGGAATCCAAGGGCAGGTAGCCTGTCCATGCAGAGAGGATAGGGGTGGAGGGACGTACAAACAGGAGCAGGGGAAAGGCAAGAACAGAAGCACATGTCCAGTGCGGGCTTTTAGAGGGAAGCAGCGTCCACGCAGACAGGCAGAGATGCTGACCCCCAGCACAGACCTCGGTGATCCAGACGGGGGTCTGCCTGTGGACCCCCTGCTTCCCGGCCCCCAGCCTGCCTAGGTCCCCTTTGTAACCGCTGCTTAGTATTTCCAAAAGTCTCTTACATGGGAAGAGATGGAACATGGAAAGGCCACCTCCTACCCTGCCACAACCTAGGGACCAAGAACCCAGCTGACCAAATTCTCACAGGGATGTCCCAGCTGTTTTTAATTATTTATTTATTTATTTTTCCAGCTCTGTTTTAACACAGAGACATGCGCACATGCATGCACGCGCGCGCACGCGCGCGCACACACACACACACACACAGAAATCTGGCAACCATCACCCAATTGTGCAATTACAGGTGACTTCCATTTCTTCTGCTTCCTACTTTTCGCTCTTTTCAGAATATTCTACCATTTTATAAGCAGGGGGAAAAATGGTAATTAAAAAAAATGAGTCTGTGCAGCCCTTACTTGCTACAAAAAATCCTGACCCCGACCCCCAGGTCCAGGCAGCTGAGGCCAGAGGAGGGGAATTCTCTGTAAAAGGCACCCTTTAACCACCTTCACGGATTCCCCACGGGGCACACTGAAAGACTAAGTTGGCCCCCTATTGCATTTAAGGTGCAATTTGATTTGCAAATCCCTCGTTTACTAGTCATTTTGACCCTGCAAAGTAGTACTTTCAGTGAAACTCATGATGAGTCCGATCTAGTTTCGTCAAGGGAGTCCTGCAGGAATGGGGGTTACAGAGATCCCCGAGGGCCTCATTTCTCAACTTTTTACAGAAATGACCAGCCACCAAATTGAACTGCTAAACCGTTTCCAGTGATCTGATATGTTAACACAGCAACCCATTAATTTAACCCCACTGATTTTTAAAGACCTCTTAGAGGGGTGCACTCACACCCGGAGAGAAGCTGCTTAATGTCTGTGGCGGGCATGGGGAGGGTCCTGGGGGGCAGGTTAGACAGCCAAGACTAACACCTCTGAGGGTGGGTCTGATTGTTGGACTGAACAAAGGGTTCTGCCCTGCTTGTCCCCAGAGCACATCCGCACTGCCTTGCGAGTTACATTCTGTGTCAAAGGTGCGTGGGGACAAAAGGCTATAGGAGAGGAGGACCACAGGGAAACCTCGTGCTCCCTTGAGGACCTCCCCATTTGCCATGTGCAAAGTAGTAGCAGGACAGGTGATAGGAGAAAGGGGCTGTGGCCCCTGGTTGGTAAGCACACTCCCTCCAGCATTCCTCTGGAGGGGAGCCAAGGGTCCGGCAAGAGCATCTCTGCACCCAATGCCTGGATCATGAGGGGAGCCGCAGGGTTCCTCAGCCCCACAGAACCTCCCTGCTCGGCCTGGAGTCACCAGCAGAAACTGATCCCTTTAGCATTTCCTGCTGCTGTCAAGGCTCTCCATTAAAATGCAGTTCCTGTGGGGTAATGCATCACACACGTGTGTATGTGTGAGTGTGACAGGACAAACTTCTACATGTATATAGATGTGTATATAAAAATCAATTAATATATTAGATATTAAATAGATTATGAATTATGTCTATAAATTGTATTTATAGACATATAATACAGACTAATAATGTATTATTTACATCATGAACGTAACAGTATATAATTACAATTTTAGTGTTATAACATGATCATGTTTTAATTATATTAATATATAATATATGATATAAGCCTACCTAGTTTTGCTAAACCATCTGAAGGTGGCAAATGCAGTGACACCTTATCCTTAAATACTTCAGCTTCATCCCCTAAGAACAAAGCCATTCTCCTATGTAACCACAGGATTAGAGTCAAGAAATTGAACACTGCTATAACATTATCTTATAGTTCATATACAAATCTCCCCAACTGTCCTCCCCAAAATGCCTCTTCTAGTCATTGGGGCTTTCAATTTTTCAGAAGCTACTTAGAGCTCATGCCTTGCATTTAGTTGCCGTGTCTCTTTAGCCTTCTTAATCAAGAACAGCTTTGTTTTCTTTTTATGGTACATTTATGTTGTCTTATGGAATGTTCCACAATCTGGATTTGTCTCTTTCCTCCTGATAAGTTTCAAGTTAAATGGCAAGAATACCACAGAGGTCTATGTATCAACATATCCAAATATATCCATCAAGATCCCTAGAGACAACTGTGTAAATGACATGAACATAAAATTTATGGGGGAGATGTAAAATATTCACTCTCACTAGGAACTTTTAAAACGCAAAGCAGGGCAGTCTTGACATACCGCTGATTTACCATATAATACCTAAACAAACAAATTTGCTTTAAAATGGTATTATCCATATTATACCTACACAATGTGACATAACATTTCCAGAGGCAATATTATAATAATAGCAAAAACCACCAAAGAGACTCACATCCTTTAACTTGGAAGTTCCTTAGCTATTAGGTCTAAGTCAATAATTAAACAGAAACTAAAAGCTATATAACTTACAGAGGTTCCCCATTGCATATCTAATTTGGCCAACAAACAGAAGTAACTTGATTGTCTAACATTAAGAGAATGGTCTAGGGGTGCCTGGGTGGCTCAGTCGGTTAAGTGTCCAACTTCAGCTCAGGTCATGATCTCACAGTTCGTGGGTTCAAGCCCCGCATCCGGCTCTGTGCTGACAACTCAGAGCCTGGAACCTGCTTTGAATTCTGTGTCTCCCCCCCACCCCCTACCCCTTCCGTACTTGTGCTCTGTCTCCCAAAAATAAATAAATAAACATTTTTTTAAAACGAGAGAGAATGGTCTAATGAATTATATTACATCTATAGCAATTTAAAAATGGCGAGTGAAGACTATGTAGGAACATGGGGAAATGCGATAGAATACTGTAAACACAGAATTCACAATAGCACAAACCTATGGAAAACATATTTGCAGGTTGAAGATAACATAAAAGTGAGAATTATTATGCTCTACTAGGATGATGGGTTTATGTATTGTACATAGTATTTGAAAACGAAGTTCTCTAATGTTCCTTAATGACTTTTAAAAGCAGTTCTCTGTGCCTAAGGGTCCTTTGTGCTGCAGAAGCGGGAGGCTACTTGGCACAAACAAGGAGGAAACAGGTTGCAGCGCAAAGGGGGACAGGGCAAATTTCATCAGCTTCACAGCCGCCGGTGCTTCTGAACTGAGCGAGGAGTTACCCCGATCTGCCCCCGCAAGCCCGCTCCGAAGGATACTCACTGCTGTCACTGGATGCACCCAACTATGCCCACCTGGTGTGACCCTTCATTTGCAGCAGCCTCAGAGGCAAAACGCAGGCTGGCTTTCCTCCCAGAGCCCCCACCTGGCCCTTTCCAGATCCTTTGTTTTATGGGTGCGTCTGCCACACAGCAGAAGGGGAGACCCAGAGTCAGGGAGAGACCAATGAAAAGTCAGATAACTTCTGCCAAACTTTCTGTGGAAACGCAGATCTGGTTGGTCAGATATAATGATAAGAGGTCACAGAGGCATCAAGCTGTAACCTCAGCCTCCAACAACATTCCAGGCAGGTTTTCTGCCTGGTTCGATTCCTCTATCAACTTCAGGCTCCTAGGAGCTTTTACACGATGAGCATCCGACAGCCCCCACGCTCGGAAGCATCTAAGACAGAGTGCAGGCAGGTGGCAGAAACAGCAAAAAGAGCCCACACGTTGCAGTTATGACTCTGTTAGTCATAGACTCTGTTTTCCTGGGGCGGAGACCTCCCTACCACAACCAGAGGGACACTCTCGTATGCAGAGAGAAGCAGCTCCTGGCACCAAACCAGTCTGGTCAGTGAAGATCTCACTGCTCTGCCATCTCCTCCCTCACCCCACCTCACCTCCTTTTGTACAAAAAGGGAGCTGACCTGACAGGACTGAACACCATCCCCTATATGAGGTGACAGACACCCTTCACCCCCATGCTCTCGGGGCATCTTTCAGTTTAAGAATATTGAGCAGGGAATTTCTGACAGGCCCAGACTTATGAACACCTGGATGCCAGCACCTCCTTCCAGGTCACATGTAGCAAGGACAGCCAAACCCAAGGATGGACCCTGCCCAAGACCCTTGATCCAGAAGCCTGGACCAGACTGACCAATATGCATGACCGGCAGCCTCTGGGTACCACTGGCGCTCCTCACCATGGGACAGTCACCTACCCTTGGTGCTCAGGGGCCACAGGGATCTTTACCACAGGCATGTATGCTGTGGGGTCGTCTTTATTTTTTCTTACCTCTCTCTTTGACCTCTTTTGACCATATTTACCAATATGATTGAACTCGGTGTCAGGAGACCAGACAAACATTGCCTCCACCCCAAACCAGCTTCACACTCTAGACCAATTCATTCAATGTCTTTGGGCTTCTGTTTTCTGATCTATCAAGTGGGGGTAATGCAATGGCTCAGCCTAAACCCCAAGCTCATATGGTTCTTTCGTTTTCTTCCTGGTGCGAACACAATACCTCCTTACTGAGGGGGAGTGGAACAGCCCCACTCTGCACCCTGCAAAACCTGCACGGACCCCCCTAATTGCCCCACCCTGCTGGGGCCCAGCTGCCTCCAGATGTTCCACACCTGTCCCTGTAAGAGAGAGTCAGCATTCTCTCTCCCCACCCCATCCATTAGGAGCTTTAGAAAAACAACTCCATCTTCAGATTTGGCAAGCTGCCAGGAAGATTGGGCTGGACGAGGGACACTGACTCAGCTCTGGGACTCAGTGAGAAACGTAACTGGTTTGGGAAAAGGCTGGGGATCTTCTCAGAAGGCTTTTCTTAGAATCCAAGCAAAGAACGAATCCAGTCCTCAAAGGCAGGTAATTTCACAACACACACACACACACACACAAAACAACTCAACCATCCTCATATTTTTTTAACTGTCAAACCTGAGATATTGAAAAGCTGAAAAATAATAGCTACAATTTATGGGGCCCCTGCCATGTGCTGAGTATCATTCTTACATCCATGAAATACTATTCTGTGCCCATGAGGTACTATTACATACACATGAGGTGCTGTTCCATATTCATGAGGTGCCATTAACATATCCATGAGCCGCTGTTACATACACATGAGATATACATGAGACATGTAAGCAGCTTACATACATCCTCTAATACCATGGAGTGGTATTATTCTCGACTTACAAAGAAACCAAACCTTCAAGAGACCAAATAACTTCTTTGTTGAAATTCATACAGCTAATAAACAGTAAACATCAGTCATTAATTCCCACCTTGGCCCCCCCTAATCACACCTCCCAAGGATGGAGGAGTGGCCTGGGTCCCACTTGTACCCAGCTGTGTGGATAGACGTCAGCTCCTGCTGCTGCCCACCTACCTCTCCACACGTCCACCTCTGCTCTCATCTAGAGACGTAGAAAAGGAAGCTAAAAGGGACTGATTAGTTCATGATCCACCCACATGATGGCATTTAATGCAGCGGTTTAAAAAAGGCAGATATGCTTAATCCACCAAGAAACAATAAATAGAAGAAGAAAACTAAGAAACGTGTGTATAGTCTGTATATATAGAAAATGAGAAAGAGAAAAGGATAAATATACCCAAAAACATAAGTGACACACTGAAAATCTTCAAAGGGAATAAAATAAACTGTTCGTCTAAAAATGTTCACTATGTGGATAATGGATGCCAGGCACTGTCCTGGGCACAGACTCCTCACCACAAAAGATGGCCCATGGCCACTCTCATTGTTGTTCTCAGATATCCTGGATTAGGTCCTTAATAGACAGGTCTCCACTAACAAAGCAACAATTACAAGGTTATTCCAGACAACTTCGGTTATGGCGTGGGGGGAGCTCCTGAG
The DNA here is from genome assembly GCA_028646485.1 of Cryptoprocta ferox. Classification (NCBI taxonomy): domain Eukaryota; kingdom Metazoa; phylum Chordata; class Mammalia; order Carnivora; family Eupleridae; genus Cryptoprocta; species Cryptoprocta ferox. The sequence continues at coordinate 61,364,445 of CM053576.1, read as the reverse complement.
AGAAGCTAGACAGACCCTTTCCCATTCCATCTCTGAGGGGTTAATTTTCCCTCTCCATAATTCTCTGGTTTGCCTTTATGGGCTTATTGGTGAAAAGATACAAGATAAACGGAAAGAAGACCAAGCCACCCCTCCCCCAAACTAGGTGCTGGAAATCAAAGAAGCAGTGCCTTTAATTTTTTATTTGTCATGAGGAAAATAGGTTATAATATTTTCAAGGGGAATAAATGCTCCGTGAGTGTGAGTTTTAAGTATTAAGTAAATATTTATGTGATGCCAGAGAATATGTTCTACATGCTGTACTCACACAATAAAGAAAATTTCTGTTCAAAACAGGAAAGAGGAAACAGCAATTAATTCCCCGGGAGAGATGACTCCATGCTATCTATATCTTCCCAGAGAGTCACACGAGGAGAATCGGCGATGTCCAAGGGCGGAGGCTTGCAGTTGACTACATGCTTCATTCAGCGCAGAATCTAATCAGAAGAGCACTGGGGGCATTTCAAGATTAGCATCTCAAATGTAATAGAAACTCTTTCTTCTTTCTCCTCTTTACTTTCCGAATGATCTGTTCCGTGTTTACTGCAGAGCCTGAGCTCTGTCCACTTAGTAAAAGGAAACTAAGCTGGTTTGTTCTTCATAAGGAGAAAATGTGAAAGAATCAGACACTGATAGGTTAAGGAGAGAGCAGAGTATAAAGTGAGGTGGAAAACACGGTGACGGCCAGACAGTGAGATTATGATCACTGAGGGAGAGTGCGGAGGGCGACCCCCAATCCCACGACCCACGTTCTGATGCAAAGCACACACATGAACACAGAGAACCATTGGACAGCAGTGATTTCACTTAAGTATGGAATTTGCTCACCCCCTGCCTTTCTATATTCATTCATTCATTCACTCACTCATTCATTCCCTGTCTCCCTCCTCCATCTATTCAAAATTACATACTGGAGTTACACTGGAACTTTACTGCATGCCTCTGGTACCCAGGAAAAGTCACTACTTGCCAGGAGGAAACCACAGAGGGAAGCCCTCCAGGCAGACCTGCTAAAAACTCCAAGAACTTTTCCAGCCCGGGAAATCAGCCAAGTGGGGCACCAGCCAAGGGTGGGGCGAGAGGCCCCTCGGGTGCCAGTGACGGTCCTGTGATTCAGATCACAGGAAACAGAGCTGCTGCCACATTCCTGGGCACCTGAGCCCTAACAGAGTTTATGTCCATGAGGCTGGGTGCTGTCCACTGTTCATGTTTCTAAAATACTGTATGAAAAAGGCCTGTGGGAGAATAGTGGCAGAAGTCTGCAGGGTGTCTGTCCACTCCCAGGTGCTAGTTGGTTATCATGGGGAGAAGTGTCAGAGAAAGAGTGTCAATGCCAAGTGAAGGCTGGATCCTGCCCCCCCCCCGCCACCTCCAAATATATAATAAGCCTTCTAATGCCATGGTCATGCCCACCAAAAATGTTATGGGGGTATTTATCAAGAAGCCCACCCCCATCCAGTGTTGATATCAGCCCTTCCGCATCATCCAGTCGGCGGTAGGCAGAGCTCAGAAAGTTTCGAGCATAGTAAGCTACCAATCATAACCTCTACTGCCCCAGGGGCCCTTCGCTACCTCATCCTGGGCTCCACCAAGCTTCTCAAAAGTGCCCGCACCGTTTCCAAAGACATCACGATGAACTAACTCAATCTTGCCCAACCTTCTTCTTTGTTAAGGTAGTTTTGAGCGCTTGCTAATGAAGTTAAAGTTCAAAAGAAAACCCATGTCCTGTCTCAGAGAGATCTGGAGTCCCAGGCAGGGTTCCCATGAAGCTGGCCAGCTGGGGAGGTCTTATTACACTGGTGGGAGAGAAGGAGAGTTTCAAGGGAACTACAAGATGGAAAGAAGAAAAGGCAATGTAAGACTGGTAAGACACAGGAGCTGGAGCAAGAAGATAAAAAGAAGTAGAGATGATTGTGAAGTCACAAAATCCAGGCTGACAATGGGCTAAATTAAGGCTGCCCCTTCCCAGGAAGTAGAGGGCTTTGCCTTAAGTACACGATCCACCCTCGCCAGCCCTTTGGTCCATGCCGACCAAGAAGCAACCTCGCCTTCCTTCCACCCTCCCTCTTGGAAGCCCAGGTCAGTCCAGGCCCCAGGGCATGTCCACGGGAAGCTTAACACAGGTGAACAAGCCCCACATCTTTCTACTGAAGTAGCTATAATGGCCCCTCTTGTGGAACTTGGATGTTTTCCCCTGGCTCCAAAACACCTGCTTAAACTTGTTCTTACAAGTTTTATGTTCCATTGAGAGCGTGACCGAAGCTCCGCACATGGAGAGAGGGATGAACAGGTCAAAAGCAATAATGCTTTTGTTATTAACTGAGAGCATCCCATAATCTAACCCATGCTCCTTTAAGGTGCGTGTGTGTCCTCTCGAGTGCTAATGCTCGCTCTCTCGCTCACTCGCGCGCGCGCTCTCTCTCTCTCTCTCTCTCCGCCTCCCAGTTCCGGGTATTCTCCCCAACTAGCAGACACTGCAGTCGAGGAAACCTAATAAATCCCCAGTTCCTGCTTTTTAGGGCCTTGGAAACCCCTATCTCCCCCTGAGCTGCCTTCCCTAGTGATATGGGAATGTTGGGAAAAGAACAGTCACTATTGTGAGGGGGGAAAATGTTTTGCTAATAACTCTGCCAAACAACAGAGCCATTCATTGAAGTTTGGGCCCTGTATCTATAAACTCCCATACAAAGAAAACAAAAACAGCCAAGAGGAAAAGAGGTGGGGGAAGGGGGAATCTTCTTTTGTGCCAGTTTAATGAGCATAAGAAGATATTTTGAGGCCACAGATGCTGAAGGGTGATCCAGTTAGCTTAGGCCTTAGTGCTAATGAAGTACGAGTGAAGATCAAATTCTCTAAGTAAGTGAGTTATCTTTGTCCAGAGGCAAATGTTATTGGCCACAGGCCCTGCCTTGAATCTCAGTAATTTCTTGCCAGTATGTATTCTTGGTCACCAGAGCCCTGGGGAAGAAGTGCTTATGGCTTGACATTATCCAACCTCACTTCTAAAAACATAACTCCCATCCTATACCCTACTATAGCCCAAGAGTTATGTCTTTGCTTATAGAAGGTGGTACTTTCCTAATATGGAAATCTGGGCCCCTCATACAGTACAGTGACCTCCCTGATTTTTCATTAGGTCTTGGCTTAGCAGTAACTGAGACTATGCAGCAAGGGTTAAGCTGAGGTTGAGGTCTATCACGATTTTAAGAGTCAAGAACCACTCTGTGATGGATTAGCGTTGCCTCTCGCCAAAGCACATCCCTGCCACACCTCTGAAGTGCTAGTAAGTCTGGTTTTCCTTTAATAGGTCATGAGATGCCTAAGAGGCGAGAACTGACATGCATCTAGAAGAAAGTGGTAAAAAGGAATTTCAGTTTCTGGCAGAAATAAGAAAGGGTTGAATGAGAGGTATCATAGCCGATCTCCAAGATGACCTCTAGTGATCCCTGCATCCCGATACTCACACCTTTGTGTAGCCCCCTCCTACAATTAATAGAAGTGATCTCCTGTCTTGTATAACCAAAAAGATTTCATAGACTACGACTTCTGAGGCTAGGTCATGAAAGACATTGCAGTTTCCACCTTGTTCTCCCTTGGGTCACTCACTCTGGAGAAAGCCAGCTGCCATGTCAATAGAACACTCAAGAAACCCTATGGCAAGATCCGTTTTGTAGGAAACTGAGGCCTCCTGCCCACAGTCAACACTGAATGGTGAGCCATGTGTGTTCGCCATGTTGGAAGTGGATTCTCCAGCTGACCAAAGCCCTGGCCAACCTCCCACTGCAACTTCATGAGAGACCATGGGCCAGAACCATCCAATCTCAAGTTGCTCCTGAGTCCCTGATCCCCCAGAAACTGTATGAGATAACATGTGTTCATTATTGCCTTAAGCTGCTAAACTTGTGGTAATTTGTTGCACACCAACAGATACCTAATTCAAGAGGTAAAAGATTAGCCAAGCAGGAGAGATGCAGGGTCAACATCAGAAGGAGTAATTTTTTACCTGTGAGAATTGATCATTCACTCGATCAGTGTTTACTAAGTGCCTCCTAGATGCCAGGTACTGTGTCTGTACTCTGGGCTACATGCCTATCCTGCCTATGGAGAGAGAGGGGAGAAGAATAAACACTAACAGGACAGACTATCAGATTGCTGTCACCTGGATCCCAGGGTCTGTGAAAAGCAAATTTGGCTGACCTGGCCCCTGAAATCTGGGAATTCAGAGATATTACTACTTGCTGTCCTAGAAACCAAAATGATCCCTGTGGCTTTTGACTGTACTACATAAGCTTTATCCTTTAAGTGTGAGACTTTAAACCCTGTTAAATCTTAGATCCTCTAGAAGGGCCCTCGTGAGTTTAGTATGTAAATCTCAGATCCTGTTGGGAGAGGTCAAGCTGGGAAGGGAGGAGATCATGAGGCACAAAGGGCAGGAGGACCTGCAGAGAGTGGTGGCAGGAGATACATTTTGGAAAGTTTACATCCACGGCTGGTGAGTGTTTGGCACATCTAAGGCAAAATATGAAATCCTTTTTTTTATCTAAAAATCCAGTGCCCGGGTGGCTCAGTTGGTTGAGCGTCAGATCATCATCTTGTGGCTTGTGAGTCTGAGCCCTACCTCGGGCTCTGTGCTGACAGCTCAGAGCCTGGCGCCTGCTTTGGAGTCGGGGTCTCCCTCTCTCTCAGCCCCTCCCCACTTGTTCTCTCTCTCTCAAAAATAAATATTTTTTTTATTCTAAGAATCATGGTGAGCATTGAGTAATGTGTAGCATTGTTGAATCATTCATTATATTGCACACCTGAGACTAATATAACACTATATATTAACTACACTTGAATTTAGAAAAATAAATTTTAAAATACGAGGCACCATGTACCACATAATAACTTCTCAAAGGGTCCTCAGGATGAGGGGCTAAGAAAATCTACATGACTCACCCAAGGGTGCATGGTTGTTAAGTGGTACAGCCTGGTTTTGTACCAAGGTCTCTCTGGCTCCAAAGTTCATGGTTTCCCCACCATACCTCACATGTTAAAGAATATGAAATGGGACATTCCCCCAACTCTTCCCCATTTCATCTTATATGGCAACTAGGAAAAACACAAGAAAATTCGAGCATGCTGTTCATATTTCTCTAACAGGTGGCTCAGAGATTTTTTTAAATGAACTTTCCTTAAGTGCTGTAAATGAAAAAAACTATGTGAAAAAGTATTAGCAGATTGGAAAGGGAGAGGCCAATTTCTTTCAAGTGAATACGGGGTTTGATGAGAAGTTCTGAATGCTGTTTTGGAAACCAGGACGCTGGCAAAGAAACAGAAAATGCAAACTCACAGAGACAACTAACTTGCTTTCATACATATACCAGGGAGTGACAGAAAGACCAGAGCCCCCACTTTTAGCCATTTGTACTGATCCCAGTTAGGTCATCCACAATTTTGAGGAGGAGGAGATGTGAGGTATGATGCAGGGACAAATATAATCACCACATAGGCAACAACTTTCTGGAACGAAGAGTTTATATTTGCTCAAGCCAAGCAGGGAAGAAAGCTTCAGTTCTAAGTGTTCCCCAAATCTGACCCAAGTCATCTTGTGTCCAGCAGGAACGCTGGCCATGAAGAAAAAGTCTATTCTCTTCCCCAGGTCATCCCCCTCCTCAATCCTGAGGCTACAAACATGGTAACTGAAGGCTGCTCTTTTGTCTTATTTTAATAAAAATCATCCTCTTTTTCCAAACACAGCAGTTAACAAAGGCCCAGTTCGAATCTATTACTGTTAAATGAAAAGTGAGAGGTTAAAATATCGTGTGTGTGTGTGTGTGTGTAAGTAGAGAACTAAGGGGCGCCTGGGTGGCTCAGTCGGTTGAGTGTCTGACTTCGGCTCAGGTCATGATCTCGCGGTTTCTGAGTTCAAGCCCTAAATCGGGCTCTGTGCTGGCAGCTCGGAGCCTGGAGCCTGCTTCAGATTCTGTTTCTGCCCCTCTCCTGCTCATGCTCTGTCTCTCTCTGTCTCTCAATAATAAATAAACGTTAAAAAAAAAAAAAAGAACTAAAATGGAAATGTGACATTATGTCTTTCGCTCTTTTAAACCATTTTCCTGAAGGGAAAAAAGCCTGCAGTGCTGATGAAGGCATCCCTCCTGCATTCCCAGCTACGCTGGCCTCTCTGGCTAGTAGCCTGCTCCAGACCATCTGTGGAAAGGCCACCTCTTCCTGCATCTGCTGCCCAACATGGGAAGAACAGAGCAACAATTTTCCTCTTGCAGTCGGGAAGTTTGAAGCTTTTTTAATGTTTATTTATTTTTGAGAGAGAGCGCGAGTAGAAGAGGGGCAGCGAGAGAGGGGCACAGAGGATCCAAGCAGGCTCTGTGCTGACAGCAGTGAGCCCAACGCAGAGCTCGAACTCATGAACCGTGAGATCATGACCTGAGTCGAAGCTAGACGCTCAACCGACTGAGCCACCCAGGTGCCCCAAGTTTGAGGCTTTTTAAAAGCTTGCACAATATTCCCCTCTTATTTGCAGTCAAGAAAACCCCAGTTGGTTTTTGGGTGGGGAGGACCTGGGACTTGACCCTCATTAACCAGAAGAACCTCTGGTTGATTCTTAACCTGTCAACCTGATAGGCACACCCATTAGATCCCTGACTTGGCTCTGTCTGAAGTTGGTGTCTTGCTTGAAAACCGTTCTTGGTATCAGAAATGTCCTCTCATTCCTCAAAGGGAAACCTCATTTCCTGTTAGAGTGTGATGGCCACAGGAGCTCAGAGAAATGTTTTAAAGGCAGGAAGGAAAAGAAAAACAGACAAGGGCAACAGTCTCCAGTCAAATCTGAAGGAGAACACAGAGGAATATTGAAGAGGAGAACACAGAGGAACTTAGATTAAGCCCATTAACATCATCCCATCATCATTTTCTTCTAAATGACCTAAATCCTGAGCTCTTCACCTCCCTAAAAAATTACTACATCTTTTCAGGTGCCTAACTGACATCCATACATCTTTTTTGGTGTGGTATCTGCTCAAACTTCAGCACACATCAGAATTATTTGGAGGGCTTCCTGAAGGCACGCTACAGGATGCCATCCCCAGCGTTTCTAATTCGGCAGGTTCCGGGAGGCCCTGAGGATTTCATTTCTGACTAGCACACAGGTGATATGAATGCTGCTGGTTGGGACCACATTTTGAGAGCTGTCTAGACCACATGAGCCGCCTTATTTTAATCACTGAAAAGTGCTACACTTACTTATTCAAAAGTGGCTAGGGCCCCGCTAAGAATGTAGAAAGCTAGAAAAACTGTCACTCCCACCGATGCAACAAAAAATAGACAAACAGAACAAGGAAACAGAATAGAGTCCAGACATTAGTCCACACATATATGCTCAACTGACTTTCAACAAAGGTAGAAAGGCAATGCAATGGAGAAACTGTAGTCTCATTCAACAAACAGGGCTGTGACAATTAGATACCGGTATGAGAAATAAGTACAGATCCATACCTTATACCTTATGAAAAAATAAACTCAAGATAGAGGATAGACATAAATGTAACAACTATTACATATCTGGAGGAAAACAGAGGAAAATAATCTCTGAGACCTTGGGATTAGGTAAATATTAGATATGACACCAAAAGCACAATTCATAAAAAGACTGGAAAATTGAACTCCATCCAAATTAGTAATATCTGCTGTTCACAAGACACTGTTCAGAGAATAGAAAGGCAAGTCCCCAACCTGAAAAATATAATTGCATGTATGGTAAAGCACGCAGGTATAGGATATATGAATAACTCCCAATACTTGATAGTAAGGAAAACAGTACAATAAAAAATGACCTCAGATTTGACAGATATCACACCAAGAAAGATGTACGGATGGCAGTTAGGCATCTGAAAAGATGTTCAATGTTAGCTTTAGGAAGATGATAATTAAAACCACGTTGAAAGTGCTATACCCCTGTTAGAATGACTAATATTAAAATAATAATAGGAATAATAATAATGAAACTTGAAAATATCAAGTGCTAATGATGATGGAAAGTAATTGGAATTTTCATACTAATCAGTGGGAAAACAAAATGCCACTTTGGGAAACAGTTCACAGTTTCTTAGGAAAGCAAACTCACACTTTCCACACACGATCTAGCAATCCCATTTCCAGGTATTTACTCAAATAAAAAATTATAGTCACACGAAAACCTGTATGCAAATATCTCTAGCAACTTTACTGGTGGTCATCAAACACTGGAAACAATCTAAAGTCTCTCAGCTAGGGGACGGATAAATGAATTGGTAGACACCCATACAATGAAATTCTACTCAGCAACAAGGAACAAATCGCTGACATGATCAGCAACACAGATCAATCTCAAATGCACCATGCTAAATGAAAATACAACAAGAAGCTAAATTCAAAAGGCTATATACTATATTATACTTATGACTCCATCCAAATGACATTCTGGAAAAGACAAAACTGAAGGCACTGAAAAGAAATGAGTGGCTGTCCCCTTACCCCTCACATATCACACATGTTTAATGTAGTATACTATGAAAGGGAAAGATAATGGGGGAATTTGGGGGTGATAGAGCTATTCCATATTTTGATCATGGTAGTGGTTACCTGACGGCATGTATTTATCCAAATTGGCAGAAATGGGTGCTAAAAAAAAATGGGTGAGTTCTACTGTCTAGAAATATTGCCTTAACATTTTTTTAAAAACAGTAATTAGGGAGGACCTTCCATATCCTCAGCCCTGTGTTAAGAGCCAGTAGAGATAGGAAGAACCACCCTGAGGACAGCTTAGAATGAGCTTAATGACCTTAAGCATTTAAAAAAGGCTGCCGAGAACTCGGGTGAGCAGAAGAGATGATAAACACGAGAGAGCTGGGGTACTTGGCACAAAGCCCATTCCCTCCGCCCTCTAGTTCCACCTTGAGCCTGAAAGCTTTTGTTCTTCACTCCTACTCTCACTAGCCTAACAAGGTCCATCCCAACGAGGCTCACATAAGTCATGTTTTTCCTTCCTCCCGGCTTCCGGTAAGTCACTCCTCCCTTCTCAAGACATGGATCCCCCTCCTACACTGTTGGTGGGAATGTAAACCAGTGCAGCCCCTCTGGAAAACAGTGTTGAGGTTCCTCAAAAAATTAACAATAGAACTCCCCTATGACCCAGCAATAGCACTACTAGGAATTTACCCAAGGGATACAGGAGTGCTGAAGCATAGGGGCACATGTACCCCAAAGTTCATAGCGGCACTTTCAACAATAGCCAAATCATGGAAAGAGCCTAAATGTCCATCAACTGATGAATGGATCAAGAAGATGTGGTTTATATATACAATGGAATACTACTTGACAATGAGAAAGAATGAAATCTGGCCATTTGTAGCAACGTGGATAGAACTCGAGGGTGTCATGCTAAGTGAAATAAGTCAGGCAGAGAAGGACAGATACCATATGTTTTCACTCATATGTGAAACAGGAGAAACTTAACAGAAGACCATGGAGAAGGGGAAGGGGAAAAAATATTTGGGGAGAGGCAGGGAGGCAAACCACGAGAGACTCTTGAATACTGCGAACAAACTGAAGGCTGAAGGGGGGTGATGGGCATGGAGGAGGGCACTTGTTGGGATGAGGACTGGGTGTTATATGGAAACCAACTTGACAATAAACTATATAAGAAAAAAAAAAGACATGGATCCTTCTGTCTCCTAGTCTAAAACTTTCCCATCCTTTAAGGTCTAAATCTTCCACAAAACCTTACTTAATCAGTCCACTGGGATCTCCTCTTCTCCTAGCACTTGGAGTCTTTACTATTCAATTTGATATCCATTCACTAAACATTTATTTATACACCTTCTGAATACTTGATGTGATGCTCACATTGTTTCCTCAGTTGCATGGCTACTTGCTTTAGGAAAAGAAGAAGCCCTTAAGATTTCCTGTGTGTCCTTCTCCCCCATCTTGCCTCTAACACACCCACTGCCTAGCTCCAACCATCATTAATTGAATGAAATACTTAAGTATTGACAATAGTTAAGAGAATTAATGTTGTATTAAACACATCACAATTCATTTGCTTATAGCTCAAAATAAATACTTGTGAATTTCTTCCTCATGGACAAGGTGGTTAAAATGTCTTTTCTCAAAATAAAATCCGTCGTAGTTCTAAACAATTTAACAAACCCTAAAGGACCCACAATTTTACAGCAAATACATGCATCTTTGGATATGTGATTGTTTCCATGTATTAGATTCCTCTCATGATAGCACATGGGAATGAGGGTTGGACTGTTTTCCTTTAAAAAACCAAATAATCAAATTCTACATATTTCTTTTATCCTCTAGAAGTCCTTGACTAAGCATCTGGAGTTCGTAGGCACCCTCTATGGATGTTTCCTATTTTCATGCATGCTTATGTTTAAATTAGATAGACCAATTTAATTAGTCTTTCAATACTGCAGAACAGCAAAGCAAGAACATCATGCTGGGTTATTGCCATCCTATTCTGAGTCTCATGCTGCATTCCATTATTCATTCTTTGGTTATTCTATAGTAAATTATAAATGGGAAATCCTGTATTAATGAGGAATTATTTGATTGCAAGGAAACTGTCCTTTCTTTAGAAATTTTCTAACCAGTATTTAAATTCTTCACTCTGTTGAAGTTTTAGTGATAAGGAACCTATCCATCCTGTTTGGCTTGGACACACGGACCCCGTCCAATACTATTATAGAGTGTGTGTGAATGGGTTTGAGAACTGTGTTCTTCCCTGCTCGGCATCACTGGGCTGCACGAAGAGGCTGTGCACCCCTAAAGGCAAAGTGGAGGTGAGTCTTAAAATGGCTTGGAAAGTTAAAGAGGACTTGTCCAAACTGATCATTTTGTCACAGGCCAGTCCTTTCTAGGTATAGCTCACAGGTGTGATTTGAGGTATTAGCTCCTGGTAGACAAACTAAAATAGGTACGAAAATGTTACTATATCAGTAAGTTTAAAATAAAACCACTTAGAATCCCTGGAAGCTTGTTAAAGCACAGGTGGCTGGCCCCAAGCAACTTCCCATTCAGGAGGCCTGGGTGGGGTTGGGAGTGGGGGGTCAGGGGCTGAAAATCTGCATTTCTTTTTTTTTTTAAATATAATTTATTGTCAAATTGGCTAACATACAGTGTGTAAAGTGTGCTCTTGGTTTTTGGGGTAGATTCCTGTGGTTCATTGCTTACATACAACACCCAGTGCTCATCCCAACAAGCGCTCTCCTCAACGCCCATCACCCATTTTCCCTTCTCCCCTACCCGCCCCCATCAATCCTCAGATTGTTCTCTGTATTTAAGAGTCTCATGACTTGCCTCCCTCCCTCTCTGTTTGTAACTATTTTTTCCCCTTCCCTTCCTCCATGGTCTTCTGTTACATTTCTCAAGATCCACATATGAGTGAAAACATATCTTTCTCCGACTTATTTCACTCAGCATAATAATATCTTCCAGTTCCATCCACATTGCTGCAAATGGCATGATTTCATTCTTTCTCACTGTCAAGTAGTATTCTGTGGTATATATAAACCACATCTTCTTTATCTATTCATCCGTTGACGGACATTTAGGCTCTTTCCATAATTTGGCTATTGTTGAAAGTGCTACTGTAAACATTGGGATACATGTGCCCCTATGCATCAGCACTCCTGTATGCCTTGGATAAATTCCTAGTAGTGCTACTGCTGGATCACAGGTGAGTTCTATTGTTAATTTTTTGAGGAACCTCTGCATTGTTTTCCAGAGCAGCTGCACCAGTTTGCATTCCCACCAACAATGCAAGAGGGTTCCCTTTTCTCCACATCCTCGCCAGCATTGTTGTTTCCTGAGTTGTTCGTTTTAGCCACTCTGACCGGTGTGATGTGGTGTCTGAGTGTGGTTTGATTTGTATTTCCCTGATGATGAGTGACGTTGAGCATCTTTTCATGTGTCTGTTGGCCATCTGGATGTCTTCTTTGGAAAAGTATCTATTCATGCCTTCTGCCCATTTCTTCACTGGATTTTTTGTTTTTCAGGTGTTGAGTTTGGTAAGTTCTTTATAGATTTTGGATACTAACCCTTTATCTGATATGTCATTTGCAAATATCTTTTCCCATCCCATTGGTTGTCTTTAATACTCCACTTACAGTAATAGATCATCCAGACAGAAAATCAATAAAGAAACAATGGCCCTGAATGATACACTGGACCAGAGGGACTTGACCGATATATTCAGAACTTTTCATCCTAAAGCAGCAGAATACACATTCTTCTTGAGTACACACAGAACGTTTTCCAAGATAGATCACATACTGGGTCACAAACAGCCCTCAATAAATATAAAAGAACTGCAATCATACCATGCACATTTTCAGATCACAATGCTATGAAAGTTGAAATCAACCACAGGAAAAAGTTTGGAAAACCTCCAAATGCCTGGAGGTTAAAGAACATCCTACTAAAGAATGAATGGGTCAAGAGGCAATTAAAGAAGAAATTTAAAAATATATGGAAACAAATGAAAATGAAAACACAACAGTCCAAACCCTTTGGGATGCAGCAAAGGCAGTCCTAAGAGGAAAATACATTGCAATTCAGGCCTTGTTCAAGAAACAAGAAAAATCCCCAAAACAAAATCCAACAGCACACATAAAGGAACTAGAAGCAGAACAGCAAAGACACCCTAAGGCCAGGAGAAGAAGAGAAATAATAAAGATTAGAGCAGAAATAAACAATATAGAATTTAAAAAAAACTCAGAAGAACAGATCAATGAAACTAAGAGCTGTTTTTTTGGAAAAAAAAAAATTGATAAACACCTAGCCAGACTTCTCAAAAAGAAAAGAGAGAGGACCCAAATAGATAAAATCATTAATGAAAATGGATTTATCACAACCAATCCCTCAGAAATAAAAGCAATGATCAGAGAATACTATGAAAAATTATTTGCCCATAAACTGGACAACCTGGAAGAAATGGACAAATTCCTAGACATCCACACACTACCAAAACTCAAAAAGGAAAAAAGAGAAAATCTGAGCAGACCCATAACTAGTGAAGAAATGGAATCAGTTATCAAAAATCTCCTAACAAATAAGAGTCTTAGGCCAGATGGCTTCCCAGGGGAATTCTACCAGACATTTAAAGCGAGTTAATACCTATCCTTCTCAAGCTGTTCCAAAAAATAGAAATGGAAGGCAAACTTCTAGACTCATTCTATGAAGCCAGCATTACCTTGATTCCCAAACCAGACAGAAACTGCACAAAAAAGGAGAATTACAGGCCAATATCCCTGATGAACATGGATGCAAGAAACAAGATACTAGCAAATTGAATTCCACAGCATATAAAAAGAATTATTCACCATGATCAAGTGGGATTCATTCCTGATCTGCAAAGCTGGTTCAATATTCGCAAATCAATCAATGTGTTACATCACATTAATAAAAGAAAGGATGAGAACCATATGATCCTGTCAATAGATGCAAAAAATGTATTTGACAAAATACAGTATCCTTTCTTAATAAACTCAAGAAATTCAGGATAGAAGGAACATACTTAAACATCATAAAAGCCATGTATGAAAAGCCCACAACTACTATCATTCTCAATGAGGAAAAACTGAGAGCTTTCCCCCTGAGATCAGGAACACGATGTCCACTCTCACCACTGTTGTTTAACATAGTGTTGGAGGTCCTAGCATCAGCAATCAGACTACAAAATGAAATAAAAGACATCAAAACTGGCAAAGAAGAAGTCAAACGTTCACTTTTTGCAGACGATATGATACTCTCTATGGAAAACCCGAAAGACTCCACCAAAAGGCTGCTAGCACTGATACATGAATTCAGCAAAATCGCAGGGCACAAAATCAATGTACAGATATCAGTTGCATTTCTATACATCAAAAATGAAGCAACAGAAAAATAAATCAAGAAATTGATCCCATTTACAATTGCACCAAGAACCATAAAATACCGAACCAAAGATATAAAGGATTTGTACGCTGAGAACTATAGAAAACCTACGAAGGAAATTAAAGAAGACACAAAGAAATGGAAAAACATTCCAGCTCATGGATTGGAAGAATAAATATTGTTAAGATGTCACTACTACCCAAAGCAGTCTACACATTCAATGCAATCCCAATCAAAATTGCACCGGCATTCTTCTCAAAGCCAGAACAATCAATCCTAAAATTTGTAGGGAACCACAAAAGACCCCAAACAGCCAAAGTAATATTGAAAAGAAAACCAAAGTGGGAGGCATCACAATCCCAGACTTTAGCCTGTACTACAAAGCTGTAATCATCAAGACAGTATGGTATTGGCACAAAAACAAACACATAGACCAATGGAATAGAGAACCCAGAATTGGACCCACAAATGTATGGCCAACTAATCTTTGACAAAGCGGGAATGAGAATCCAATGGAAAAAAGACAGCCTCTTTAACAGATGGTGCTGGGAGAACTGGACAGCAACATGCAAAAGAATGAAACTAGATCACTTTCTTACACCATACACAAAAATAAACTCAAAATGGATGAAAGACCTAAAGGTAAGATGGGAAACCATCAAAACCCTAGAGGAGAAAGCAGGCAACAACCTCTTTGACCTCAGTCACAGCAATTTCTTGCTCCACATCTCTCCAAAGGCAAGGGAATTAAAAACAAAAATGAACTATTGGGACCTCGTCAAGATAAAAAGCTTCTGCACTGCAAAGGAAACAATCAACAAAATGAAAAGAAAATCTGCATTTCTAATAAGCTCCCAGGTGACTACTGCAGCTACTGGTGCTGGGCCAACAAGTGAGTGCCCTCTGAGCATCACTGGCTGCAGCAGTGCTAGCTGGGGTCACCTGGATCACCAGAATTACGGAGAGTTCCGCACTAATGGACAGGAAACAGGCTAAGAAAAGAAGAGCAACAGAGATGTCTTTTATCCCTCTGCAGTCTAAACCACCCTCCTAGCAGCAGTCCCAACAGCCCCAGGGAAGGAGATCCCCAAGGCATTGCCCATGGGTGCCCCGCTGCCCCGCATCTCACCTCTCCATTCAGAAACCCACTTCTAAGAGTGTGTCAAGGAGTGGGGGACTTGAGCTAGAGAAGGAGACTGGCAGTGCAGGGATCAGAGAGCCTGTGACTGCGTGAGGGACGGGGCGGGTGGGGGGAGGGTGTTGGAGAACACCACTAAAGAGGAGAATCTCGAATTCTCTGGCAACTGGAGCACCTGCTGTGCGAAGTACTTAGCCCAACTCTGGGACCCGGACCTGAACTGTCAGGATAGCACTTGACCCAGGGTAAGGGGACTAGGAGCTAGACATCCCACCCTCCCCACAGAGGCTCGTTTCTTCCGTGGGCGTGTGGGGTCACCACCTTGGAAGCTGAGAAACCCTCATTTATGATTACCTTCTTCCAATCTTCTCCAAGAGACCCTAGAGCCTTTCTCCCTAGGAAAAAAGGGAGAGCTTTAAAATACACAAAGGCCTTGCCTCACCCACCCACCAAGGGTTGCCATTTAAATGACTGGGGAAATGCCCTGGAAGGAGGTAGTTTTTAAAGCTCCCCAGGGGGGGGCGTTTTAACCTGGGGTCAAAGTTGCTAACTGCTAGTGAATCAGATCTAAGCTTCTTGGCCCAAAAGAAGTCTGTATTCCAACATTCCCTGTCCTTCATCTGGTGATGAGGGCATTTCCACATCAGGAGATTTGTTTTATTCCAAAATCCAAAAGAAGTATAAAAAATGACATTTAAATATGTCTCCTTTATTTCTCTGTAATAGGCAAAGGCACTAGATAAGACTGCAGGGGAGGGCAATGCAATTTCTATGCCTTAGGAAAACAGACAGCTTTTGTGAATCCATTCCCCTCCCTGAAAGCTCAACCCCCTCTGGGCTTCGCCCACATCAACTGGTAAATTAGGTTTAGCAGGTACAAAAATAATTAGAACTAATATTGCATGACACTAGCTCTCAACCCAGGCTGCACATCAGACTCACTTGGAAAGTACTGAATTATGCCAGCGCCTGCGGCCCACCCCAGATGAATGAATCACCATCTCTGGGGGTGAAGCCCCGGAGTGCTATTTCCTTAAAGCTCACCAGAGGATTCTAATGTGCAGCCAATTTTGAGTAGCACTGGTGGAAAGGGTGGGTGGTGGTGCAAATAAAAACCAGGAGAGGCACGGAGGGAGAGCGGCATTGATCAAGCCGGTGGCTTCTGACTCCGCAGTTGCTGGTGACCTTGAACAAATGTTTGGGTTCCATGTTTTGGGGACATGACTCAGAATTGGGTATTCCACAGGAGGTATTGAAAGAATAAGGGAGAAGAAGGAATAGGAGTTAGGTTTTCAGGGAAGGGGAAGGAGGGAAAGAAGAGAAAAGGAGATTCTGTTCTATCCTAAGTGTAAAGTATATGAAAAGTGCCCTTGACTGGGAATTGGCTAATGGAGGATAAAGTCTCGGCTCCGACTCTGATCCGATATGACCCCGACATAAGTCTTTTCGCTTGCCTTGGTCTCAGCTTTCCCAAAATTACATGGGTGGCTGTGAATTTGCAAGTCCCTTCTGGTCCTGACATTCTCTAGGTATGTTCCATCAAGATCGCCTGAGTGTTAAATGGAAATGAACCTGGACCCCGCCGCAAAGGGAAGAGGAAAGAGCTTCAGAGCAGAGTCTCTTCTAAGTAATCTAATGCAGACGCTAAAGTTTGAGAACTGGTCCAAGGTTATTTCAAAGCTATCAACTATTTGAGAAAGTTATCTCAAACACCACTTGGTAATGTCAAAAAAAAAAAAAAAGGTAGCTGGCTTGAACTTCCTGTCCATGAAATTCATTTTTGGGGGGGATCTCAGCCAACTGCGTAAAACAAATTCGCACACTGTAACCTATAGTTTTATTTGGCTACTGTGTTTTTGTGTTTTGTTAGTTTATGAGCCCTTTGGAAGTAGAAACCGTTTGTCTGACAGAAACTTGGTGTTACATGGCATGACTTAAAGCACTTTCAGTGTTCTTGCTTTTCCTACAATTAACTTGTGTTCCTGGAAAGCTGCATGTCGATGGAATTCCCATCAATCAAACCAATTTTGAATGTACCTTAAATGCTGTGTAAAGGAGCCCCGTGCTGAGTACTTTTGAAGAGTGGCTAAATTTTTTGGTAATGCTAATAATTACACCTTAATTCAAATTTGGTAAATCTCAATTTTAACGTAGCAATTTAAGTGTAAAATAGAGGTTTTCTATATGCCCTTAATTTAAACCCTTAGCAAGGGTTTCTGGGTCATGTTATAATAAATTCTGCTATAGTTCATGCTCCTTTAGAATACTTTCAGCAAAACGAGGTGTGTTTTATTGGTTTAAACTTCAGAGTGCTTCTGTGGTTGAACCACTTACACACACAGAACACTTGTAACTCTCACAAGGCCTGGGAGCTGCATGGTGCGATGAAATGAGCATAGTCACGGAGTTGGGAAAGCTTAACATCACCTTATTGTGTGCCCTGGGGGGAGTCTCTTTTCTGGGCTTCCATCTGTTTATCTGTGTTATGGAAATATTGGACTAGGTGATTCCTGAACTCCATTTCAGCTCTGGCATCCTAAGATTTAGGGTTCCTTGGAGAGTCTGGATCATCTGAGGTGGTCCAATTTGACAGCCCTAAAACCACTGTATTAGTGCTTTGGGCCAGCTTGAGGCAAACTTGGAGAATGAGATGTGGAGAACCAAGCCCGCCGTGTGTGACTGTGTAGCTTGTGCAATGCACAACCGCACTCTGCCTCTGCTGCATTTGCCCGCAGCGCGGGACTGCATTAGGTCAGCTATGGCCCTGGTTATGTTAGATGCTGCGTGGTCCAGCCTGGCCCTGGTGATAGCAGGACCTTTAAACTTAAGAACAACAAAGCACAAATTTTGTGGTTAACATCATGACAGAAGAGTTACCCTTCAGGGTTCAAAGGAGGCTTGGCTCATGGATGGAGATCATATGCACATAAATATCACCTAGTTTCAGTGAGGAAGTCAGGGTTAAGGGGGCATTATGGAAGCCCAAAGGCTCACAAGGCAGAAGGGCATGTCTGAGAGTTGGCAGTGGGTGGAAACATTACTTAACACTCTACATGACCTGCTTCCTCCCTGGAGCCTGAGGTTAAAGCTGTGCAGAGCAGTGGTTCTCAAACCTGGCTGCTTTTTAGTCACCTGGGAAGCTGGTGCAACCACATACCCCTGAACTGGTCCCCGATCCAATTGGGTGAGGCTGGAATCTCTCTCATTTCAGTCTGTTCTCCAGGAACTCTGGTGCAGCCGGTGTGGCACCAGACAGACAGCGCTACAGTGTTTGAAGAACGCTGGTTTGAGCAATCACGTGGCACTGGGTAAGGAGTAAGCTCTGGAAAGGATTGGAATATACTGCATGATCATGATCAGAAATAGACAAATGCCAGGGGAAATGAAAGGATGTTGTGTGGGGCCTCTGTCAGGGTGGCCGAGCGAACGTGGTCCCAGGCAGAAAGTCTGAGGCCACCCAGTGGGCAGAGACAGGCCAAAGAAACGATCCTGGCAGTCAGGACATTTACTGAGGGGAGCCAAGTTCTCAGAGGTACTCAAGGCACACCAGTCGTCCTCCTCCCGGGACACCTCTTCCCGTGAGCCAACAGGAGCACAAACCACAGAAACCGGGCAGCCTCCCTGAGGCACCCTCTCTCTCTCTGCCCTCTGTGTGCCTGTAGTAATCTTCTTTACTGCATTTCTTATTAGACACTTGACCTGGGCATCAGCAAGCCGGTCCCTGGGGAAACTGGAATAGATTCAAGAACAAACCCTGGTGATGACCTTGAAAGCGTTTTATTTTCTCCATACCCAGAGTTACCCAAGCAAATGTGCTGTGACATCTTTATTAGCTACCCTCAAAATCAGAAAGCGAGAAACAGAAAAAATGAACTCTGGGAGGGCAACTGTAATTCTGCCAGCAAATTTCAAGATAAAGCTTTTAGTAAGAAAACGTGAAAATCAAACGCACTCCCCTAAAGACCAACATCGGTTGATGTCCATTACAGGGTAATAAATTACCTGATTTGTAAACCAGTGATATGTTTTTATACCTACTATTAGAACTCAGTGTTACAGTTTGATAAAAAGATTGATTTTATTAAAGGAAAAAAAACTCACAAAAAACTAACCTGAAGATAGCTTTAGGCTTTGGTCAAAAATTCATCTTGCAGGAAACAACCATTGTTATGTTCCCCAGGATACCAATGAAGGATGTCATTTCTAAGTATTTATTTTAGGCAAATGATCTACTCCAAAAAATTTCAACTCAGGAATTTAAAAGCCTGACTTGGTCTATGATCTTTTGAAAATTCAATAATTCAAAACAAAAAATCCATGCATTTCCAATTTAAATCCG
Source organism: Cryptoprocta ferox (assembly GCA_028646485.1). Classification (NCBI taxonomy): domain Eukaryota; kingdom Metazoa; phylum Chordata; class Mammalia; order Carnivora; family Eupleridae; genus Cryptoprocta; species Cryptoprocta ferox. Next base: position 61,345,009 of record CM053576.1, on the reverse strand, counting down.
AGTTTTCCATGGAATTTGAGAAACTGATTCTAAAATTTACAGAAGAAAAATGGCCAAAAATCGCAAAAAAAAAAAAGAAAGAAAAGTTAACAAAAAAAAAAGAACAAAAAATTCTTTATTCAGAATGAGAGCTTGCTCTATCAGGCACTAAGATTTGTTTCACAGATGAAGCAATTAAAACCTAAATGGGTATAGGTTCAGGGATGGAGAGACAGCCCAAAATAACAAAACAATGGTAAGATAATGGATAAGAAAATGGGTTGAGGGGCACCTGGGTGGCTTAGTCGGTTAAGCGTCCGACTTTGGCTCGGGTCATGATCTTAAGATCGAGCCCCACATTGGGCTCTGTGCTGACAGCTCAGAGCCTGGAGCCTGCTTCAGATTCTGTATCTCCCTCTCTGTCTGCCTCTCCCCTGCTCACACTCTGTCTCTCTCTCTCAAAAATAAAATAAACATTAAAAAATTTTTAATTAAAAATAATAATAAAATGGGTTGGTCACAACACGATCCTAGGGCCATAGGTTGTTACACTGGGGGTAAAAATAGAATTAGACCCAAGTGTATAAAGCAAAACACTGAAACTTTTACTTGAAGGATAAATAGAAAAATATCTCTGTCATTTAGACAGGGAAAGCTTTATTAAAACAGAATGCAAAAAACACAAAGCAAATATAATCATATTTAAAATGTGAAACTGCACAGAAGACACTGTAAATTATAATAAGCCACAGACACTGTGAGAAGATACTTACAACATATAACAGACTCAGATTTGGTAGTGCAGTGTATAGATATTCTTCTCAGGGGACATACAGCTAGCCAATAACCCTAGCAGGATCCTCAATCTTTTTTAATTTTTTTATATTTTTTTAATACTTTTTTCTTTTATAGTTTATTGTCAAGTTGGTTTCCATATAACACTCAGTGCTCATCCCCACAAGTGCCCTCCTCCATGCCCATCACCCCCCTTTCCCTCTCCCCCTCCCCCATCAGCCCTCAGTTTGTTCTCAGTATTCAAGAGTCTCTCGTGGTTTACCTCCCTCCTTCTCCCCAACTATTTTCCCCCTTCCCCTCCCCCATGGTCTTCTGTTAAGTTTCTCCTGTTCCACTTATGAGTGAAAACATATGGCATCTGTCCCTCTCTGCCTGCCTTATTTCACTTAGCATGACACCCTCGAGTTCCATCCACGTTGCTACAAATGCCCAGATTTCATTCTTTCTCATTGCCATATAGTATTCCATCGTATAGATAAACCACATCTTCTTGACAGGATCCTCAAGCTTATAAGTATTCAGAGAAATACAAATTAAAATAATAATGGCATGCCATGTTATACTTACTGGTTGGCAAAAATTATAAACTGGCATTGATAGATATTGCTGAAAGTATAAAGAAACATACTTACATATTGCCAGTAGGGGTGTAAATGAATACAACTATGTTGAAGGCCATATAGCTATGTTACACTTAAGCTGAAGATGTATATATCCTACAAGCTAGCTGTTCTATATACTGTATACACGATATGCTGCACTATACCCAAAGAGACACAAAGACATTCGCTAAAACAGTCTGTGGTAGTAAAACACTGAAACCAACTTAAACGCCCACTACTAACTGCGTGAATGGATGAAAACTGTGATACTGTCATACAATGAATATCATTTAGTAGTTAAAATGGATGCACTAGACATACTCTAGTGCCACAGCCACATTTTTAAAGCATAATATTCCCTTTAAAAAGCAAGTTACAGGAGAGCCTGGGTGCCTCAGTCAGTTGAGCGTCTGACTTGATTTCGGCTCAAGTCATAATCTCTCGGTTTGTGAGTTGAAGCCCCGAGTCGAGGTCTGCACTAACAGTGTGGAGATGGCTTGAGAGGCTCTCTCTCCCTCTCTCTCTGCCCCTCCCCCCCACATGTGCTCTTTCTCTCTTAAAAAAAATAAACGTTAAAAAAATAAATAAAAAGCAAGTTAGAAAATAGATAAGGTATCAGACAGTGTATATAAAATCTAATTCACAAAACATTGATGGACACGCAGGCACACAGGTCAAAAAATAATAACAAACATAAGAAGGAGCTAAATATCAACATCAGCTTGGTGGTCACTTCTGGGGAGAGAGGAAGAGCAGAAATCCCTCTTCAAGGGGACTTTAACAGTATCTGATGTTTTATTTCTTTAACCAAGCAAAAGATAGAAAGGAAATGTTAAATTTTTATATTTGCTAACTAGGGGTAATTAGACTGCCACTAAATTATGGTTGCTTTTTCATCTGTTGGAAATATTTTCAACATTTTTAAAGGTCCTGTGTTGTCCACGTGCCGACGAGCATTTGTTTTGAATGTGCCACATTAGCATATAGCAAGGACTCAACCTCAGTCCACCAAATTTGGAGACGGGACCCGTGAGCACTCCATAAGTCTGGCACAAGGCAACTTTACAACCGATGCAATTTACAGATTAATTGTTGTGCACAGCTGTAGTTATTAGCCAGCGTCTAATGTTTAGACAATTTGTAGGTGAGCAATGTCCGAGCACGGTCTAGGGTCGGGGTGGGAAAGTGAGTTTTATCACTATTCCAAGAGGACACTGCTGATCTCACACGTTCATTGTTCTCTGACTTCCTCCTGTTCCTAAGTCATTTTGACACTACCAAACTTGGTTCGGTAAAATAGGCTAGTAGAGAAATATAAAGTTCATGGCAAGAGATTTGACCTGACAGTCCCACTCAAAAAAACAAAACAAAACAAAACAAAACAAAACAATTCTAAAGACATTTTTTGGGGCGTCTGGGTGGCACAGTCGGGTAAGCATCTGATTCTTGATTTCAGCTCAGGTGATGATCTCATGGTTCATGGGCTTGAGCCCTGTGTCCGGCTCTGCACAGACAGCATGGAGCCTGCTTGGGATTCTCTCTCTCTCCCTCTCTCTCTGCCCTCCCCCCACTCACGCACACTCTCTCTCTCAAAATAAATAAACTTAAAAAAATTTTTTTTTTAGTTCTATACAAACGCTGTCTATGGTAATACCCACCACTGCCAGCAAATCTAGAAAACTGAATGCCTATCCGCTGGAAAATAATTAAGCAAACTATCAAACTGATAGAATACAAATGGCAATTATAAAGACTATGCAACAAAATTTAAAAAGATTTGCTTAAAAAGAAAAATGAAAACAGTACACTGTGACTATACCTGTGTAAAAAAGGTATCTCCTAGGAGTTAAAGAACAGAAGACATATAAAAGTTAAAATAGTTATGTCAGCGTTGTATTATTATAAACATTATCTCAGTCTTTTCCTTGGCATTTGGATACATTTGTTTCTTTTTCGCTAACCACTTTGAGCTGTAATTCACACACCATATAACTGAGCCATGTAAAATGTAGCCTCCATGGTTTTTAGTCTGTGCAGAGCTGTAACACCATCCCCCTAATCAATTTCAGGACCCCAAAAGAAACCTCCATACCCTTTACCTGGCATCTCCTGTCTCCCTCCCTCTAGCCCCTGGCAATCACTAATTTAACTTTCTGTCTCTATGAATTTGCCTATCCTAGACATTCCACATAAATGGAATCCTATAATATGTGGCTTCTTGTGTCTTTATAGCAAGTGTCAGTACTTCGTTTTGTTTTATTGCCAAATAATATCCCATTGAACGTATATACCACACTTTACTTATGCGGTGCTGTTCTTACAACAACGATAAACACACTCTGTGATGGAGAGAGGTTCAGAGAGGGTTCCATCCGGCCTATTCTGACATGGATTACTTTTGGTGGCTGAAAGGTGATCTCAGGGCTGCTACAGACATCCACAGGGTCTAGGTCTATGGGGTCGTGACTGGGACTTAGCTGGTGGGTAGAAAAGACCAGACGCAAGGGGCTGTGATCTGGAGACCAGGAGTCTCCAGGGGCTGACCTGACCATTGGTGCAGTCTGGCAGAGAAAAAGGAAAATGAGGTTTTCTGGCACAAGTAGTAGGTGGGAGTTGGGAAGGACAGTACAGGGCAGAAGACGGGCAGAGGTCCCTACAGGTGACCAGCTGCCCAGGGTGGTCCGGCCACAGGAGCAAGGGCCCAAGCACACGCCTGGGCTCAAGAGCAGGCCCAGAGCCTGGAAAGCCCTGCGACACAGAGCAAAAGTGCAGGGCATGGATCTGGCTGTGGGCTCAGAGTGGCCCTCTGCTAGAGAAAGCTAGTCAAGGCAGAGCCAGGCTCCTCAAGCAGAGGGTTCGGAGCCAGAGGAAGACAAGGCGGGGCAGAGCTCGAGAGGACGCTGTCCCTGGGTTCTGCAGACTGAGCCTTCATGGGAGGTAAAGGTTACAGACATCATGCCACTCAAAGGGCGGGGATGGAGGAAACAATAATTATCATAACCGGCCCCGCTGATCATTTGCTGTGCACCAGGCACGGTGACAGGTGGTTTAACATATATTATCTCATTAATCCTCACCACCACTATTAAGGCAGACACCACTGTCATCCTAATTGTACAGATTAGAAATTAAGACTTCAAGAGGTTAAGCAATGATACAAGAGACGGTGACAAAGCAGACTCTGAACCCAACTCTGACTCCAAAGCCTGCATCTGCAGCTCTGAGGAGGACAGTGACAGCGCGCCCAGTCCCCTGCAGGCAGCTGTTCTCAGTGCTCCTGGCCCCTGCATGCCGCCCGCGGGATGAGGCCATTTTCCATCCCGAGCAGAGGACTTGAGGCCCAACAGGGGGGTGGTGACAGCGAAGCTGTGCAGCAGGCACCACCCTGAGCTGATCAAGAATGTGGTCACACCCCTCTTTATCTGGAGTTTGCTTCCAAAGAAGCCCCAGGAGGCAGGCAGGGGAGGATTAATCCCGTCAATCTGTTGGTACCTTTAGCACAATCTGGTGCCATTGGCCTTTACTGCATCTCCCCCTCCCCCATGGCACTGTGTCAAGGACCTCCCCCATTGTTGACCTTCTTTGAACAGGAGCGTGAGAGCCGATGCGTTCGGGATTGGGCGGCTCTGTTCTCCAGGTTCTCACCTTCTCTCCCCTCAAATGGACAGATGTTTTCACTGTCCCTGCTTTCTCTGCAAATCCTGGGAAGAGCTGAGCCAGCAGATCCCAAGGCTCTGACTTGGGTCATTTATAACCCATTTCATTTCCATAAAATTTAAATGGAAAATAGATTCAGGTGAAGTGAGTCAGAAAACAAATGGGGAAGCAAAGAGGCCGAGTGGCCTTATCGCACTGTCAGTCACAGCCTGATTAAGCATGACTCACAGTCACCCAAGGTCCCGTGGGCCTGGATCCCTGTAGTGGGCAGGGATTTACGAGACACAAGGCTCCTCCTGGCTCCTCGGCAGAGTGATTCTGCAAACACCAGTCACCTTGGTTGGTATTCGGCCGGCATCCTATACCCTGGGAAGGTCTCTGTCAGGTTCATCATCAATCTTGGTCTTACGGATGATGGATTAATGGCAGCCCTCATCATTAATAAACATGAGACAATTTGTACATGCCCAACATGTACAAAGAGCACTGAAACCAACCCAGTTTTTTTTGGCTTCTCATCACGGCCATCCAGGGCTGGCCTCACACAGAGGTAAAGGTGGCCGCTGTGCGGTCTCACTGAAGGAGATGGAGAAACCCTTTACCAGTCTTCCCCACCAGTGTCTGACATTCTACTCCTAGCAAGTCATTCTTTCCTCTCAAGAGAACATATGAAAACAGAGACAGCAAGCCCTGGCTGTGGGGTCACATGCCTGGACTTGGACTCTGGCAGTTGCCAGCGGGGCACAATTACGCAGCCTCTTTTTAGAAGATCCGCAAGAAGAGGGTGATAATAGGACTTACCCCATGGAAAGCACTGAGCACAGCACCTGGCACATAGCACAGATTCACAGAAGGACAGCCGTGCCTGGGGTCGAGGTGTGCTGTGGCCCTCTCCAGACCCCCCTCTAAGACCGAAACCCTACCTGGAATGTGCCCTACCCTTAGTGCTTTGGTGCTTAGTGTTACTTTCTTGCCTAATGGGGGAAACCTGCGGCAGCCGCAGGCTCCAGAAAGGGGGAGGTTGGATGAGGAGCAGGAAATGTTAGACCCGTCACTGGAGAGGAAAAGGCACTGAGAAGGGGCACTGGGGGTCTGAAGACAAGTGTCTCCACTCTACTGAGGGCAACCTCCGTATCCATAGCAAAACGGTTTTGGGGATGGGTGGAATTCACCAATCTAAATGTCCAAGGATTTACAAGTGAGGGTTTTTTTTTTTTTTTAAGAATTTAAAAGGGTTCTTTTTGAGAATTAATGTACAAACAGTGGAATGTATAAATCTTAAGTGTACACGTTGACGTGTTTTGACAGATATCTACACCAGTGTAACTACCACTCCAACCCCAACTGCCTTCCGTGTGCTGGCTCGAGGGCTTCCACACAGAGCCCATGAGTCAGAAACACGCACGTGTAGGGACACGGACCTCCCCCTACAGCCCGGGTGCCTGAGGCAAGCTGCAGTGTGCAGAGCAAAAGGGATACCGAGAACCTGGACCGGCATCAAGGGACTTAGAACAGTGAAGCAGACCGTAAGAACTGAGTCACCGGCTAACGGCTTCGATCTGCAGGGGCTGTGGGGTCAGGGAATGTGGGCAAGAATCTGCAGGGAACGGATCGTGATGCCTAGATTCCTTCCACCACCTGACTCAGCCACTGCCCCACCATCTGTCTTTAGTAAAACACATCACATCTCCGTGCCTCGGTCGCCAAACCTGGACAATGGGAGCATGCTGGACACTCTTTTGGGTCTTTTCCGGTTCTAGCAACTTGTACAATCTAGACTGGGCAGTTCCACCACACGGTGACCCCAGGTTCTTCCTCGTTTACTTAACACAGACACAGCCTCCCCCGCGGCCGTCTGGTGCACTCTGCAAAGCTGGGACTCTCCGTAAAGAGGACACTAAAAAGCAGGAGCGGAGGCTCGGTTTATGCCAAGATAGTGGGACTTGGCTGACACAATTTTCATGTCCTGGTGTCTGGTGAGAACTTCATATTCCTGTGCCCTCCTCCAAGGCATTTGGGAAAGTAGAACTTGAAAACACTTAAGAAAAACAGAGGGGATGTGGAAAGAAGCAATTCTGGTCTGCATGATCTCAATGATTCTGAGTCTTCGCAGGAAAACTAGTTTTCTCATCTGGTACGTCTGAATTCGAAGGAACCGGCAAGGGCCAGTTCAATCGTTCTCTCTCTCAGTGAGCCCTTCCCAAGCCCTGGGGGGGGTGCATGCACACTTCCCGTGGCCTCTGCCTGAACTCCCCTTCTCACATATACACCTGTACTGTAATCACCTGGGTCCATCTGTGATCTCCCCGCTGAGATGGTTACGGTCCTTTTCATCTTTCACAGGCTGGGGGTTTTGTGGTAAGTGCAACATCCTTTTTTATTTTATTTATGCATTCATTTATTTTTTTTGCAACGTCTTTTTCTAAAATGGAGGATTAAGTGAACTATGTCCTTAACAAGGGAATCTGCCTCCTACGATATTCAAGAGGGAACGATTACATAAAACGAGCTCTTAAATCCTCCTGAATCTTCATTGCTGTGTCTGAGCCCACAAAATGCACCCAATCTCTTTAGCTAAAATGGCCGAAAACCATCATACGAGTTGAAAGGGCATCTGAAATAATAAGGACAATAACTGCACGTATTTGTGTTGCCCTTTGACTTCCAGGAGGAAAGGAACGGCGACCGCAGCCAACTTCCGGGGAGAAGGAGTGGGGGGGGTCAGGGAGGTCAGGCACCTTTGACTCTACTCCTCAAAGCACTTTTCTGTATTGTTAAAAATCTTCTTGTAAGCATATGGGGTTTTTTATTATTTAAATGATGTTTAATTAAAACCAGAGTTTACAGAGTTTTGACATTGATACACTGCTTTAATTACATGTGTATTTATAATATACACAATGCATTATAATGCAGTTTATTGTTGAAAAAACTAAATCTCAAGGAGATTAAATGACTTGCCCAAGAGTTAAGTGGAAAGCAAGAAAACAATATGCTTATGTAATGAAGCACAGGGAAGAGGGAAATTCGTATTCCACTCATGTTCTAGTCCTTCCTGTGAGGACCTCATTATTAGCCAACGTGATTTACGCAGTGCACACTCTGCACCAGTGTCTGCCACTCTCCTCCCGAGAGCTGGGAGGACCTTGCACATCACACTGGCTGCACAGTCCTCTGCACATGACATGTGTATGAAATGCACAAGACTTGCTCAGGTACATCACCTAAATGGACTCTAGAAAGGCAATGTTACTTATATTGTTACTTTCTTTTCTCACTTGTACAATTTAGAAGTCATGGACCAAATGCCATTATCATGTTCTTATCTCTAAACCACAGGTAAATGTTTTGCCAGCAGCTCAGGGTACCCCCAGATAAGCACTGTCTTTAACCAGAAATGTTTCTTTCTTGGTGTCTTGGTGTCAGCCCAATGATTCATTCTGTCAACATTAAACAGGTAGAAATGGGGTCAATGTCTAATTTGTTCTGCCTCAGATGAACACAAGAAGTGAAAAAATATTTGTTTTTAATACCGGGGTCCTATACTTCTCTAAGCAAGGGGGCCAACGTTCCACAGACCATGCTAGACAGATCATGCCTCAAGAAGGAGGAGCAAACTCAGAACAGCAAGGTTTGGCTTCCAAGAGTTTGCTTTGATAGCTATTTGGAAACACAGAGCCTACTCAGCACCCAGGCACGTAGCAGCCTCCTGCCTGGGTCTCCTGTTTTCATCAGTGTAGGAGAGGTAATCATGTCCAGCAACAAGGGTCTTTCACCCCAACCAACAACCTCATAATCAGTGAGTGTATCACCTCTTAGCCAGAACCAGCCAGGAAAGGCTATCATGTTATCATAAAACCCCAGGGCTCAGATGGACCTTCAGAGTTATCTAAGTCAATAACTTTCCACGACTTGAAATCCACCCTAGGCTTCTCCGGTAGATGTGTGGACAGTCCAATGAACAGGGCACTACTCACCTTAGATTAAGCAACTTTAGGGGCGCCTGGGTGTCTCAGTGTGTTCCAGCGCAGAGCCTGGAGCCTACTTTAGATTCTGTGACCTCCTCTCTCTCTGCCCCTCCCCCGCTCATCCTCTGTGTGTCTGTCTCTCTCAAATATAAACATTAAAAAATTAAAAAAAAAAAAAGAAGCAACTTTAGTTCAACAGGTCCTCGGACACTCAGCAAATGGAATTGTGCTGGCTGAATCTTCTCTTACCTCTTACTTTTCAACTATCTATCCCAACTGAAGTCTACTTCTTCCTCAAAGTTCTCCCACTGACCCTTCTCCCTCTGAACTGCGTGTTATAAATACCTGTCAGTGCCTAGTCTGACGTAGGTATCTATCACCTCTCAATCCAAATAGTAAGTTTCTTAAGGCTGGAGACCATACGTTTTCCTCTCATCTGCCCTCCTGTTACCTCATCTTTAGGTGACCACACACTGATAGCATCCACCAATACCTGCTGAATAGGCAGGAAACACCTTGGCTGCTAAGGTTCCGTGTGCACACGCAGCGTGCTGACTTCCTGATGCCCAGGTCTGATCCCAGCCATCAGAATGGGTGGCATCTGTCAGCAAGTGGCCCCCAGTCCTCTTCCAAGAGACTAACTGCTCTATTGCCTCCCCTTCCACTCCTGGGAGCATGTGTTCCTGCTTTGGGCTAAGACACGTCATTTGTATATTTGGGAGTGGGTGTCTATGAAGTTTGCGATCACTGCAGGTTAAGCTGAAGGTGCATGTATGTGTTTGAGAATGTGCGGCGTGTGGGTGTGTGAGAGTGGGGGAGGGGTGGGGTGTTTGTAAATGGATTAACTGTGAGTGTATGAGGGTGTGAGGGGTGAGTGTGGGGGATGTGCATGTGGCACGTGGGTGTGTCTGTGGTATGTGTCAGTACGAACATGTGAGCACACGTGTGAGGATACAAATGCATACTGCATATGTAGCGTGAGTGCATGAGTGTGCGTGCACAAGCGTACGGCAAGCCCCGAACATAACAACCTTTGCTGTTGTCTCAACTGGCATGCTCTCGGCTTCGGCCACTCCTGGGATCTACTGGGATCAACGGAACCAGAGGTCTCCCATAGTTTGGACTGCAAATACCAGCAAAAACTTTCCGGTGTAAACGCGTCTCGTAAGTTGTAAGCGGGTACTACTGGCGATCTATTTATGAAATATGAACGTGAAATCATTTTGTTTCTTAGGTAAGAAAGTAAATACAAATGGAACGTGTATTGTTTGCCTCTCATAGCCAGTAGCCCAGCTTGTCCAGCTTGTGTGGTGTGCAAATTCCATTTTGGAGGCCACTCCTCCAAACCACAGCTGCCCCTAATCTGGTTTCTCATTCCACTCCTGGCCAATGTCTGTCTCTCTCTCTCTCACATGCGCATGCACGCACACACACATATACACACACACACACACACACACACACACACCCTGATGAGGGTTAGCATTGGATCGCTCAAAGCAAATGTCCAGTGATGGACTGAACACAGGGTCTGTGTTCTTCTGCACGTGAGGACAGCCTCCACTTTGCACTGCTGATGCCCATTTCTAGGAGCCAATAAGTGAGAGGCCAAAGAAAGAACCCAGGAAGATGTGGAGATGAGTTCTAAAACATGAAGTCACCTAAGCAAGGAGAATCTTTGAGGTTATATGGGAGCGGGGGGTGGTGGTCATGTTATTCTGGTGTGTTTTTTTTTTTAACAAAAATGTTTTTTAATATTTTTATTTCTGAGAGAGTGAGAGAGAGAGAGCACGCATGGGTGAGAGGCAGAGAGAGAGAGGGAGACACAGAATCCGAAGCAGGCTACAGGCTCTGAGCTGTCAGCACAGAGCCTGATGCGGGGCTCGAACTCACAGCAGTGAGATCATGACCTGAGCTGAAGTCGGACACTTAACTGACTGAGCCACTCAGGCGCCCCAGTTTTTGTCTTAATGTACTTGCTGGCAGTTCACTGCCAGTCCAGCCTGGTGAGGGGCTGAGTTATACCCACATCTCAGAAATGCCAGCAGATTCCCAAAACAATTTACAGCAAGCATGCCTAAAAGTGCATTAGCTAACTACTACTGGAACCACTTAAGTAAAACACTTTTTTAAAAAATTCATTGCATTTCATTTTAATGACAACGGAGTTGGAAATGTCTCTTTGAAAGCCTTAGTCATCCAGCCAAAGAGAGTGCCTAGATACTACTCTACAGAAGAGTGGGATGAAAAATGCAGCAAAAAGGCCAGCACCAAAGCCCGACCACCTGACAGTAAGGCTTTTTAGGGGCTGAAATTGTGAACCCGGAGGAAGGTGGGGAGGCTGGCTTTATACAAGCCTGTCTCTTGTCTGTCACTCTTGGGCTGCTACCAAAATAAACTCAAGATGTTTGATCACATTTCACATTTGTATCAAATTTCACTTTTCCAAAACACACTTATATCCATTATTTCACATGAAGACTCTGAAGCGACCATATGAAGGCAGCTCAGAATGGTACAATGTACAGAGGTCCGATTTTGTTTTTTCACATTTTCCAGGAGAAGAGATAAGTTGGAGAGGGATGGTCCAGCACCTCCCCCGCCCTGGCATGGTGCTCTGGGCTGGATCTCCCTGGGATGGCGGCAGGGTGGAACGAGGTCAGAGCCAGTGGGGAATTAACCTACTGCACTGGATTCCTGAGTGTTGACGCAGCCACAAAACTCCCACTAGGGCAGAGGGCTAAAGTGCCAGAGTGAGATCCCAGTGCGGTGCCCACCGTGCCTCACTGGGTGCAAAGATGGGCCTCTGCCCTTGGGGGTTTACAAGAGGATATATCACAAATAGGGCCAGTGTTTTTGAGACACGGAAATGAGTGAGAAAGAAAACTGGCATCATTTTGTAAGTAGTTGCTTTCTCAATTTAAGCAAATTGGTACATTTGTTCCTTTTGTACCTAAAGTTGCTGAATACGACACGATGAGTTTATGGTCAAATAATCAGGAAGAGGCAATGTTCAGGCAGAAGGGAAGGGATCCATAAGTTAGTAACGAGAGCACACTGGATGTGACAAAAAGTGTGCTAGCTGAATAAATATCTCCTACAAGGACTGGTGGCAGTAAGGAGGGCGGGTATGGGAACACTGGAAGGGCACCAAAGTGTGGGTCATGGAAGCAAGGTGGGAGCTTCAGGGAGATGTATAGGGTAGGGAGAATGTAGGTTCTGATTTGCCTGGGAGAGTCCTAGATTTTGCCTGTTTTCCCACAGTCATTGTGAAGAGCACCACCTTTCAAGCTCAATTGGGTGCTTCTTGAAGAATAAACTAAGCAGTCACCCTAGTTCTCAAAACCCTACAAGATGCCTTCAATCGCCAGATAGCACCCCCTTCAGTCAGGCCGTCTACACTGGCTTCTTTATTTACACGAGCTCTCCAAGGGGCTACACACTACCTTATCAGCCTGCTGTGCATGGGGAAAGCTCTTGATTTTTTTCTGAGCAGATGGTAGCAGTGTGAAGTCACAGTCCTTTGTTTCTGGGGCCACACTGGCTCCTGAGAACGGTACAAGGGATGGAGGCAGGGGAGAGAAGAGATGGAAAGGGGGAGACACCACAGAGACTGGGGGCTGGGACTCATCATGTTTTAGTCCCCCACTCCATAACATCACGGCTTCGGTCACCCTGAGGCAGAGAGACATGGGAAGTCACAAGGCTGAACTTGCTGATGGGCCAAGAGATACAGCTATGGCCACGGTATCCACAACATCTGCTATGACCCCCTAAACAGGTATTTTTATTTAATTACAGGTATAACACTACATACAAAGGAAAAAATTTTAAAGGAGATTAAAAAAAAAAAACATGAATGAAAACTCAATCTATTCTTCCCAAAGGGGAGCACCTTGCTCACTCCCTGGGGACCACACCTCCTCTCTCAGGAGCACTCTGGAAGGGACCCAAAGAAGAAGGTCCAAGTTCAAAGTATGAGCAGCAGAAGTCTTGTGTATGAACCAGACCCTGGTCTTGATGCTGCAGATTCAACAGCACAGCCTAGCAGGTGTTTGCAGACGCCTGTGATTGATTAGAGCCTGCAAGTGTCAGGGGGGAAGGCAGAGCTCTAGCTTCTGTTCCTGCCCCTTTGAATAAAAGCCTGCACCTGTAAGAGGCTGTGGGTTGGAGGCAGCCCTCCAGACCTGGGAGGCAGCATACGCCAGACCTACTAAAAATCCAGGCCCCGCCCCCAGCCACTCTTCACAAGTTGAACAGAGCCCTAGGATGCTTACCTGTTAAGAAATAGTAGCAACAAAAATAACATTAAAAAATATATCAGCGAAAATTACGTAAAATGTCTTTTACATAAATGTTTTTAAGGAGTGCTAGGACTGCAGGTGCCTGCTGCATTCTCCAGCCAACTCGTACGGAAAACCCGGCTGCATTTTCTAAACGCGTCCACCATGGCCACACGGGGGCACTCGAGTCAACGCCTCGGACTTGGGGCCTCCCGCCGGCTTCCGCTGGGTAAAGTAAGAAAGAAAGGACGACAACGACGTTGGAGGAGGAGGAGGAGGAGGAGGATGGTG
>CM053576.1:61143123-61331334 GCA_028646485.1 Cryptoprocta ferox | reverse complement strand
CCCCCAGGCGCAGGACAAATGAAAACCCCCTAACCCGCCGCCTGGGGGAGCAAATGAACCCCCCTCCCCCCACACAGGAGAGCTTGGAGGACAGACAGCAGGCTGGAGGTGGGGGTGCGAAGGCATAGCCTGTTCTTCCGTGTTGTCACCATGGTGTCCTTGGCACGAAAGGCATGCTCACCCTCAGGGCCTGCCAGTTCTGCTCAGAGGGTAAAGAATCCAGCCTGAGATGCAGGGCGGAAGGCTGGCTCCCAACCAGGGCAGTGCTGGGCTTCTGGAACAGAGGCTCTCCCACACCCACAGGCTGCAGCTTCTTCCCCACCACAGACGTACATGTCCACACCCAGGGGACAGGCCAGCGACCCAGCTCCCAGCATCAGCAGGCACTGCCAGGCACAGGCAGGCAGGAGCTCCAGGCCCCGGGCCATAGGTGGGCCCGCCTTAAAGATCGCTGTGGATCCAATGGCACTGATCCAGCACATCAATTAGGAGAAGGGGATTTAAATCCCCAAACTCCTCTATTACAGAAGAATTCAGCTAACTCATAGAATTCCTCTCACAGAAGAAGTATGTGGTTTTATTTGAAGATTTTGGGGGAAAAATTTGTTTTTAAACATGGATTAGAATGTAAATTTTGAAGTCTAAGTATTGTGGTGATGGTTTTTAAGGCAAAACAATACTTCAAGAAGTTCCTAGCTTGAGGCCATCCAGGAAAGAGGAAGGATTCCTTCCCCTCTGGCCCTCTTATCTGTACGAATAGGAACATTGTTCAATGTTCCGTTCAAGAGTCCTTTAAAGCCATGCACAATTAAGATATGTAGTTTAAATATTTTAACCGACAGCATACATTCAAACTTAAAACACACTGATCTGAAAATATGTCCACCCACTGGCCAGTACCAGAGAGCCAAGGACTTTTCTTTAAAGAATGTCCCTGTGTTCATCAGTGTCTTGTAGATAATGGGTCATCTGTGATTTCTAATTTGTTTCTTTAAAATGGAACAAAAACTCTAAGATATTAATGAAGTGATCTGAATTCAGAATCTTATGAAAACTCTATTATCTGCACCCCTCCCCCCAGATTTTATGGCCTTCTCTCACATGTAGTTCAACAGTAATTTTTTTTAGCAACTTATCTTCATGGACTCTTTCCAACGTCTTCAACTTCATTTTCACACAAACTTGTCACACTCATATTTCACTAGTTTAAGTGAGACCGAATCAAACTTAGGCAGTTACTGTAAGAACAACAAACATAGGTGACTTTTGATAACTATACAACTGAAATGTCAGGATGGAAGTCCATGTGTTCCAGAGAGCAAGCTACTACTCTATAGCTGAAGGTTCCAAGTGTGCCCCTGGGTGGTGGTCAGAGGGAATGGAATGCAGAGTTAATTTAACAAGTCTGTAGGGCAGAAGTGGATTAATACCTAACTTTTCCTAAACTTTGGCTGAAATATCTGAAAAGTCACAGACTCAGCATTTATAATATGGCCAAATTCCCTAATTTATATGCAACTCTTCAGAAAAACAAACTGGTGCCTGTACCCATGTATACAGCCACCAGTCACCTGAGCTGGTTATCACTGGCCCGAGTTAACATGTTTCACTAAGGGGGCTGCCCAAATCGTAGGTTGGCACTGCAAGCATCCCTCTTACCCTAGGATTAAAACGTACTCCCAATTGAGAAGGCAGACACATCAAATGAATGGTAAAACGATAAAGCTTTTGGAAGAGAACACAGGTGAATATATCATGACCTTCAGGGAAGCAGCACTTCTTTAAACAGAAGGCAAAAAGAGTGCTAACTATAAAGAAGAAAAATGGATAAAGGACACTACATTCATTGAGGACTTCTATTCATCAAATATATTCTTAAGGAATGAAGAAAAGGCAAGACACAGATTGGAAGAAGGCAGTTGCAATTACTATATCAACAAACACTCATATCTGGAATATATGAAGATCTCCATAAGTCTATAAGAAAAAGTGAGACAGTTCAATAGAAAAATGGGCAAAGGACTTAAGCAGGCACTTCTAAAAGAGGATATCCAAATAGCCGATAATCATGGAAAGGTGCGCAAGAGAAATGGGAAGTTCTCAAATGCAAATTAAAATCAGAATGAAATGTAACGATGAATAGGTCAACAGAATGTGGGACATGCAATGGAATATTCTCAACTTTAAAAAAGGAAGGACATTCTGATTCACCCTCTAACATGAATGAACCCCGGAAACATTACGCAAGAGAAATATGCCAGGCACAAAAGGATAAATACTGTACTTTTCTGAGGGAGAGTAGTCAAACTCATAGACACGAAGTACAATGGTCTGGAAAAATAAAAAAGGTTCTGGGGATAGAAAGTGGGGATATTTGCACAACAATGTGGATAGACTTAATGCCACTGAACTGTATGCTTAAAAATAGTTGGAACGGTAAGTTTGAATGTTATGCATATTTTATCACACACACAAATTACAATGAGACACACCTACCCAAACAGCTGAGTGTGAGAAAGAGATGGATGATACCAAGTTTTGGCAGAGATGACATTATTTCTTTAAAAGTCAAAACTAAGCAAAGCTATGCTGTGCTCGTGGGAGTCCGGATGGCAGAAAAAGGGGGATGGGGACAGTGGGGGGGGGGGGGCAGGGAGGAGGCTGGTCATGTTGTGTTGCTTCATCTGGATGCTGATCACATGGTACATTCACTCTGAAAATCCAGTGTGCCGTACACTCACGAGCTATGCATTTTTCTGTGGGTATATGTCACTTTAATAAAAATGTTGACATAAAGAAAAACAATCACATGCAGCATTGCATCTAGGGAAGTATTCAATTATGGAATATTTAGGACACAAGCGCATTGGTGAAGGGAAATAATGCATGCAACTCCCACCAGAGTGTGTTTCACCACCAGGGAGTCCTTTAGGAGCAGGGGAAATTTAGGTCAATGAGCCGAGGACACCAGAAGGTGTTGTTAGAGCCTTTACCACCTAGGTCATTCATCTTGACATCTAATCACATGGTGCCTTGTTTTGTTATTTAAGTGTCTGATGAGTGTTTGCCTTAACTATAAGCTCCCTGAAAGCCGAGACTGTGGTGGTATTTCCCTGGTATAAATAAGAACCTAGCACAGGGCCAGGCATGTTGTAAGAGTCAAAGCCACTTGTTTAATAACAATATACCACAATACTGGACTTGTGTGACAATAGCATAATAAACAATGTGGTATCAGCTAATGCAGGGACTTAGACATACTAGAATATCTATCTAGGGGCAACTTTATAATAATCAAAGAGGTTTGGCTTTGCAGCATGACAGAGCTTGGGCAAGTTACAGAATATCCCTGGTATTGGCTTTGCAGCCTCAGAGTGAAGGTAATAGTGACCTCACGGGGTTGGTATAAGGATGAAACAAATTATAGGAGGCAACGCTGAGGAAATGGAGGATTAGGGGCACACTTATGTGCCCAGCAGCCCACAGACAAGCATGGTAGTTGTCCTCCCCTGGAGCCTGTATACACTTCTGACCCTAAGCAGAAGAGAAGGCAGGAAGAAGAATCTGGAAGCTTCTCCACCCTTCATTTCCTTACATCTTCCCGATGTAAGGGATCACACATCATGCAATAGTGCTTTCTGATCTGTCACCAGGAATCCCTTTTGCACATTCCTCTTCATGAGCCAGCTGCCTCTTCTTTATTAATTTCACAGTTCCATAACTCAAGAATAACTTGATTACCCCAGTTAGGCAGGGGTTGGTTCTAAAAAGCACTACCAATTTCTAAGTACAAATATGCCCTCACTGCCACACTTAACTGTTTCAGGCCTCTTCTCCAGGCCTCTCCTGTCCATCAAATCCCTCTCCCATCCCCCGTCCAATACCCACTGAGAGCCTCTTACTGTTGGAGGGGTTGGGATATCACAGTCTCGCTGTGATTCTCAGAGATGACGCTGTGGACATTGGAGCAGGAAGTCCAAGGATGAATATCTAGTACATCCTCTGTGAGATGCTGGCCTGCTGGCCTCCCCTCTTGGGGCCTCGGTTCTCCCATCTCCACTGTTAGATGGGTTCAGATTCTTTCATTTGCAAGCAACAGAGACTAAAAGAGGCATCTTCAGCATGAAGGAGAATTTGTTGGGAAGACAATGGACTGTCTCATAGACTCCAAGGAATCCTTGAGCCCCGAGCCCCCAGAAAGTGTGAAGGAGGGCTGCTCAGGACACCCCAGCAATGGGAGGCTGTGGCGCTGACAATGTGACTCAGCTCTAGACAGACACATTTTTGAGTCAGACAAAGCCAAACAAACAACAGATGCATGAAGTGGACTGTAGGTGGAATAAATCATGTGAGTGATGGTGGTGTGCTGCTAACCACGAGGCAGCAGAGTTCATCAGGGGTAACTCCAACAGACTTGTCCTCTGTAGACCAAATACAGGCCTTCCAATGGGAAGGTGGGCAGCAAGAGCCTTTGGAGCTCGCTGTGTGTGTGGGAGGGCTGCCCTGCACCAAGATGCCCCCTTTCTTTCCACCAAGGGGCAGGGTGGTGTCTGGGGAGGGCTCTGAACTTGGGATCTGAAGATGGGCCCTATGCCTGTGCCATTTTGGGCAAATCTTCTTTTCTTTCTTTCTTTCTTTTCAGGTCTTCCTTTCCATGTTTTAAAACTGATCCATAGTGGGGCACCTGGGTGGCTCAGTCGGTTAAGTGTCCGACTTCAGCTCAGGTCATGATCTCATGGTTTGTGGTTCGAGCCACGCATCAGGCTCTGTGCTGAACTCTTGCTCAGAGCCTGGAGCCTGTTTCCAATTCTGTGTCTCCTTCTCCTCTCCGCTCATGCTCTGTCTCACACTATCTCTCAAAAATAGATAAATGTAAAAAAATTAAAAAAAAAAAAACTGATCCATAGTATCAGGTCATCTCCAAATCTCCTATCAACCCATGTGCTTTCCAAACACGGCTACTATCTGTCCTTGATTTCTAATTCACTCTGTGACATCTTGTTCAACTGTTTTCAGAGTCCTCACTGTGGAGTATCACTTGGGACAGTAGTCAGGTGACTGCGGAGCTGGATGGAAGTGCCACTGGGCTGCCAAAGGGGACGAGCCTCAGACCTGAATAATGAGAGCAGGATTCATCTCTCATAATAGATTTTTAGAAACCATAACATGCCCCCTTTGGTTTGACCATTCGGTGATTCATGGAGTCATTCATTTATTCAACAAGCCAGTATTTGGTGCTCACCTTGGACAAGGCAGTGCGCTGGCCATTGGGTTAGACCAATGATCACCCTCGTCGGTTCTGGGGGAAATGCAGGCGTTAAACACTAATCACACAACAGGGCATGGAGAGGGAGAGCTGCGCATGTTGGAGGCAGAGGGGCAGATGCCAGGAGAAAGGTGATGAAAGATGCAGGAGAAAGATAACTGATGGAGCGAGGACCTCGGGGTCAGAGGTTGCAGATGGGGATGAAGCTGAAGGAAAAGAGAATTCCTTTCGGGTTTTAGGAAACTCCCTAGTGTTAAACAATGTCCAAGGCAGAAAGAACCTTTTGAGAATAGGAGTCCTCTGAGTGCTTGGTTTCAGGAGACCTCTGAAGGGGGAGTACGGTTTACCATGGTGACATCTGACCACCCTCTAGACACTGCCTCCTCTGCCTCGGGTAGCAGCTCTCTACACCTTTCCCTTGTTACTCAGTCTTGGTTCTGCTGCCCAAATTCAGTTCCGTGGGGGCTGAGAGGGAACTGAACATGGTGAAAAAGCCACAAAATGGAGAGTACGCACCAGAGTGAAATTATTTATATATGAGCATCTTCCGCTGGGAGGAGATGCTTTCCTATCACTCTTTGGTGTCTCAGACTAAGGCTTAAACACAATTTTTTTTTTTTTTTTTTTTGCTGTTCCATTCCAATTAGCTGAATATTTTTAGCACGTGTTATATAAGGCTCATCTGCCCAAATTCGTTGGCTCGGGGCCTTTCCTTCCTTTCATTTCACTGGTGGATTGACCCGCGTGGTGGAATGACAAATCTGTAAATAGCCTGCCTGAGGAGGGGTGGATGGGAAGAGAGCTCTCGAGATGAAGTGAGGGTTTGTATTTGGCATGCCAGAGCTAAATCCATCTCTTCTAAAAGGGGAAGGCAGAAAGAACGCTTGATTCCAAATTGAACTGCAACACGCTAGGAAGGGCTGCTCCGCCTACAAGCACATGTGGACCAGAAGCACAACTCGGGCAGGTGGCGCCGAGCACCCACAGACAGGCCCCTGGACTTCCACTGAGCTGGATGTGGAGGGGGCTGGCCTCGGGTACCAAATGCTCCAGGGGCTCTGGCAGCTGCAGAAGCATCTAGTTCTGGCTGTCCGTGTACTGTAGGTACGAGTTGCAAACCTTTCTAGGAAAAACAAAAATGTTCATTGGCACTGTTAAGGGGGGGGGGGAGGGCAGGAAAAAGCATGCAGTGGGATTGAGAAAGCCTCACCCTGGTCCCATCGCTGCCGACTATTACCGCTCTAGGACACACACCTCACCTCTCTCAAGATTAACATCCTTGCTGGGGCACCTGGGGGGCTCAGTCGGTTGAGCGTCTGACTTCAGCTCAGGTTATGATCTCATGGTCTCTGAGTTTGAGCCCCGCATCAGGCTCTGTGCTGACAGCTCAGAGCCTGGGGCCTGCTTCAGATTCCGTGTCTCCCTCTCTCTCTGCCCCTCCCCCACTTGTGCTCACTGTGTGTCTCTCTCTCAAAAATAAACATTAAAAAAAAAAAAAAGATGTGTTAAAAACATCCACCATCTCTTCTAGACACAGGGTTGCAGAGGGACTAAACTGAAACAATGCATGTGTCCAGGAAGGTATTTAAGTTACATTCCGATGTAAAGCATCAATGCTAGGAGTCTGAACTGTAATCTATGACTATGCTCTCCCCCCCCCCCCGTAAAACTTGTGGCGGGCACAGGGGCTAAGCCACTTCCTTTCAGAGACCACAACATGGAGTAAGTTTCTCTAGAACTAGAGCCCAGAGAGGGAACAGAGAGGAAATCTATGAGTCAAGGAGTTTAGTGCTGGGAACTACCTCAGAGCCCCAAAGAACATACAAAAACCAAGCACCCTTCCCCAGGTCCTGAGCTCATGGAAGGTAAGTCTGCTTCAGCCCGCCCACCCCCCCCCCGCCTCCTCCCAGGTTATTGGTCATGCACCAGGCAGCAGTTATCACAGAAGGCATGCGTTTGAATGAAGCCTCAGATGTCTCCAACTACTCAATCACTACAAAAAAGTCTTTCTAGAACTGAAGAGAAATAAAGGTGTATTTTTTCTCAGCACACATCAGTTGATAATTATATGTTTACCTGTTTGATGAGAAGACATATATTCAAATCCACTGCGAGAGAGCATGCTAGCATAGAGGAGATCGATGGGACCTCCTGCTGGTTCGCAGTTCCTCTCTCTGACACCCTTCCGCGTGAGGCGCAGAATCCGGTAACCTATGCCAGGCTGCATTACAGACTGGCACTTAGCATGCCTGGTCCTGGCTAGGCACTGGGGTGCTACAGAAAGATGGCCTTTGGATCATATGGGCCTGGATTCATGTGGCTTTCCTAGGTGACCTTGAGGGAGGTATTCATTAATTTTATGCATCAGTTTCCAACTGCATAAAATGAAGATAATACCTACTTCATGGCGTGCGTGAAGGGGGTGCGTGAGGAGTAAACTGGATGATGTATATAAAAGTGCACATTTTTTATTAAAAAAAATTTTTTTAATGTTTATTTTTGAGAGAGAGAAAGACATATAGAGGGTGAGCGGGGGAGGGGCAGAGAGGGAGGCACAGAATCCAAAGCAGGCTCCAAGCTCTCCCCTGTCAGCACAGAGCCCGACGTGGGGTTCGAACTCACAAACTGTGAGATCATGACCTGAGCTGAAGTCAGGCACTTAACCGACTGAGCCACACAGGCGCCCCAAAAGTACATTTTTAAAAGGATATATAAAAAGCATAGGGCTTGGCATATTGAAGAGAGTCAACAAATATTAATTTCCTTCCCTTCTCTACATTCTAATTCAAGGAAGTTACAATTAAATTTGTTAGTTCACAAATTATGTCTTTACTTTTAACTCTTCCTCTTCTCTGAAAACACCCCTCCCACCAACACTCATAATCACAGATGCACATACACACATTCTCACACCTTTGTCCTGTGTCCTACTTTTCAGCCCAAACTTCTAAGCTCAAATTCTATTTCCAGAAACCATTTTGGTGCTTCTGGCCTACAGCAGCCCTTTTCTGTCTGAACACTTCTAGCCACAGCTTTCCATGCCACTCATTTAATACTCACTGACAAGAAACTCAGTGGTATTAAAAAAAAAAAATCAACAGAACAGCCCTATCTTACAAATTCTCTGAATCTCAGCCTCCATTTCTCAACTGGAAATATCACTGCCTTTTTTTTTTTTTTTTTTACGTTTATTCATTTACGGGGTGCCTAGATGGCTGTCAGTTAACCGTCCAACTTAGGCTCAGGTCATGATCTCACAGTTTGTGAGTTCAAGCCCCACGTTGGGCTCTGTGCTGACAGCTTCAGATTCTGTGTCTCCCTCTCTCTCTGCTCCCCACGCCCCAACACTTATGCTCTGTCTCTCTCTCTAAAAGATAAATATTAAAAAAAAGTTTATTCATTTCTTTTGAGAGAGCAAGAGACAGCATGAGCAGGGCAGGGGAAGAGAGAGAGGGGAAAGAGAGAACCCCAAGCAGGCTCCATGCAGTCAGCGCAAAGTCTGATGCAGTTCTGGATCCCATGAACCTTGAGATCATGACCTGAGACAAAACCAAGAGTTGACGGTTAACCAATTGAGCCAACCAGGTGCCCCAATAACACTACCTTCTCTGTCTACCTCACTATTGTGCTTTAGGCTCAAGTAAGATTACCTGTATGGAAGAGCTATGTGATCTGCCAGTATTACACAAGTACAAGGTCTCTTCTTTACCACCATCATCATCATGACTATTCCCATCATCACCATCACCCCTCCATCATTAGTACCACCATCACCACCACCTCCATAAATAATCACTACCATTATCATCACCACCATCATCACCACCTCCATAATCATCACCACCACCATCACCACCACCCCTATCATCACCATGATCACTACCTCCATAATGATCACCACCATCACTACCACCATCTCCATCATCACCACCACCATCATCGCTACCCTCATCACCATCACCACTACCACTATCATAAATACCATCATCATCATCACCATCACCTCCACTTCTACCACCACCACCACCGTCACCACAACACACAAAGGGTTATTGGGCTGTAGGCGCTCACATAACTCATTGGATTCACTAGCCGCTTCCAGACTGGCTGTGTAATGGAAAATTATTTGTCAGGCTTTTCCTTGAAGACAGTGGTCATGTATGGCAGTCACCCGAAAACAAGGAGTGGATAACCGTTCTACCACACACACCCTTGGCAAGGGCCCTGGATAAAGGAGAATTCAAAATAGAGCCAGCCAAGTTTCCATGAATATCATTGCAAGCCCCAGAAAACTCAGTCAGCTGCTGAGCAGCAGACTGAAAATTCATGCCTGCTAACCTTGTCAACTCTCAAAATTTCTGAGTTATTTATACTGCACAAGTCTGTGAAATTCAAGTCCCCAGTTTCCTGGGATGTAAGAGAAACTGGCACAATGCTCTTCTAGAAATGCCCAACCAAAAGTAGGTGGTACTAACGCTTCTAATATTCTACCCCACTGAATTCTCCCAATACGATTCTACCCACCTAAATTAGTCTTGACTCCTCACGGACCCCCACCCTCAGGGAACCCCTGCAATCTGCCTGCTTATGGAAAACCTGGAAGTTTTTGCCCAAATTGCACCTGTTGCAGGCTTTCCCACCCCACAATGATCCACAGAAGCTTTCTCTCAACAACATTCTTAAGAGTAAGCTCTATCTAAGAGATTCTGAACCAGCCAGTGAGCTCCAGCATTCTCCCCTGGGTCCACTGCCAGCTGGGTGTATCTTCGGTACATAGTAAATACTTGCTGATAAGATTTGATAAAAATGCAGGATGCTTAAGAGGTCAGGTGAGATAAGTATCAGAACAATTTGCAAGCTTATCAGGCCTGTAAGAAAGGAAAGGGGAAAACTCTCACCCTTCAGTACAAGGCCTAAGTCTCAGAAATGAGCAACCGGACATCTTAAAGAATAATCCTCAAGTCCTGGTGGGCTGACACCAGGCTTCAGATATTTCTCTCTTTGCTGGGAGTCCTAGCCACTGCAATCAGACAACAAAAAGAAATAAAAGCATCCAAATCAGTAAGGAAGAAGGGAAGCTTTCACTATTTGCAGGTGACATGATACTCTATATATAAAAAACCCAAAACACTGCACCAAAAAAATGCTAGAATTGATAAATGAATTCAGTAATTTGAAGGTTACAAAATCAATGTACAGAAATCTGTTGCATTTCTGTACACCAATAATGAAGCAGCAGAAAGAGAAATTAAGAAAACAGAACCATTCACAATTGCACCAAAAATAAGATACCTAGGGATAAACCTAACCAAAGAGGTGAAAGACCTGTACTCTGAAAACTATAACACACTGATGAAAGAAAGTGAAGAAGACACAAAGAAATGGAAAGACATTCCATTGCTCATGGATTGGAAGAAAAAATACTGTTAAGATATCTAGACTACCAAAAGCAATCTACACATTTAATGCAATCCCTATCAAAATACCAACAGCATTTTTTGCAGAGCTAGAACAAACAATCCTAAAATTTGTATGGAACCAATAAAGACCCCAAATAGCCAAAGCAATCTTGACAAAGGAAAGCAAAGCTAGAGGCATCACAATTCCAGACTTCAAGTTATATTACAAAGCTATAGTGATCAAGACAGTATGGTACTGGCACAAAAACAGACACACAGATCAATAGAACAGAATAGAAAACACAGAAATTAACCCACGATTATATGGTTAATCACTCTTTGACAAAGCAAGAAAGAATATCTAATGGGAAAAAAATAGTCTCTTCAACAAATGGTGCTGGGAAAACTGGACAGCTACATGCAAAAGAATGAAATTGAACCAATTTCTTATACCATGCACAAAAATAAATTCAGAGGGGCTCTCCCCCAAGCTTCATGGGGTTGGGAAGCCTCCATGGGGGAGTGGGGCTGGGGCTGGTCTTGGAGGATGGATTTCTATGACCCAGAGGGAAGGAGGGGCAGGAAGAGCCTTGTAGGCAAAAGTGAAGTAGTTGGAAGGAGCTTGGAATATACTAGGAATGTGTGGGAACCTCACTGACCAGATCTGAATATTCTTGGTTGCAATGGGCAATGTGAAGACAGGGGTTTATCAGGAGTTTCGAGAAGAGGGGCATGACTAAGGCAATGTTTATTTAAATATGAGTTTGTTGTGTCTTAGCCTCCTTGGAGATCAAAAGAGGGAGGGAGGGAGGAATATGAATGTGAGTTCTCCCTCCACAGGACTTCATTCCTAATAAACAAATGGATCTAATTCACTTGTCCAAAAACACTAATTCAAAGAGATACATGCACCCCTATGTTTATTTACAATAGCCAAGATATGGAAGCAGCCCAAGTGTCCAATGATTGATAAATGGATAAAGACAATGTGGAATATATATGCAATGGAATATTACTTAGCCATAAAAAAGAATGAAAACTTGCCATTTGCAACATGGATGGAGCTAGAGAGTACAATGCTATGTGAAATAAGTCAATCAGAGAAAAACAAATACCATATGATTTCATTCATATGTGGAATTTAAGAAACAAATGAGCAAAGAGAAAAAAAGGAGAGACAAACCAAGAAACAGACTCTTTGCTATAGAGAACTGATGGTTATCAGAGGGGAGAGGGATGAGGGGATAGGTGAAACAGGTGATGGGGATCAAGGAGTGCACCTGTAATGAGCATTGGGTGATTAAAATAAAAACAAAGACTTTCACGAGCTTACCCTTGAGGCAGAGTTAGATACTTCTAAAATACCCTGCCTACCATGCCCAGCATCACCTTCCCTGGTCCTCTTCGGTTTTCCTCAGTTTCCCTTCACTGAGCCTATCCATGAACTCTGGCTGCTTAGTCCTGGCTGCCATGGGACCTCAAGCTGGTCCCTTGCCCTCTGTTCTCAGAGCTGTCCACATCCCAGGTAGCTGATGAGCCCTGAGACATCCAGAACTCTGCTGACTTCTACACAGCCCACGCCTGGCTTTGGTAACCAGCCTGTGCGTTCAGCATGAACACCTTCCCTCAATCCAAGGTCTGTATTTGGCCTCACTTCTCCCATCAATTCCGTGCAACCAGTACAAATGAAAACACTTGTTCTTTTCAGTGTTATGTTTGAGGCCAATAATAAAACAACAGCATCTCTAACATTTACTGAGCACATACTATTTGTTAAGCCTTCTTCCAAACACTTTATGCATACTCTCCCCTTTAAGCATTACAACAACCCCATGAGACAGAGGGCTGGGTATTAGTATTTTCCCTGCTGAGTTAAATAACAAGGCCAAGGTCCCATTGCTGGGAAGTGGCAGAGCCCTAGTCCAGTCTGGGTAGGAGGCTACATTCCCAACCTCCCTGCTCTCCTGCCTCCATTCAGCACCTATGCGCAGTGAAGTATTCAATGGACCCCAACAACCATTGTTTTCTTAATGCCTCCTCTGCCTTCAGTCCTTCATCTTCCTATTCAGAACCAACTGGTCTGGGAAAGAATGACTCAAATTAGTATAAGGATTTCTTTTTTTGTGGCAGTGGGCATACAGGTTTTACCTGTCCCCAAAAGTCTATTTGTATCCCTTTGTTAAAATGATCAAGAAACAAATTACTTAGCAACTACATGGCCAGGCCAGGGATGAAGTCAATTCTACTGCCCGTCCTTACCCACGAGGAAAGGTTCCTGTGTAAGTTCCCGAGAAAAACTGAAGTCACAGGAGAAAGAGAATCCTCCCTCCACAGAGTATATGGACCAGTGAATTAGATCCATTTGTTTATTGGGAATGAAGTCCTGTGGAGGGAGAACTCACATTCATACTCCTCCCTCCCTCTTTTAATCTCCAAGGAGGCTAAGACACAACAAACTCATATTTAAATAAACATTGCCTTAGTCATGCCCCTCTTCTCGAAACTCCTGATAAACCCCTGTCTTCACATTGCCCATTGCAACCAAGAATATTCAGATCTGGTCAGTGAGGTTCCCACACATTCCTAGTATGTTCCAAGCTCCTTCCAACTACTTCACCTTTGCCTACAAGGCTCTTCCTGCCCCTCCTTCCCTCTGGGTCATAGAAATCCGTCCTCCAAGACCAGCCTCAGCCCCACCTCCCCCACGGAGGCTTCCCAACCCCATGAAGCTTGAGGGAGAGCCTCTGCTCTGGTTCCTACCTCATGAAGCCCATGCTACACAAGTCAGCATTTAACTAACTATACACCATCATAAACTGTTTTACATGTGTCTTCTCAACTAGTCTAGGGATAGAAAACAAGTGTCTTACACGTCTGTATCTTCCACAGTGTCTAACACGGCAATTTGCAGGTCAGAGTCACAGATCCTACCGACCCCACTTATCTCTTCCTCCAATCCCCAGGCCCTCCTCTGTGAGCTTCAGGGAGGTGGGCTCAGAGCTTTCCCATTGGGGCACCGTTCTGGGCACACAAGCACATTTGTCTGCCAAATGACTAGTTAAATCCTCGGAAATGATCCAGTATGCCTATCTCCATATCTGAAAGCTGTCAAAACCTCAAGAAGAGGTAAATATCAGCTCAGGGGCCCAGGGACCTATACTTTCTGCATTTTTAAAAAGAATTTTAGTACCACCCTCTCTCCAACAGAACCTTCCTGAAATGCTCCTCACTCTGGGAGGCTTATCCCTCCCCCTCCCATACAAAGGAATAGTCACTCTGAGGAAAATTCAAAAGCACCATTTCTCTCCCCTCCTTTACACACACAACACTCAATTTCTGTGTCTTTCCTTTATTCTGCTTTACAGGTGTGTGGTATTTTCTTCCCTCTTATTTCCTGAAGAATTGCTGATCCCCGTAAACCTGGGGATGTCGAACACGATCTTTTGTGTACTTGTTATTTCCAATGACTAATACATGAAGGATGTACCCTCAAGTTACAGAGATTTAGCATAAAATCAGACCTGCAAGAGAAAGGTTTGGTGGTTTTTAGGCGCTCGAGCACATCCCAGAACCAGATGAGATACCCACGTGTGGCCTCAACTCCATGATAATCTCCAGGCAACCAAAACCAGCTGCTTAGCAACACGAGCTGGAGAATCAGCTCCTGTGTCTCTATTAAAGAGCAGCTCTTGCCTCTTGGTAAGCACAGGTCTATGCTGCAGGTGCCCTGGGAAGCCGGCTGCCTTGCAGAGATGGGGCCACACCGGCTTGAGGTGAGGGCATACCAGGAGGAAGGGTTTAGTGAAGACACTCAGTGGGAAGTGAGTGGGTGGCAGACTTTCCAGAAGTTCAAGGAGGAATTCCAAATGAGGCACAGGCTACAATTCCATGGAGAGCACTTAACCCCCTCAAGGGGTTCTGAAACACTGCCTTGCACTTAACTTCTTATTCCTCCATTTCCCTCTCCAGACACTAAACCCCTTGAGGTTGCAAGGGGGCCTTGGCCTCAGAAAGGTCTCAGAGTTGGTTAGTAGTTCAGCCAGTACAAAGAATTTTGGGGCCTCTATTGCAACTCTTTTCCACTGAACCACACCTAAACCCAACTGTAAAACTAACGGGGATTCGTGAAGCCATTATTTAACAGGTCGCTATGGAACTC
This sequence comes from Cryptoprocta ferox, assembly GCA_028646485.1. Classification (NCBI taxonomy): domain Eukaryota; kingdom Metazoa; phylum Chordata; class Mammalia; order Carnivora; family Eupleridae; genus Cryptoprocta; species Cryptoprocta ferox. Next base: position 61,316,510 of record CM053576.1, on the reverse strand, counting down.
AAGCTTTTCCAGATGCTCTGAGGGGTAGAAACAAGAACATAGGATCAGAAAGCAAGCTGTGATTTGGAACATAGGACACCTGGGCTGGAGATCAGACTCTACCACTCACCAGCTCTCGAACCAGGGGGAAAAAATACTTTTCAAGCCTCACCTATAAAAGAGGGATAATAAATACTTGCCAGGTTCACCCCAGTGTTGTTGTGAAGGTCAAATGAGAAAGTGGGTGTCTGGAGGAAGTCTGGGGAGCTCTAGTATTAATACTATACAAGGGCGCCTGGGTGGCTCAGTTGGTTGAGCGCCCCCCTCCCTCTTGATTTCAGCTCAGGTCATGATCCTAGAGTTGCGGGATTGAGCACCATGTTGGGTTCCGCACTGAGCATGGAGCCTGCTTAAGATTCTGTCTCTCCCTCTGCCCCTCTCCCCAGCTCGTGCCCTCATGCGCTCTCTCTCAAATAAATTTTTAAAAAATACTATGATAGATCAAGAGACCCTCCCTGAGGGGTGCTCAGCCAGAAAGAGACCAATGTAGTGAGCAGGTGCCTGGCAGAGCTGCAGAAAAGGGAATTGAGAGACTGGAGTCTCTTTTTCCCATTGCCCAGTTTCCTAACCACTTGCCTAAAAGCTGGGCAATGAAAAGTATAGGAAAAGCAATTTACACTAATCCAGAAGGTTCCTTGGGGACAGCTCCTTTGAAGTAGGTCTTAACTGGTCCGTGTCCTGAACCAATTCTATGGATTTTAATTACCCAGGCTACCGCAATTCCCCAGAGTCAGAGACAGCCTCAAGCGGATGTCAATGGAGAGACACTCATGCCATCTCCACCCCAGATCTTTCAGTATGACCTCCCAGAGGAGCAACAGCTCATTAGCAACCACACGCATGGCACCAAGTATCCTTAAGAAAATCAAGTCCCTAAAAGAAGAGGTCTCCTACACAGAAAACTTTGTTTCTGAGATCTCAGAGCACCCGCTCACCTGTAATCTCATTTGAATCTTAGGCTCACATTTCCTATATAAGGGTGCAAATGGATATATATTATTTACAATTATAATTGTATCCCCACTTCTGACAAATATAAAAACCAATCTAGAAATCAGTTAACCACCTTCATTTATTATACCTCCAAATTATGTATCGAGTCCTTTCTATACACCAGCAGGCATCATGCCAGGAGGAGATACCAAAATGAAGACAACACTAGAAGTGCCATCCGAGGTCCTACAGAAGGGCTACAGCCCAGGGGAGTCACACAACTGCACCTTTGCTATGGAATGGCACGTGTGGGAAATGATAATCGTTTGATCAGCACATACAGGTAACTGGAGGAAATGCCTCACGGCTAGAGACAGCAGGCCAGGGACTCTGGTCACCGGAAGCACCTTGTCAATTTATCCTAGCTCTGCTGCTTGCCAGCTGCATGACCCTGGGCAAGTGACCCAACTATTTGAGTTTCCTAATCTAGAAAATGGGGATGATAACAGCGAATAACTCATCGGCTTGTCGTGAGGAGCAAATACACTAAGACATACAAAACGGTGTCTGGAACAGCAGAAGTGCCCCATTAAGGCCAACAATCACCAATTTGCCCCATCTTTTAAGGGGATCCCATTAACTCTTTTTATGCAATTGCACCTTATTCATCTTTATTTTTTATCATCTCCAGTCGGTTTCTCTCAGAGAACATAGGAATTTCAGCAGCTTGAACCCCACACCCAGTACATCTCCTGTTTACAAAAACTTTGGGGAGTCTGTCGCTGGCTTTGCGGTATAAAATGCAGTCCTCCCCACTCCCCCCCCCCCAACAGACACACAGCTGTATTTGGACCATACTCTTCAGTATCTTTGGTTCACTGAAGACCTCTGCCTAATCATTTTACTTTTCTGTGATATATTCTTAGGTCAATGTTTTATGGCAGGGGCCATATGCAGACTTCCTCCTGTCCCACGTCTGTCTTACAGCGTACGTGTCTCATTTCTGCAGCTCACTTTAGCAGGGATGGGCTAAGTGCCTGGCTGTTGTTAGAAATGCTTAACCACAGGCCCGTGCAAGGGGGGTAGGGGAGAAGGGGGCAATTATTGGGTTGATCTTTTTAAAAGACAACGTCACATACCATAATTTGACCCCATTAAACTATACAATTCAGTGCGTACACACTTGTACGACCATCACCCACAGTCCATTTTAAAGCACTTTTTTCACCTCAGAAAGAAGCCTCTTAAACTGTCACCCTCATAACTCTCCAATCTCCCATCCCCAGCCTAGTCAACCACTAATGTACTTCCTGTCTACCGATTTCCCTTCTCTGGACATTTCACACGAGTGGAATCCTCTAACACATGGTCTTCTGTGTCTGGTTTCTTTTACTTAGACAGTATTTTCAAGTTTATTCACACTGTACCATGTATCCATACTTCATTCCTTTCTATGGCTCAGTAATATTCCCTTGTATGAATATTCCATATCTTATTTATCCATTCATCAGCTCATAGACATCTACATTGCCTCTGCTCTTTGACTACTGTGATGAATGCCACTAAGACATTACAAGTTTTGATTGGACATAGGTTTTCATTACTTTTGGGAACACAACTAGAAATGGAATTGCTGGGTCAGGGTAAGTCTCTGTTTATTCACTGGAGGGACTGATAGACCGTTTCCAAAGCAGCTACACCATTTACATTCCCATATTTGATTATCCAGTGGCCAGTTAGAATGCCTTAAAGCTGAAGCCTTAGTGTACACCCCTTCACCTTCTAAAGTTTTACCCTCAAGCTAAGGTCGCTTTACTTCCTCCATGAGACTTTAGGAACAAAGTTTTTCTCTTCTCAGAAACTTGGCTGTGAGATGGTTCTGACCCTACCTGAACATAGAAGAGCTAAGCTGTGTCCTTATCTCCCAGTGAGGCTATTGGCTCTCACTCTCCCAGTCTTGGGGCTGCAGGAGATTAAGACAACAGGGTGGGGGCACCTGGGTGGCTCAGTCAGTTAAGCGTCTGACTTCAGCTCAGGTCTGATCTCACCGTTTGTGAGTTCGAGCCCCGTGTCAGGCTCTGTGCTGACAGCCTGGAGCCTGTTTTGAATTCTGTGTATCCCTTTCTCTCTGATCCTCCCGTACTCACATGCTGTATCTCTCTCTCTCTCTCTTTCAAAAATAAATAAACATTTAAAAAACTTTTTTTTTTTTAGATGACGACAGGGGTGGACTGCCATGGCTGAGCCACCATACAGGCATGTGGACACAAAGCATGAGGAGATCCGCTGGCCAGCATGAGGTCACCAGGCGACTGGCCCGGTCTGGGTGAGACAAGCCAGGTCTTGCTTCTGAGTCCCTTCCTCTGCCACTCACCAGTGTCTTTCCTTCACCAGACCGAATCCTTCCCATACCTGATGGACACGGGTGTCAGCACTCTCCCCACCAGTGAGCACCCCACACACACACGGAGTCCTCTCTTTTGGAGAGGTTCTTACACTTCTTTCCTTCTGCTTCAGTTTGTCAGAACAGACCCCACGCGTGCTGGGACACATGTCTGCAGTTGTTTCCTGTGCTCTTTCTCCAGCCACCACCCGACAGCCTGGATTTTAAAAAAAGAGAAAGGCAGTCCCCAAAAACAATCTCTTGAGCTACCTTCCTCAGCTTTTCCGTGGCCTTTGTCTCCTGGTAGCCTTCCCACCCCCCATTTTTCTCGGCGTTCTCTAAAGTGGGGGCCAAACAGCACTGAGCACACCAGGGGACCATCTCACCACAGGAAAGAGGCACAGGAAGAGGGGCACGGGCCCTCTCCCAGAGGAGGGTCCCCAAACCCAGGCCAAAAATGCAGCATAAACACACACACTTCAGTGGAAAGAAAGCAGATCAAGCGAGACTGGAGGGTAGAAGGCAAACACCTTCACACACACGGGCTTTCCTGCCACCTCCCTCGCCAAGTACTTTGGAGATCACGTGCCTTGGAAAGGAAGAGGGTCTCTGAGGCCAAGCCAGGGCTGGAGGACCCAGCGTGGCCTGCCCACACCTGGCCTTCCAAGGGAAACTGGTGCTGACAAGTGTCTGCCTGCTTCTGCTTCCGCTCCCGTGACGGGCTCTCTGTGCTGCCTCACCCCAGCCAGCTCCAGCCAGGCCTCTCTCCCGTGGTCCACCCACCTCCTCCCTTCCTCCTCTCCCGGCCCTGATGTGCTCCTGTTTTCAATTAAACTGAAGTGAAACCAGCTGTCTCTGTATAGCCACCTTGATTTACATAAGCCTTATCAAGCCAGAACCGGCTGGCTTCGGGCCTGTTCTGACACACTCTCTGGGTGGCTGTCCGTCCCCTCGCTGCTGCCACATCCTGCCAGCTCTTCCCCGTGAGCATCTCCAGGCCCCTGAAGTAGCTTACACTCTCCTCCCTCTGCACCCATTAGCAGCCCCAACACCCCTTCTCTAGCCCGGCCCACAGATGCCTTCCCCTGGGCTGTGGCCCACAATGACCCCTTCCCCCCTCCGTTACTGTCACCACTGCCTGTCCCTACCACTCCCTCGGACATTCATTTTCATCTGCCTGTGACATCTCTTGAATAGCAACCTTTTTATTTTCATCATAAACATTATACAAGATCATTGAGGAAAATCTGCCCAATTAAACAGGTGTGGAAGAAAAGCTATTCAAAAACTCCACCCTCCAAACACAGAACCGGTAGTGTTTGGAAGTATTTCCTCTCAGGGGTGACTGTGGATGTGTTCCCATCACGGATCTTGCCTTGTTTAGCTTTTCAGTTCTGCCCTCCCTATACTCCTATCTGAAAAGAAAGCTCCTTGAAGACCAGGGCTGTTTTCCAAGGTGGGCCCTGGAAAGAGCTGTGAGGCCTTCCAACCTGTGTCTGTCGTCTGGGCTTCTGCAAAACACAGACAGGCTTGTGGGACTCAGGCTCAGAGGACTTGCACTGTCCCCCGACAGGTTCCTGTGTGCCTCACCCCACTGCCAGCCTTGGCCAGCCTCCCCCCACCCCCACCCACAGAGGACTCAAGCCGGCAATAAACCTGGCCCATGAAAAATAAATCCTATATGTGCCTTCCCTTTCCAGCTGGTGGACAGATTGGTTTACTATACGTAACCATGAATGCTTCAGGGATTTGGGCTGAATTTGAGTCATCTGGTTTTAAAGGAATTATAGAAACCTAAAAATGATTTCTATGGTGATTTTCCCTCCTGCAATTCCATTTATTGTCTGAACCTTTTTCTGGTCCTTCATCCCATGTAGCCTTTTATGGTCATCATTTAAGTACGCGTTTATACAAACAGGCCTTCACATAAGAGTTAACTCTGCCTTAGCTCCTTAACAAGTCCAGATGCTTCTTGGTTCGGGTCATGCTGTCCTCCACAGCCCTTGCACAATGGTAGCTGAATAATAGAGGCTCAATCTGAAATGCATGTTGCTGGTACAACATGTTTGGAACAATGATCAGAGCTTCACTAAAAATACATGAGTTATGATTTTGAACAAAAATTAGAGTGAAGTGCTATCAGAGAGCAGACACAGAGAGGTGAAGCTAGAGCCCTCCTTACAAACCTCCTCCCTCACAGGTCGGGGGAGGAAGCGCCCACCCGCCCCTCCCACAGAGAGCAGGCAAGGTTTCGTGTGCCGTATTAAGTGAGCTGATGAATAACAAGACACCACAGTGGGGCTTTACTGCGTCGGGACAGTACACTCTTGTAAAAGTATAGCCGAGAGAGACCAGAGCATCGAAGATTTCTCTATTTGGCGAAACAAATACTCAGTGTGAGAGGATGTGGAAATCGCCCACATAAAATGCTATTGCTGCAGACATGTCTCTGTCAAGTAAGAAATTTCCCCAGTGCAGACAGAAGAAACCTGTGACTCTCTCCTGCAATAAAAACACCACGTCCGAGAAAACGTGCAAAGAAAAGTAAGTCGTGATGGAAGAGATCAGCACAAGCCCACCAGAGAGCAGAGGGGTCCTTCTCTGTATCTACGTTTCCTTCTCAACCTGGCGGTCTCTCCTCACGTCAGCCCTAGAACCACCCCAAACTCTCCAAGTTCTACCTTCTTTTCACAGTAAAAGTCGAGCGCCTTTAGACTGACTCGGAATGTGGTCCTACCTTTTCTGGCTGATGACAATTCTAAGAAGATGCAGATGCTGCAGAGGTCTCCATGGCTGGGCGGGGGGGGGGGGGAAGGAGCAGGTTCTCCCCGGTTTGTTCGGGCCACCCACAGCTCTTGTGACCTCCCCTTTGAGACCAAGAGTGCACAGGGCCCAGTCACACCCAAACAAGGCCAAGACACAGTGCCTCCAACACCATCTCTCGCTGAGCTAACCAGTGAATGCAGAAAAGACAGTGTGAGTTTGGTACCACTTTGTGGAGGCTTGAATATCTATGTCTATCTCTAGGAGGCTACAGTGCCCTTTTCATTTTTGTTTGCCCTTTTGTTCACTCTTCAGGTAGGAAATACTTGCTCCTAGAAAGGCCCCTGGGGAACTAATCTCTAACGATAAGGGGCTGAGTTCTTTAGGGTTCACTGGAGCTTTAGTGAATTCTGAATACTCCTACAGAACAGCCAATTCTCAATCCCATTAATATTTAAAACCTTTCTTTTTATAAATTCATAGCATGGATCTTGAAGATGTGTTTAGATGCTGACAACGGATGGGCAGGCTAAACACTTTTTAAAAAAAAAATCTATTTATTCCTTAAAAAATAAAGACTCTCATTGACCTGAAACAATAGCATGCCCTACTCCTCCATTGTTTGAAATTATTTTGCACAAAACTTCAGGTGTAGGAAATGACCAAAAATCTCTTCAGTCTGGGGGGCACATGGGTGGCTCAGTCGGTTAAGCATCTGACTCTTGATTTTGGCTCTGGTCGTGTTCTCATGGTCGTGGGATTGAGCCCCACGTTGGGCTCGGCGCTGAAAGCCAGAGCCTACGTGGGATTCTCTCTCTCTCTCTCTCTCTCTCTCTCTCTCTCTCAGAATAAACATTAAAAGAAATCTCTTCAGTCTGAAATTACACAGTATGGTAAATCCTACCAAAAAGATACTTTTGTTCAGTGGCTGATAATAAGGGAAAATAGAAATTTGAGGAAGGACGCCCAATAAAGGGTTCTCTACTGGGCTTCCATGTGTAATCCCCAAGGGCTGGGCGCTCCGGAAGAGCTATGCGTGGTATTCATTCATTCCTGTGTTTGTGAAGCCAATAAAAGCAACACTTGAATTATTTGCCATCAATGAAAAACTCTGTGGACTCTTAACAAATTCTTAGTCTGATTACGGCTCATCGACTTTACCATGAACGTGAGAATAATATTTGCTGTTGAGAGTCATATACCCCTCCCTCCTAGTTAACGCCAAAACCAGAACGTTGTAAAGTGGCTCACTCAGCCAAGTGGCCTCACTTTACAAATGAGGAAACCAAGACCCAGAGAGGAGACGGCTTGCTCAGGGTCACATCACTAGCCCTGATGGAAGCAGAAGCCCTCGCTCAGAGCACCGTTTGCACGGTTTTTAGTGACGTGTGCTCTCTTTTTAAAAAACGTTCAAAAAAGTTTAAAAGGTTCAGAGATGCTAAGGTAGGCTCATGAAGACTCTTGCTCCCATAATACCCTGAATTGCTTAACTCGACAAAAGGAAAGCTTCAGAGAAAACAAAACCCGCTTCTTTTCTGCAGGGCTGTCCGTGTCAAGGACATGACAGATTCAATCTATAGAGCTCCAGGGGACTGACCAAAGCCTGCCGGAGTGAAAGCTTTAGGCAAGCCAGGTTTGGATCAGCCCCCAGGACAAGTTTCTAACAAGAAGGCGCATCCCACGAGGCTGGAACACATGCTGTTCTGTGGGGAAGTGGCTCACAAATGAGGCTATTCCTGCACATACCTGGTGGCACCCAGCGCCTCGGTTATCACCTGCCAAAAATAATATAAAAGGGAATCCTCTTTTGGGTGCGAGTTTGAACCAGACCAGAAGATCTTTAAAAAAAAAATTTTTTTTTTAATGTTTATTTTTTGAGAGACAGAGCATGAGCAGGAAAAGGGGAGAGAGAGAGAGAGAGGGAGATACAGAATCCGAAGCAGGCTCCAGGCTCTGAGTGGTCAGCACAGAGCCCGATGCGGGGCTTGAACCCACCAGCCATGAGATCATAACTTGAGGCGAAGTCGGACACTCAACCGACTTAGCCACCCAGGTGCTCCTAGACCAGCAGATCTTAAACATGGTTGACGGTTGGATTCTCTGGGAATGCTTTTGAACACCGATTACTGAAAACAATGTGTGGAAATCAGCCTGGAAATAGGGTAATTTAAAAAAATTCTCTGATTTCAATGATTCTATAAATAGGGAGCCAATCAAATGGGTCCATGGGTCCCATGCTTTTTGACCATGACCCCACAGTATGGAAAAATATTTTTGGCACAGAAATGGGATACACACATATTTATATAACTGAAAGAGAAGTTTCACAGAAAAATTGTTGCTCCTACTGCTATGATGCACTTTGATATTTTTAATTTTGTGTGTGTATGTGTATATATATATATTCATATATGTATATATTTTTTAAAATATATATATACGTATATGTATATATTTTTTAAAATTCATAGAAACTCACTAAATTCACTTTACAACCAACGATGGGTCGCTTTGGAAAATACTGAACTGCATAACCACCAAGGATCCAGGAAATAGTAAAGGTGAGAAAAAGAGAGTTTCCACAGAAAAAAAGGAACCATGATGTTAGATTCTCTTGGCATCTTGCATGTGGTTTGGTTGCTTTAGGTATAGATGAGAAGGGACCAGGAAGAACCCTGAAGGAAATGCTCATTCAAAACACAGATATTCAGGGGCACCTGGGTGGCTCAGTCAGTTAAACGTCTGACTTTGGCTCAGGTTATGATCTCGCAGTTCGTGGGTTGGAGCCCCGCGTCCGGCCCTGTGCTGACAGCTCAGAGCCTGGAGCCTCCTTCAGATTGTGTCTCCCTCTCTCTCTGCCCCTCCGCCGCTTGTACTCTTTCTCTTTCAAAAATAAATAAAACATTAAAAAAAAGTATTCTAAGAGGTGGCAGCTATTATATATATATATATATATATATATATATATATATATATATATATAACCTCATAGGTAGGCAGTTACTGAATCTTTCGGAAGCAAAACATCTGAACAAACCGCATGCACAAGAGTTCTCTTCCCTTGGAGAGCTTTGAGGAAGCAGCAAACGTCAGGCTAATCCACACAGCTCAATTATGCTAGCAATGGAAAGGGTGCTATCTTCCTTTGCATCTGAATTATTATCTGAAGAAAATGGCTGTTAATTAAAAGTGGAGGAAAACTCGCCCAGAGCCCAGGGTACTCCATCAGCCTATGGTGAAGGTGGCCCCCGTCCCATGGCTTGGTGGCCAGCACATGCCCTTCCTGGTAAAGGGAGCTCTTCAAGGCCACCTGAGCACATGCAGCTTCTCGAGCTGCTCAGAGAAGGGAAAGGCATGCCTTCTGCCCCATATCTCTTTTAGGCCACAGTTCGGGTCCTTCTTAACCAGATCCCTGGATTCCTAACACATGGTACGTGGGAAGCCCAGAGCAGTGCTTCTCACACTTTAAAATGCATGTATCTCCCCTGACCCTTGTTCGGGAGATTCTGAGTAGGTCTGGGGTGGGGCCTGAGAATCTGCATTTCTCACCAGGTCCCAGGTGACACTCATGTTACTGGGTTACTTTGAGTAGCAAGGTCCCAGATTTCGGAGCCAGGCATATTGGGATTTGAATCCCCATTCGGTCACTCTCTGTTTGCAGTACCTTTGGAAAACGTATTGATGGGGTGAGGGCGGGGTTTTTGTTTGTAATAGAAGCTTGGTCTCTTCTGTACAGAAAACAACAACCCCTACCCTACCTTGGGGGTGGGGGTTGGATATTAAAAGCTCTCACCCAGACTTTCTCCTCCCCGTACAGTCCTGAAGGTGGGCTCTCCCTGCGCTTTCCCACTCCCTCACCGGCCCTTCCTAGTCCCTTCTGCACACGTGGCCTCGGCCCTCAACTTCCCCTTGAGATGGCTCTCGTCCAGGATGCTAGGTTCCAACAGGTGCTGCTGCCCAGCTCTCATCTCGATCCCTCGTAAACACCAGAAACTAGCTACCTCTTCGTGCCAAAAGACTCCTTGGTTTGGGGAGCAGCCCCCACCTCCCCGTTTTCCTTGTGCTCCTCCGGTCACCCCTCCTCCTTTGGAGCTGCTTTTTGTTTCCCTGTCCAAGCATCTGGGGCTTCCTTAGGCTCTTGCTTTTCGTCAGATTCTTCTACACACACTTCCTTGACCATCTGGCACTGGGATTCTCCAAATGTTGGCAATTCCCAAATCTAGATCGACAGCACAGAACACTCCTCTAAGCTCCAGACCCAGAGAGCCCCCAGCTCTGTGTCCTCAAGACACCTCCAACTTCACACAACCAAACAGAACTTGCCATTTCCTCTTGTGTGTCCATATTCAGTCCCTGGACCTGCCAACCCTAGCTGAGGGGCTGTGGCATTTACCCTACACCCAGCCTGTATCATTACTTCTTGAATTCACATATGGGTTTATTATCTGCCTAACAGTTATGTAGTAAAACTCCCTGATGCCCGCAGAGCACTTACACTATACCCATACTTCTAATTTAAGTTACCAGTAAGTTATTTCAGAAACCAGCATGTGAATTACACTTTGCTACGCACACAGAGAAAACTGCATCCACTAACAGCTCTTGACTTTTTTAATGTTTCTACCTAGGAAGAAAAGTACTAGGTTCCGTTAAGTTTGTAGGTCACAAATAAAATCTCAGAATTAAAAAAAAAAAAAAAAAAAAGGGCGGGAGGTGAGGGATCCTTGTTTTTCTAGGACTTGAGGACTAAACACTCAAGTTTTGGTTGGCGACATCATCAGTATACTCCTAGAATTATCACGGATGAGTGGTCCACGCTGTATTGCACAATAACACGTCTGTTTATACACCTGGCACCTCTCTCTGACTATATACTGGGTAGACAGCAGGATACGGCCCCAGAAGCCCAGGGCTGTATTCAATGTAGTAGAGTGACCTGAGCAGATAAACAAGTAGACAAAAACCTGATCTACTGATGCTGAAGTAGGTCTTTCCACCTCAAGACCTAAAAGTGGGTTGGAGAGATTTGACCGGGCCTCACACTTCACGCAGCTCTCAGATGAGATCATCTAATCCAACGTACACCAGAATCCTCCTCTTTGTGTCTGACCATGACCTCTCCTTACACAAAACGAACACAGGCTCTGTCTTCTCCATAAATCCGGGGGGTTAGAGAACACACATATCATGGGACACTTGTCTAGCTCCCTCATTAAGTGGCTCCTGAGTGCCAATTCCACACACTGCAGCAACATCACCGTTACTGCTCTGTCTCGAGTGGCCCAGTGCGGTGTGGGTTTGAACTTCACAGGATGCTCACCCCGGGTTCTGGTGTGGGGGAGGGGAGGAGGAGCTCAGCTGGCAGCCCCCAGGCAGCACACTACAAACATACAGAAAGCCCCTTTCCCGACCCCTGAGCTAAGTCAGTTTCGCCATTTCCAAACCTTGCACATCACACTCTTTTTAAAGCTTTTCCTCTGAAATCTATTCTGTATTAGAAGCCTCCACCTGGCTGAAGCCAGGGGCCAAGGCTGGGTCCTGGCTGTTCCAGTGGTGTTTTCTGGCGAGATAAGCTTCTAAGATGGGTCTCTGAGGCCACTCCAGGCCACCTGCAAAGCCTGTCTCTCAAATGTCCCCGGGGAGGCTCCTTCCAGCCTCCTGAATTATCACCCCTGCCAGGAGCTGTCAGACGTCTTCTTCTCTGACAAAGGCTGGGGCTCTGAGTCTCAACCCTCTGCAGTCTGGGCCCTACAAAGTGCCCTCCTCCCTTAACTGAAGGCAGAGCAGACGCAGGGGGGTGGGGGTGACGGCTGTGTGTGACTTCCTTCCTCTCTGACCTTCCTTCCACCTGGAGCACACTCAGAGGGCAGGGCCACCGACCTGCAGCTGGGGAGGCATGGACCACGGGGCCTCCATCTGTCATGGACCAGCCTCGTGGCTTCAGGCAGAACAAGTACCCCGCATCTCATCCATCACACAGGGTGACACCTTCCCCGTCTGCCTTTCAGACTGTTGTAAGGATCCAGTGAGATTCGGAGTGCGTTTGGGAAACGCCTGCTTTCACCCCTGGTATTTTCCTCTTCCCTATGACCAATACATCCCACTAGTGAGAAGCCACTCCCGGGGTTCTTCCTTAAATTGAGGTACCGACAGATTTAGGCAATTCTCTCCCGGCTCCCTAGCAAACCAAACATTCCCTATTTTTCCTCTAGTTTCTTTGTCAGCGCACCTGCCCGTGACTGCTACACCACACTGCCTCCAGTCCTTGAAGTCAGACACCATTAGCAGACCGCGTTCCTAAAGGCTCAGAAAATGCACAGAGGCGCTGAGTGGTCATCTGATCAATCCACCCTCTGCCTTCGGGTAGGGCTTACAAAGAATACTCCTTAAAATCAATTTCTCATTTTGTCTCCAGGGTTTAGGGGAAATGAAACCACATACAGCCCAGGAGCACAGCCTTGCTGGAAATGGAGTCACAGCTGCTTCCAGTCACATTTGGGATTTGGTGACCCATTATCCCCAGGGACCCCCAAGCTCTGCAAGCATAATGCAGCACTTCTGGGCTGGCAGCACGCTCATCGCCTAGCCCAGTGCAGGCGCGATTAATCTGCGGCCTGTTTTCTCAGTGATTCGGTTTTGGCTTTGTTGTTGTTGTTTTGTGTGTGTGTGTGTGTGTGTGTGTGTGTGTGTGTGAAATGTTGGGGAGGGTTGAGTAGCAGTGGGGCTCAGGAAGGTGCTTACAGCAAAAAAGACACAGCTTTTTTGTTTGTTTTAAAGAACGCATCGCTTTCTAATGTTGATTGAGAAGCATTTTCCCTGGATTCCCATCAGAGGAAATTTGTAAGGAAAACCCCTTTAGGCTGACGATGCCAAAGGTCTGCATCTCTTGGGCAAATGCAGCACGCCCAGGCCTTTGCTTAGGTTTGAGCAACAGTGCACTGCTCCGGGCCACCTCCAGCAATTGGTGCAGCTGATGTGGAAAACAGTCACTGGCTCTGTGATCGGCGTCACCTCCTGCCCTATTTTCCATGTCTCTTGCACATGGCCAGGACTCTGGACAAGCTCCCCTAAGCAAGCACTAGCCATGGGCCTCCATGCCTCAGACTCGGCTGCCCTGCATTGTGGAATTCAGCATGCATCCCTGCTCCCTGTCCATGTCTGCAGCTCTAACCCCTCCCCACCCCCACTCCCCCACTCTTGGCTGGGTTGTCCCCCACCCCTGCACCCTTCCTCCCCCTCTGCCACTGCTCCACCCTCCTCTAATAGGTGGGAAGGAAAAGGATGAAACTAGTCGTGTTCAGGGAGGGCCTGCTACATGCAAGACACCATGCTAGGCTCTTCAACGGGCACCATTTCACTTGGCGCTCATAGCCACCAGACTGAGAAATCAAGGCGCTGAGATACCAACAAGCCACCCAAAGACCCTGAGCTCATGAGTGGAAGAATTACAATCTGATCCACCAGCCTGCCTCTGGGAGAGGCGCTCCCAGTTTCCTTTCCACGGCACAGCTGGAACCCCGATGCACTGCTGGATAATGGGTACATGACGGTCTTCCCTACAGATGGCCAATCCTTTCAGGGCGGGATCCCTGTTTGAGTATTCTCTAGACTCCCCGCCACCACCTCCTCTCATTTCCCAGTTACCCCACCTGCATGCAGGTGTAGGGACTCCAAAAAAAAAACTGGGTCCCAGTGACCGTGGCCTTCAGAGACCATTTCATGGTGAGGCTCTCCTTGTGCTTGGTGACTTTTTTTTTTTCTTTACATAGCAATTTAGCAGTTACTTTCCTGGAATCATTAACTACAAAAGGAGCTTGGAAGGGATTGTTCGCAGGTGTTTTGTTTCAGGGTGAGTTTCAGGGCCCTGCTTGCACATTCCTGGGCACTTGCTAGGGGCAAGTTTACTGGAAGGGGCTGCTCACAGAAATGCTGCTCTGTCACTTCCACCTTGCACATCCTCACAAGTGTGATTCCAGCTCTATTTGAGGGAGAAGGCAGAAGACGGTCTCCATGGCAACCGGAAGCAGCATGTGAAATAGGAGCCTAAAGAAGGTTTGGGGCAAATTCAGTTGTGGCTGGCCACGTGTCTGTCCCACCTTGTCTCGGCCAGTGGCTTGAAATGCCTGTCTGAAGGCAAAAGAAAAGTATGGTGACGTGGAGGAACGTTCCAGGAAGGAGCCCAACACACATCACACAAATGACCCCCTGCCGGGGTTTTCTAAATGCTTCGCTGAGGAATGTCAACCCTGCCAGGAAAACCAGGCAAGCCGTGTGTGCACGCACGCGAGTTTGAGAGAAAGTGAGAGAGCAACGGAATAACTTAAAGCACGTTTTCTAGCTTATTTCTCTATGGCTGGTTCTGTTTGCTTTAAATTTTTAAAACTTCAGAGCCTTCTCAGCTATGCACTTAAGCAACAATGTGGCCAGTGTCATTTCAGAAGAGTCCCAACGCCCAGCTGCAGGCAGTCCACACTATGAGTGTCGTCTGTTACAGCATCGCGATACCTGGGCTGGGGCGAACGATGACCCAGTAGGTCAGCAACGGGTTCAACTAATTCCCACTCCATACGAATATGCACCCACATCCCAGTTCTGTCTCCCAGAGCCCTGTGGTCCTGGCAAGCTCATAAACCAATCTGAGCCTCAGTTTCCTGCACGTGATAATCTTCTTTCATCTCATAATGGTCGTTTGAGTATCAAATAAGATAATGGCATTGAAAGTGCTTTGTAAAATAGAATATAATCCACAAATGGAAAAGAGCGCTATTATCGTATTATTAATAAATGCAGGATTTAATGCAAAGAGGTTGCATTACTAATGACGTTATTTTAGTCAAGCGGCTTGCTGCTTTTCCTCCCCAACCTCTTTCAGAGTTCAAAGAGACAGTGAAAGACAGAAGCCTGCATGGCTGGCTGGCTGGCTTCAAGGTCAAAGCTCAGTCATGCATTTTTCTGTGGCACAAAGTGTGGCCAATCGATTGGGCACAGAAATCAGAGTGCTAAGTAGAAAGCTGCCTGAACAGATGACTGCGGGGCTCAGAGGAAAGAGCAGGAGGTACGAATCTCACAGCTGCACAGAGAACCGGCTCCCCTCTCTCCAGGGCCACACCCGCCCTGGAGGGTAACCCTTCCCTCTGGGGGAAAGCAGGGCAACGCTCTCTCAGAGAGGTCTTCCACTTTGCCCCAGTGGGACCTCATTAGCCTGAGTGTTGGTCCCATCCGGCTGGTGTTGAGAAACCTGTGAGCCTGCAAAGGAAAATAAAAGCCGTGCACAAGGGAAACAGAAGCAGTGCACACTGATGGGAAGAGACATCCGGCCCATGCCCAGGCACCCTTCACCCCCTCACCCCTCAGACCAGGTCCCCGAACAGTGCATGGGAGAGACTGGGAGCTGGGGAGAAACCTGTGGCTGTACCCAGACCCACTGAATCAGAACCTGCATTGTAACACAATGCCCAGGCTCCCCACCCGACTCCCAACCCCGGTGCAGTTCAAGTCTGAGAAGCACTGCTCTAGGACCCAAGGGGTAGGGACGGGGTGAGGACACCTGCCTTGATCCTGATGTGTGCTGGCAGCCCACCTGTCCACCTGGACAGAGCAGAACCACCACCCAGGGTGGGCCGCTCTTCGGCAAGAAGCCCATAGGCCAGATCGGCTTTCTCCTCCTCTCCACCCGGGGACAACCGGTGACCTCGGCCTCTTCAGTGCTGTGGGAAATTCGCCTTTCCAGTTCACTAGGCCTCTGTCCAAAGAACTTGAGAGGCTGGAGTGGTCACTTCCAGGCACACTTCCTTAGCACTTGGGAGCAGGCTGCACGCTGGGCCTTTAAGCCCGGACCGCAGGGTCCAGTCGGTGCCCTCTTCAGGCTGTGCAGTGCCTGGCCTGTGGCTCTGTCCCCTCCCCCACCAGGGGGCCTGGCTGCCTCCTCCGCACTTACTTCCTCCAGGCGCTGAGGGCTTTGTCATCTGTTAGTTTGTCTTCATTCCGGGCCCGGGAAGCAGGCCTCTACAGCCGATGACGAGACTGGGAAACTGAGGGAACATGGAGAGACTCGGATGCAATTCCTTCCCCTCTGAAGGTGGTATGGTTGAGGGCTCTGGCTTCTCCGTTTCCGCCCTGCCCATCCACGGGCACTCTGGCAATGTCCCCAAAGTCTCCTTGTGCTTTCCCCATCTCCAAAATGGGGAGAAAAATCCCTCCCACCTTAGAGGTTTGTAGAAGATGAAACAGAATTACAGGAAGTGAAAACCGGGATGAACAGGAGAGATCGTTCTGGACAAGGTGTTATATTCATTAACATAGGTGGCAGGACGGCTCTCAGCACCTTACGTGTGCTGACTCGAGTTGGCACAACAGGGCCCAGTTTAGGATGAGGCCCGGAGACCCAGAGTCAAAGAGTTTGCTCATGGTCACCCCTGTGGAAAGTGGCAGAGGGATGTGGCGACTCCAGGCGGAGATCCAGGTCTGTGTCCTGTGGGCCTGCCTTGCCAGCCTACACAACAGTAAAGATTGTCTAGACTGGCTCTCGGGCTGGGGGAAAACCCAAGATGCATGACAGAGGTTGGCCACACCCTCTTCACCCACCTCCACCAGGAAGCCCTCAGAAAAATGTGTTCCATCCTTGGCTACCACCTGGTCACGGACAAATCCAGCAGGAGAGTGACCCCCCAGCATCTCTTCAGAAAACAAAGAGCGGCCTCAAAGATGTTCTTGACCTCTGAGCCCAAATACAATCTGGTGTATTCAAATGTTTCGTCCGTATCTAATTGGTCTTGCCTCTGACTCCTGAAAGTTGCTCAACAGGGGATTGATTAATTTCTCCCTTTGCCAACTGCCAATCCACTTAAAACCTGTTACTCCCAGTCTGATGCTCTGTGATAGGTAAGCCTGGATTTTCTTCTCTCTCGGGCGTTCTCCTCCATCACTGATCCAATCGCGTCTACAGTCCATCATGCACCCTCTAGACTGCTTTCCTCTCTTACACCTCCCCTGGCTTGTTCTGGAGCTAAGGAGGCCTCCCCGCACAGTGCCTGTGGAGGGCCACGGGAGTTCGCACCATAGGCAGACACCCTGCAAAACCCTGCCCCAGCCAAGGTGAGGGTGGGACAGTCTCCAACAGGAGTTTCAGTCAGTGCTGGCCTGGGGCCTCCCTACTAGGCTTGCAATCTCAGCCAGGCGTCTTGGAAGCTGCTGGAATACTGACACCCAGAGGGACCATATCATGGCCTTTGCTCCTGCTGTCCCTTAATCAAGGGACATGTGGAGGAGCACATCACCCTGTCAAGGCAGAGACAGCTGCCCGCCCCCACTTCCCAGCAGAGGGTAAGATCGAGGGGTGACCCCAAGATCCACACCAGCCAGGCCTGTGTTCAGAAGCAAGTGAAAGACATTCAGGGAAAATAGGCACCCTGAACCCTTCTTCCCACCCGAGTTAAACCAAGCTGTGCGTAGCCCCCACAGGCAGAAAGGGCTCACCTTGGTTTAACTGTGGGCATTTGGGCTTTGTTTTAGTAAATGCATGGTTTTAAATCTTCAGAGTCTCGCAGAGCAATTTTGCAGCTGGTGAGCTCTGGGGGTTTAATTAGCCTAATTACCTTCAACTTCCTGCCTCCAGAAACCTGCTCTGTAAACGCTGGCAGTGACTTGGCTCTGCGGTCCTGGCCCAGGCAGAGCTGCCTGTACCCCGCGAGCCAGGCGAGACTCTCAGACTCGGCATCGTCGCGTCCAGTGGTAGCCCCGGTGAGCAGGGGAAAGTCCAGGGGCCGAGACTCTTCGACTGCCCATGGCCCAGCTAATTAGGAGAATCCATAGGAGATTCCAACGTACTACGAGAAAGCACATCACGCTCCAGACGTGGGACACGCAGGTGGGAGAAGGAGGAAGGCCAGAGTGCTTCACTGAAGGCCGCCCTCCTCCCGACTCCCCCCTGCACGTGCACACTCGCACACAGACACACACATCATGCTGTGCACAAACTGCCCTCCTCCCACTGAGACTCTTGGAATAAAGGCCTTAAAGGAAGCGGCTTCCCAGTGTAGGAGCCACGTCTCACCCAGCTTGGGATCCTGAGAACAGAGCTTGGGAAGCAGTTTAGGGAAGGACGTTTGCTTCTGGACTGCCAAGGGGCAAGAGCCAGTCCCCATGAGCCCTTCAATACACATCCTGCCTTCAATTCACAGTTGCGGGGCTTTGCCCCCGGTCTCCACCCTCCCTGCCAGGCTCCTATTCACCCCAGCACCTGCAGAGGCTTCAGCTGGGGCCCCAGCCAGCCCCTCTGTCCTTTAGGAAGAGCCCATAGGGCCATGATGCACAACTCAATGCAAACCCTGCTCTGCCAGGCTGTCAGGAAAGCACACAAGGGCTCCGACATTCAGAAGCTGTGTTTTACTAGACCGTGGGATGTCTTTAGCTGATTGTAAAGTCACGGTCTACTATGACCCATCAACAACCAATTCGGCCCCAGTAAAATGGATTCCAATTCCCTTAGTACTAGTCTGCTAGCAATCAGCTCGTCAATATACATCATGTTTAGAAGCCGGATATTGATTGTGGAATCTAATGGACTCATTATTTAGGATTCAGCTTGCCCTCTGGAATAAACTGTTTTTGGAGCTTCCCCTCTCCTTCCACCACCAAATTCCAAAACGGGTGGTGGTGTGGGGCAGCAGGGATGTTAGAGAACAAGCAAAGAGGTTCCTGGGCCTTGCCCATAAATCAAGAAGGCTCAGAACCCAGGGTTTTCCCCCAAGCCCACATGAAGTGGCCTGTACCATTGCCTGCCCCCACATTCCCTGAATTAACAAGGAGCTGCTGTTGCCGTAGGATACAGCAAGCACCAGTGGTGTGATTAACATTGGTGGCACCAGTTTGTCACAATGCCCGCAGAGGCGACTTACAGTCCCTGCCCATGTCTGTACAATGATCAGAAGCTCCGTGCCCCCACCCTCATATATGGCCCCCAGAGCCCAGCTTCCCAGCGT
Source organism: Cryptoprocta ferox (assembly GCA_028646485.1). NCBI lineage: Eukaryota > Metazoa > Chordata > Mammalia > Carnivora > Eupleridae > Cryptoprocta > Cryptoprocta ferox. The sequence continues at coordinate 61,297,412 of CM053576.1, read as the reverse complement.
CCCCTGACTCTTTACTCAGGGCCACCAACACCCATTCACCGCACAGGAGCTGCCCCCTCACCTCTTCCTAAGTCCTTGCCTACAGGAGCCCGTCGCATGCACGGCTGGGGAACAATGGGCTCCTGGGGTGGGGGAGGGGGTGAGGATGAGTCATCAGGAAGAGGAGGGTAGCTGTTGTGGGCAGTCTAGCCACCCAGCAGGTCATGCGGATACCTTTCCCACGAAGAGACTGGTTTGATTCTTCCTCCTCCTGATATCCCTGGGCAGAGGCCACTGATAAGGCCTGACCTTTTAGTAACCACCATCCCATCACTGAACATGGAACGGAGATACTCCACTCCTCGGCAGGGAAAGGGACACCAGAGTCTGTGTATCCCGACCAAGGAGAGCCCTCCCCGGCCAACCTCCATTTACAGTTCTTTTGGTTTCAAGACTTCCAGGTTCAGACACAACTGGCTTCTTCCTACTAAACTATAAGCTTTCTACATTTTCAGATCTGTGCTTTTGGGGGTGACCTTTTGGATCTGACATTTGTTTGTAAAAGTGTGTGAGCCAAATAAAGGCTATGACCTCTCACATATAAACCCTCCCTAGCCCAGGAGAACGGGACGCAGGAGCAGGGAGGGGGCCTGAGGCTGTAGTCATGCATCTCCTAGGAGGGAGGGCCCAGGCTCTCAGGAACGTGGAAAACACCCACTGTTACCTGGCCTCAACACCGTAAGTCACTTTCTGGTCCTAGAGTGGCAAGGCTCCCCAAGCATCTTGGGCAAGGGGGCCAGATTTAGAAAATAAAAATACCAGATGCCTTGTTAAATTTTCTGTTTCAGATAACAGTGAATCATTTTTGTGTGCAGTTATGTCCCATGCAGTATTCGGGACACAGTTATACCGAAAAATTATACAGAGTTGATCTGATATTCAAATGTACCTGGGCATCCTGTATTTTACCTGGCAGGCCCCTTGTGCCAGCTCACCTTCAGGCACAGCCCCAGCTGCTGCGACAGAAGTTTCTGTCCCTACAGTGAGGCCATGCTGGGGATGTCGAATCCTTCCCCATATTTTAAGAAAAGCAAGGGCATAACAGCAACGAAAAAACAGTATTTTGTAAAGCCTGTGTTATGTGTCTATTCATATCCTGGGGAATAATTTCTGAACTAAGATGGTATTTCACTCCAGGCGGGGCACTCTTGAAGGACCACTTATCTGCTGGTTTCTTTAAATGAAGTCCCTCTAAATTCCTCCCAGTCAGTCCCCCTGGGCTTCCAGACCACTGAAAACAGGACTTTATCGCTAGTGACTTGCACTAAAAAAACACACGGAAGTAAAATCATTTAGGCTAACATTTCCCCAACTCAATTATGCTCTTTGGAACTCTATTCCTGCAGGAACCTCCCGGAGAAAAGACATGGTTCTGTGGTCAAATAAGCAGGAAACTAACTGCATGTTATATATGCCCATCTGGGAAAGGCACTGTGAATGTCAGCATATAAAAGGCCTGAGGAGTCTTGCAGTAAGGAAACTCTCAGTTGCTTATTCTAGCACTATCCAAACTTATTGAACCAGAGCCCACCGGCCTCCAGTTCCCCCATCGAATACCTCTGAACCCTACAGATAACACTTCGGATATTAGAAACAGATGACTGTTTCTCAAAACAACTAACCCCGGAGTTAGTATTTCTATTCCTTACTTGGGTCTGGGGTTCTTCTGAAGTCTTTTCCTAGCCTCACTTCCAGACCTGTTCGGTCATGGCCCTCTGGTCCAGGCCTCCCCAAGCTCCATGTGCTCCAAGAAGGCTCCCTGACCTCATACCTGTCCAGCCCACAGTGATCACCTTATCTGATCTTTCGATTGGCACCAACTGTCGGCACAAATCGCTTGCCTTGAGGACACTGATCCAAATTGTTTCCGGATTCTTTCATTTCTGTATATTTTGGCTCTCCAACCAGACTTGATGCTACTTGGGTACAAGACTCTTCCTGCTTAACTACAGCTATGTAGTGCAAGATGGCAGATGGATTGGGCATCCAGAAGGCCTTGGTAAATGCTTGTTCACAGAATTATGTCTATTCATGCACCCATTTTCTAACTGTTGCAAATTTCAGGGAGGGGGGGGATGGATAGTTTCCCTAGAAGAGCCATGAGCTGGCTTCTCTCGTGCACCATGAATGATTGAAGATTTATCTCAGAGGTGTCTCCTGAGCCATGCACGGTGTACCCCTCACATGAGTCACTACTCCCCAGGCAGTAGCCTCAACTCTGACCCAAACCCCTGGGGGCGAGAAAGACTTGAGTGAGCCGGAGATTTTCATCAAGCTGGAGTGACTCCCCAGTTAGTTTATAAGTCAAAATTCCCAACAATTATGGGCCCCACAGCCCAATGCTTCTATCCTGGGAAATACCACTGCAGTATCCTAAGGCAAAGACAGCCATGCGCTCTCATAAAAAAGAACCACTGGCAAATGACTGATCTCAAACTCTGAAGTCACTGTACTCTTTTATTTAACGTGCCTGGCTGAACTTCAGGGTTTTACAGACACTGTGCTATGAGCTCCATCACGAAGCGAGGCCTGCGCAGTGCAAACTTCTAACGACTCACCTGCATTCCCATGGTCCTCAGGGGGCTCTCCTCTTCTGCCCTGGGACTCTGACTTCAAAAGACAAATCTGGGCAAAAACAGGGGAGTCTCTAAAATACATATGGGACATCTAAATACCTTGTACAAATCAACTGTGTACTCATTTTATTGTCCCAGAAGCCGTTTTCTTTCCATTGTAAGTCAGTTATTAAAAAAAAAAAAAATCTTCAAACTCTACACTCAAAGCTTTAAATAAATAGCCCTGGTTTCTGAAGTAAAAAATAGATCGATCTCCTCCTGAATGATAATGTGATAAAAATATCACTAATAACTATTTTTATAAATCAATTATTTTCTAAAAGGCATACCAGTCTTTCCAAGAAGGCCTTACTGCATTTAGATCCTGAAAGTGTTAAATGAATATGTGAACCAGTTAATATCACTGCCTGGGTGAAAACATTACTAGGTCTGAATGTTTGGAATTCGGTAAGAAATATTTTAATATTCTAAACCACTAATGCCTTGCTTGTCCCCATCTCAGCCCTCAAGTCATCAATTAGGAATAATGCAACACATTGTTTGGTGAGCACAATTCACAATAAGTTTTGGACTTTGCAGCAATTTCTGTATCTCAGAAATACCAATATGATTTCAGGTAAAATGAAGTTCAAATATATTCGGTAGGTTCTGGTGGAGCAGACCGTTTTGTATCCTTCAGGCCTTCGCCCAAGTGCTGACCCTTCACAGTCCTTTCTGGGCCTCCCCAGTTAAAGCACCCCCACATCTAGACCACATCAACTACCTGATTTTATCTTTCTCCAAGTCTTTACGGTACCCGCACTGCCCTTCTCGTTTGTTAAATGTTTACTGCCCACCTTCCATCAGTAGGAAATAATCTAAAAGTCCTCTGTCTGGTCCAATGCTATGTCTCCAGTGCCTAGATCAGGGCCTAGCAGCATCAATTTGTAAACCACTTGCCTCAAAAAAATGTTCAACTTTATGGTGACAAAATAGATACTGCATAGCATGTATTATTTTAATCATCTTGAAAGTGTACAGTTCAGAAGCATAAAGAACGTTCACATTATTGTGCAAAGCATCACCACTCTCCATCTCCAGAAGCTTCTCATCTTCCCAGACTGAACTCTGCACCCATTAAACACTGAGGCCCCATTCTCTCCTGCTTGAGAGAAAAGGCCGTGGCCTACCTAAACATGTTGCCACATCCCTTAGCAGATGGCCTGATGCCCAGCTGTGAATAAATACCTATTTCCATATATTCCATAAATGAATGGATGACAAGTCTGAGAAAACTGGGGAATTTCTGGTTCCAAAGGTGAGAGAACGTTGCCTTCTTGGTACTTCCTACACCAACTGCTGCCTTTCTCATGGGCTAGGCCTCGTTGTTCCGTAAAGACCTAAGACAGCCGTCCTTCACGGAAGTCCCTGTAACTGTCACAGACTCATGGGAGTTTATGGTCAAAACAGACCTTCTCCATCCCTGCCTTGGAGCCAGCCTTTGGGAATACTAATCTGGTTAGAATAGTTTTCAATCCCCAGTGCGTTTTTATGCCCCACTCCTTCGTGTCCCACAGAGGTACCTCTTTCCAACAATAACAATGGTTGTGGCGATAATGACAGCAAAAACCAGCTTCCTTTATTGCTTTACGGTTTACATAAGAGCCTTCAACTGCATTAGTTTATTTGACCCGTGGCATAACCTGACAGGAAAACCAAAGGGAAACTGGATTTACCAAGGTATGTGAGGAATACATGGTAGAACCAAGTTTCTAGATTCCCAAAACTCACTCCTCTTTCTTGTTAGTGGCTTCCTATTCCTTAAATACTACTCAAACACATACTAATCTCAAGACCAAAAGTCTCTTTAGGAATGCCTTCAGTTACCCACTGAGAGGAAAGATGGCTCCCAGTGAAGAGATCTTCACCCTACTAATGACTGCAAACGATCTCACATGTTCGTGGTTGTTTTAAAATCTGTCCACAAATTCATACTCCTCTCTTCAAGAGGTGGAGCTTACTACCATCTCTTCGAGTGTGGGCTGGACGGACTCAGTTACTTGCCTCTAATGAATAAAGTGAAACGATGTGGGATTTCAGAGACTAAGTCATAAAAGCCCCTGTGGCTTCCTCCTTGCTCTCTCTTTTGGCTCACTCTCAAGTGGGGGAAGCCAGCAGCCATATTGTGATGACACTCAAACAGCTCTATGGACACGGTCACATGGCAAAAAACTGAGGTCTCCTGCCACCAGCCATGAAAGAGTGTTTGGGAAGTGGATCCAACAGCCCCACTCGATCCTTCAGATGACTGCAGTCCCAGCCAGAAGACGGACGAGCTCAGGGGAGTCCTTGCATGAGATCCAGCAAAACTAAGCTTCTCCTGAATTCCTGACCCACAGAAATTGAGATACAATGTTTGTTGTGTAAAGTAGCTAAGATCGAGGATAGTTTTTTGTACAGCAATGGGTACTTAATACAGTTTTCTACCACTTTGGGACTATACTTTAAGAAAGGTTTCCCTTTAAAAATTTATATTTATACCATTAATGTATGCTTATATTAGAATTTTAAGTATACACAAGAAAAAAGACACATTTAAAAAAGTATCCATATTCTCCTTCAAAGATAATTTTATCATTTTAATATATAGCATTTCATGTTTTCTATTTGTGTATGTTTTTCTTATAAAAATGAGCTATGACTTGGAATCTGCTTTATCATTCAACAATACTGATCACTATTTCAAGTCATTAAAGAAAATTACAGTAATATGTGGAATTTTTGCATAGTATTTTATTGTATAGGTACACAAAATATACTTGATTTTTTTAAAAGAAGATTCTGGCCCTCACCAGTGGATAACCATCCATGTGACTTTCATGTGCTTGCCCAGGTATGTCCTTTGCAGTGACTGATAGAAGTACAACTGCTGGGTAAGAAAAGCCACATACTTCTTAAATGATTGGCATACATATTGCCAAATTACATCAAATATTGGGCAAATTTAGATCCTTCCAGCAGTTTATCAGGGTGTCCCTCTTACCATACCCTGGCTAACAGTAGTGCTCATCAGCATCATTAATGGCCAATTCTTAATGAACTGAATCTCTAGTGGTGGAATTTTCAGCAGACTAACAAAAAGATCTCTAGGTGGCTGAGAAAGGATCTCTCTCAAATCACACAGCATACTGCAATATTCCCTCTGGTCTATGTTCCTCTGAGCTTCCCCTTGGGTCCTCTGACTTCAGCGAGACAGACCAGGGGAGAAGGCAGAGGTAATCTCCTCCATGAAAGTCACCAAATGCAGCTGTAGAAAATGCACCATCTTCTAGTGCACCTCCAGACAGCAGTTATCTTGGGCAAAAAGCACCTTTTTCCCCCTGAAGATCATCAATCACATTATATTCTCTAACACTAGCTACTCATTCTCCCCTTTAACCTATGTAAACTCATTCTCTGATTTGTAAAATAAAAATGTAAAATAAAAACCACCAAATGACTTATTTCTGTTGGCATGGACCAAGATGGGCAGGCAGACCAAAAGGAGGAGCCTTGATTCATCAGACCCACGGACACGCGGCCTTGAACAGTATTTATTTACCAGGCAGTGTTCTGTCGAAAATCAGTGTCCTGCAAAAGGTCTAAAGGTAGGAGGTAAGAGTCTGGGGGATGCTAATTTTACACGGATGGATGGATGAAACCAAAAGTAATGCCTTTATTAGTTACGGAACTAAGGAACTTGCTAAATTATTTGAGTGTATGTTTAATATAATTTTAGCTATTTCAAAGGACATAATATTACATTTAATGATACTACCAATCCAGTTAATGGCCATTATTTCTTTCTCGTATACCCTTTAGCACATGAAGCTCTGGGCCACAGTGGGTCACTGCTGGTCACTTATAAACACATATATATTTATCTCAGGATTATTTACCAACTGTGTATATTTTCTCCACAATCCATTCAAATAAAAATGTGTACTTTATTCCTTTGATAAGGGTGTATCAACCCAAAATTGCCTCTTATGTGGAAAATATGTACATTGTGCTGTTTGCCAGTTTTAAAACGCCAATTTCTTGATTCAAAGGAATAGACCCGATATATATCCAAAGCCAGGGAAGGGGAGTACAGAAAAGCAGCTTAAGGGGAACCACAAGCATTAAGGTGATCGCTCACATTATCCTTGAAGCAGGACAAGACGGTGAGCCTCCCAGGAGACAGGATGAAGAAGAGAGGTTCTCGAGCCCCTTCTCAGCTATGGAAAGCCCATGCCTTTCAAATTTCTTCCCTTGCAGCCTGTGCAGACCACCTGTACGCAGGATGGGGAGGACTCCAACCACTTAACCAACCGGCAAGAGCTCCGTGCATTTGAAAGAGGCTACCATGACTCAGACGAGGTAACAGAGCTGGGCCTGGTGCAGGGGCAACATCCAGGGAACACACACACCTTTGTGGCAGACTGCCCCAGCTCAGGCATGTCCGGGACAGCCATCCGAAAGTGCTGGGACTCTCTGTCAAGTGCCTTCTCCACCTGAGGCCTTCCTTGTGGACATGTATTCATGCAGTGAGCCTCGGCCATGGCCCAAACACCAGCTCCTCTGGAACTCTTGCCCGTGCCCCAACCTTTCCATATTCACGGCTCCATCCTCTGTGCCCCACAGCACTTCTGTACCCCTGTACCGATCTCATCTTGCCAAGATGACACCTAGTTCCCTGACACACTGGGACAGGAAGCACGCCCTCTTCCATGTGGGCTCCCCAGCCCTTAACAGAGCAGAAGGGCTCCGTAAAGTCTGATTCAGCTGAAAGGGCAGAGCTCACATCATCCACCCTGCATGCCTGAAGAGTGACTTCTACCAAATGATGAATAAAACATGATCAGTCTGCATAAACTCAGAAAAGCATTCTTCCCCTAACCAAACTGAATGAGTACAGAAGGAATTAGGCTTTCCTCATGTCCTACAGTCACTTTTTTGAAAATCACCACAGGGCTGTCTTTCTTGGTCCCGTGCACCATTTACCCACACAGTCTGAGGTCAGTCCAACGCCATGAGAGCACCCAGAGGCAGCCAGGCCTACTCTCACTGCAGAGTAAAGCTTTCAGAGAAAGTTGCACTGTTTCCATGGAAACTCCCCACAGTGAGTATCCCAGCATCAGCCTCACCACTGCTGGGGAGCTCACCTCACCACCGTTGCAGCCATCTGCGTTCTGGAGGGACACACCAACACCCTGTTGTGTGACCATGAGCAAAAATGAACCACAATGGCAATCAACTTGTGAAAACATACCCCATTGACACCCTTTATGCTGCAAAAATTTTATTTCTCGGCAGAGATTCTTCTCGGCATGCGGCCAAACCCTTACAACTTAATGCCGCCAACACGCTCGTCTGTTGGTCTAAGTTCTTCAGTTTCCCCAGACAGAGACAGGAGCATGGATCACATGATTGGGCCCACTTTGAAAAGGGTTGGGTTTTTTTCCCCTTCAGGGGGAAGCGGTCACATCATCTTACTGTGTGCCAGGCAACTGGGGGAGTGTCTCGTATACACGGCCAAGTCCGTATTCACATCGACTCTGAGCACTGGCATTACCCCCATCCTGGGGTTAAGGAAAGCAGCTCACACACTGAGGAAGGTGAAGAAGCTGCCCTCCCCGACACCATCCAGGCTGCCTCACCTCAGAAGATTCCTCCATGTCACTACACAACGCTACCTCTCACGCATTCCATCTATTTTTCCTCTGAGGTTTATCCTATTAATTTTTATTGGTCCCTTTACTCAATGCTTAACTTCCTCTCTCTTACGAGGCCTTTACCTAGCATTAACCAGATATACACTGCTCAGCAAAGTAATTAGTTACCTTAATCTTCCTTTATCATCAAACCTACTTCCTTAATCCCCTGAATAAGTTCCAAGGTCCCCCCAGCGGTTCTAGATCTGAATGCTGGCAGGCTCAAGTCAGAGCCCTAAAAGAAATCTTCAGAAACAGATACCATGAAAACTGTCATCGCCATCAATCAGCATGGATTGACGGAACGACTGTTATGTACCGATCCTGTGTGGTAACCTGTATGGGCTGCAGGGTATGGGAGGGGTGCTCATTTGGACAGCGTGTGCTGAACGCCCACTACAGGCTACCTCTTCAATCTGAGATACATTTGCATCCTCTTCACAAAGGAACAAAGTTAAAGACCTTTTTTACCTGGAAGCAGAGAGGCAGAATTATGGCCCCAGAGCCCGAGCACCCCCAAGCCCATGCGGCTTGGCACAGTGCTAAGTTCCCTAGGGCATACACAGAACAAGCCAGTTCCAGGCTCCGAGCTCCAGCCTGGCTGTTGAGCAGAAAGAGGACCCACAATTCAAGTGAGTGTTTGAAGAGGGATGAATGTATGTCCAAACACAAGGGGCCCAAGGCAGGAGGAGATAGGCTTCTGGGGAGGCCCAGAGCAGAAAATACATGAGCCAGGCTGTGATGAGGGAGACAGAGGCTGATCTTGAAGGACAACCTCACTTCAGAGTCCACAGCACATTGACCCCACCAGATGGCAGTCATTCTCAGGCACCTTCCCTTCCATCGCCCACTCTCCACAAGCCTCAGGAGGCACAGGTTACTTCTTTGTTTCCACCAACTGCCCAGCCCAACACTCTCTTGGTGCCTCAACTCTCTCTACTTGAACTTTGCTGTAGAAATGGCCCTCAGGGTGCCGTGAGGGATGCAAATAGTCAGCCCAAACTGGGGACGCCCTTTCCACACTTCTCTGGACAGATGAACGAGGCTCATGGGAAAGTGCACAGGAGGCCCTGGGCTGAGTCACAGTGATTTCCTGAAATGTCTGGGGATCCTGCCCCTAAGAATTCACTTGTCACCAGCAAGCCCGGGCCAGGGGGATGGGAGGGTGCGTTAGCGACACCTATGCATTTCTGAGCTCTCTGAACCTTCCTGCTGCAAAGACCACAATGATCAACCTCAAAGTTCCCCGCTGGTGTGAGCTGTGAGGACAATTCTTCCACCATGAGCGTATGCTGGGAAATCCAAGCGCCATTAAGCAGCCAGTGTTGCTCAAGCACATGCCACTCTTGCCTCTATCTAGACAAAAATATGCTTAAGTCTCCAGGAAGCCTTGCTGCCAGACTCACGGCCACCTTCAGAGCATCTTTTCAAACCAGGTGAGCGCTCTGAGTGCACCCGGAGCACAGGACCAAGGTGTTCTCCACAGAGCAGATACACAACCACCCCATCTTCCCAGACTCCCCTTCCATGTCAGCTTGCCTGACCTCAACTTAGGCGTATGCTTTTCTACCTCTGCATTTGACATTTGATCTTCCCTGTTTCTAATGCCCCTCAACCTTTTCACTCCTTCTTTGAAAAAACAAAGCACCAAATAGCTGGTGAGCTCCCACATGCTCAGCACAGTGCTGGCACGTATGAGAAATATGAGGATCTGCAGCATGCATCCAATGAGCTCATCAGTCTACGTGGACAGACGCGGGGCACCAAAAGGCCCAGTAAGGAGTCCACAAGTGCCACAGGGGCTGAACGCAGGCAGTCCCCTCTCTCTGGGGAGGTGTGCAGAACCTGCATGGAACAGGGCCTTGGCTGTGCAGGGAGGAGCAGCAAAGGGCTTCTGGACAACAGAACTATCAGTGAACAAAGCACAAAGCCAGCAAGGCACAGGGTATATCTGGGGACCTGCTCAGTCAGGAAGAAGAGTTTCCAGAATGACAGACTAGGCTGCAAATGGAGACCAGATGTGGATGGTGGAAGGCAGGGCCCATGGAAGGAGTCAGTCTTTATCCTCCAGGCAACGGGAAGATAGCAAAGAATTTTGGAGCCACCGTGCTATTTTGTGGGGATGGATGGAGCGGCAGCAGTGCCACCACCGAGTAGGAGGCCTGCAGGTGGGAGCCACCCAAAGCAGGAACTTGCTCAGATGCTCTGAGGCACCTGACAGTGAGGGGCACCTGGGCTCTCACAGTTGCCATGGGAACAGAAAAACAGGAGCAGTGAATGCAAACGACTTTTTTAAGGAAAATGAAGATGTTGTGACTGGGCTGAGAGAAGTGGGGAGAGAACAGTCCACAAGGACAGTGATGTTCAGAGTGGACACTTCTGTTTTTGGGGGGGGGAGCATCTAAACCCTTTTCTATCTTGGAAGAACCACCGCCCCCCCCCCCGCATTGCATGCTTCTTGATGGAAAGCAGAGCCCATATCTGCTAGAGAAGTTGAAGGAGACAGACTGTCCTCTCTCCTGCCCCTTGGCAGCCAGTGTTCAGAAGTGTGACTTCCCCTAGAGGGTCCCACCTGGACTTCGAAACTCAAGGGGTGACAAAGACATAGGGGGTAGTTTAGGATTCAGTCCCAGAGGAGGCATCTGGCAGCAATCAGGGCGGGATCCGGGGCCATGATCAAGCCAGAGAGCTTCTGTGGTTCGACTTGGGCCGAGCTTCCTGTGGTCTGGCAGAGCGAGGTTCTCCAGCCATGCTGCAGCCTCGAGATTCCTTACTCAACAGGCCCCCCAACAGATTCCTTCAGTTGGCATCACACTGATAAAAGTATCGGATCCAATCCATGCTCTGTACCCCTCCTCAAAGCCTTTGTCCCCAAATACCCAGATGGCATAACCTCTTGTTCTGCTGAACCGTTCTAGCTCCTCTGAACACCGGCACTCACTAGGCACCCCCTTTGTGCTCAGGACGAAGCCCACATCTTTTTTGGGGGGGGAGGGTGGGGAGAGGCAGACAGAGAAGAGACTCTTAAGCAGGCTCCACATTCAGGGTGGAGCCTGACATGGCGCTCGATCCTACGACCCTAGGACCATGACCTGAGCCAAAATCAAGAGTCCCACTGAGCCACTCAGGCACCCCCACATCTTCTTAAGCTTACTTCTTTTGCCGTGCTCCACCCCACCCAGCAAAACCTGGCCCACTCCCACAGTAACACAGTACTGTGGGTAGAACAGGTGCTCTGGATACACCCAGAAGTATGTGAATTTCATTTCTACTACAGAGAGATGTGAATTTCATTTATTCACTCTGGGAAAAATCTCAAAAGCCTCTCACAGGAGTGAAAAGTCCTTAATGCAGCAATGTTTGGAAAGTTTTGTAAAAATATCGAGAAATAAGGTAGAGAAAGAAGAGGGCTGGTAGAGTAACATCAAAATACACTTAATGATAATTTTTGCCTCAAAATAATCCAGGGGAAAGAAGAAACGGGTACAAGTATAGATTCAACAAGACTGGCCATACGTGAGTGGCTAGCTCGAGCTAGGAATGAGCACATGAGGATTTATTTTACTATTCTCTTTAGTTTTGATGTTAAAATTTTCCATAATAAAAACCTTAAAAGATTCAAGGGTATGAAAATTAAATGGCTGTCCTTGAGAGGCTAAGCATGAATGGAGAGGGGACTGAAATCCCCCGTGACTGTGTAATAATTGCTCAGGATGGATAGTAAGCAGTGAGCTCCGTGTTTTTAGGAAAAGCTTGGATTTAGTAATAATGGAAAAAATTCCATTTATTAAAGAGCTTACAGGGGTGGAGGTAGGGGAGAAAGCTTCAGTAATGGAATCAGCATGGAGGGACTTGAGCCCAAAGAGCACACAGGGCAAAGCGGTTAAATAATACCCACTGTGCTGTAGATACAGTTCCCTGCCCCATTCTGCTTCTCAGGGTGACCTGGAGGAGAATGATTGATACCTGCGATTTACCTTTGTTGACATAAGAAGCTGCCATCCATCCCATAACCTCAGGGTCAGTGAATCAGAACACGTAAAGATGTAAGGACTCAGAAACAGGCTCACCACAGTAGAGACGTAACTTCCACCTTTCACCAAACTGATTGAATCCTGTAAATCCCATGTCCTTGTTCCTGGGAAGGCTGCGTATAAAATCTACTTAAGGCACGGCAGACTGACTTCCTATGGGAACCCGCCTAGCGTCCAGAAACAGAGGTGTACACTCAGAGTTTTCAAATACCTGGTGCATTATCTCATGGCTTCGACCGAAACTTCAAAAAGGGCTGGCTTGCGGAGGATACACTCTTGCCACAGATGACCTCTGTGTCAGATGGTTGAGGCAGAAAATTAAGATCAATGGAAGATGAACTGGAAAATGTAAGCCCATCTCTGAAGGGGTCCCCTCTTACCCTCTTCTGAATCACTGGATTTTTTGAAGATACTTACAGAGTACATTTACTGCTGCGCCGATCCTCACCTCCATCTCTGGGTTCTTGGCGATCATGCTGGCTGTAAATTCTTCTAAGCAGGGCTCTGCCTTCCCCTGCTCTCAGCTGCAGCTATCACTCACAGAGGTCTCCTGCACTCACATCCCCACCGCCCCCCTCTTCTACCCAGGTCACTCACCAGACACTCCCAGCTCCCTCTCGGGCTGACCTTATTCTCCTTGAGCTAAATGCAATTCCCTCCCTGCAACACCCCCTGCTTCTGTAACAGATCAACACACCTGAGATGTGGCCTACCACCGATGAATACTTTATTGTTGTTGTAACTTCTCCTAGTGGTTACAAGGCTACTTCCTGAGAGGCCCCGAAGGTGCCATCTGGGCGCCTAAAGGAACCTCCTCTGTCCACGCAGGCTCATTTCACTAGGCAGGTGGGTGTCCCCTCCTTTCCGGTTCTCCTTGAAGGACAGAGCGCCATCCTCCCTTTAGGAAATCCTATTATTTCGATGGTAAATTTCGCGATCGAGGCTACTGAAAAGGTTCAGTTCCTTGGAATAAAACACACCCCTCCTCTAAGATACTCCCTTGTTTCCTCTTTGAAATAGAGGAAACATGTGTTCCCCACATATGTTGGGGAACACTACTTCTACATCTCTTAAAAGCAGGGCTTTCCTGTGACCAACTTGAAAGGACCTCACATTCTGTAGTCTCACTGAAGAGAGATTCACCCCCATATTAGTAAAGACTACAATTAGGACTGTAATGTATCGTTTCCCCTAATAGCATCCAGTGAGATTAGAATTCTCTAGAACTCCCCCTTGGGATGTTGCAGCTACAACTTAATAGTCCCAAAGAAGCTAAGCAGAAGCCCAGAGGGCAAACGTGTGGCCTTTGCTGCTTTTAACTCCTTGCTGTTATCTGGAGTCATGAACACACAACCCCCAACAGATTCATGACGATTCCATGCACTGGTTATAATCTCACTTCTGTCCACATCAGCAGACTCTAAGCATCAAGGCCCATTTCTACTGATGATCAAGCAGGGGGGATACAAAGGATTGGTTTTCAGCACACATGCTACCCTCTTCCCAGCATGCCCACCTGGCCTGCAGGGGATGGAAAGCCAGGACCGCATCTCCCAGATCTCTCATGCCTAAGGCTCCAGGTGTGAGTTCAGCGTGGCCATCCAGATGTACCTTTGGGGAATTCGGAAAGCAAAAGTGAGGCGAAGACCAGAGTTCTCTGTTGCCACTCCTTCTGCAGCAAGCAAACTAGGAGGCACTCGGTTCGCCCATGATGGTTTTAGCCAGGGCTCCAGCTCCAGGTGCCAGCTTCCTGGGAGTCAGGAGGCAGGACTAAAACACCCATGCGTGGGTGCCGATCACAGCGGTGTGGCCTGGTTTCAGTCGAGGCACCCTCTCAAGCATGGCAGTCCCAATGTGGCCCTGGGGACGCTGCTCCATCGCTGTAGAAGAGGCAGCGGCCTCCTTGGTGGTCCAGCTCTCTAGCATGGTTTTGAGACCATCAGTCCCAAAACCTCTACCTGGACAACTGTGTCGTCAGAACTCTTAATAATTCAAGCCATTCAATTCCCTGCAACACACCCCTTCCTCTCGGAGTTCCCTACAGTGGATTCTGCTTCCTGCAGCTGAACCTTGATCCACACTCCAGCTTCATCCACATTCCGGCAAGGATGACCCAACCTGTCCGTCATACCTTGAGGGTTGTGGGATTCTAAATAGTCACGGTCTACGTTCCGTCCAGGCAGGAAGCATCCTGTATGGCTGACTGTGGGGGGGAATGCTGAAAACCTGACCTTCTGCAACCAAGCATGCATCCTGGGTCAGGTCGACATAGATGCCTGCCTCCCTAAGCAAGTAATGATGCCAAAACTCCTGGAGTGGCAACTCTATGTTGGATGCCACCAGAGGTGGAAACCATGTAAAGCCCAGGTGGCAGAGTTTATCGGAAGGAGCCAATATGCCTAGGTTCTAATGGCAACCGTGCCATTTAAACTCTGTGAGTTACAAACCCCCCCCGCCCAGTGGGGACAGTGACATCATCCACCTCAAAGGGAGACAGGAAGAGTAACCTGAATGGTCTTTGGACAGTAGGGGAAGCGGGGGCAGCAGGGGAGCACTTGATTATTGAAGAATGGCATTTATTACTACTAATTAGTACTAGGATCTAGAAATCATAACCGAGAAAATATATTTTCCATACTTTGAAATACACTGGCTAAATCTTTAATACACATAACTTTTCAGCACATTGGCATTTAGAGGCAAAGTTTTATGAGTCTCATAAAAAAAAAAAAAATCAGACCACTAAAGTGTAATGCTTCCTTTAGATTACAGCCAAGCACTGGAAAGGTTATTTTTCAAAAATCATCTAATTTCAACAGTACTATCAAGACCCATCGCAGGGTTACTCTTTTCAGGTCAGTTATCCTTTGGTGCTGTCCCACAAGATAGCTGGAATATTTCCTGTACCTCTGTGGCTCTGGTTTTTGTTGTTGCTATTGTTGTTTTTGTTTTTAAGCAAGAATCATTCCTGTTTCTTCAGTTTTTGACACAACAGGAAATCAATATGGCAGGTTTGTCTCACTGCTAGCCTTAAAATGCCATGACCCCTTGAAGCAAATCCTCTGGACACAATCTCAAAGTGCCACTCTAAGATAACAGAGAGCCACAAGGCAAGGGGTTCTCGGGAAGAAATAGACTAACAAGCAGGACAGCAGGCAGTGGCCAGACCAAGGGGAAGGCCCTCAACGCTCTCAGCGTGCAGTGGGGCGGTGGGTTAGGAATTGGGACAAGTGACTGGAGGGGACCGAGAGTCATGTAGCCAGAGCTCCCTGGGCTGAGGACAGTTCTGCAATCAACTCACTGTGCATTCCAGGACCCAGAACAGGGGTCAGACACCGTGTGAAGCCCTGAGCCCATGGGCCATGGCAGTTAAGGGTTATGTCTGCCAGCAAGAGCTGGGTCCATCGCAAGAGGCCAAGGAAGGCTCCTGGGGAGCTCCCTGATCAGGGAGTCCTGGGGAAAGGACCCAGACCCTAAAGAGGGGGTAGGCATAACATTCTCTCCACACCTGATTCTTGCACTTATGTTACCAAAAGCCTTCAGTAAGACAAGCCAAAACACATAACTCAACAGAATTCCTTTAAAAGTTCCCTAGTGCATTTAAAGTAGGATTTAGCTTTTTAAATGGTCTTACACATAACATTTTGGGAAAATATCAACATAAAAATCAGAGTACCACAACCTCGTAAATCTATGGATTTTTTTTAAACCAGAAAACATTTCACACTGCTAAATGAAATCCTAGGAGGTGCTCTAACCCTAACATATTCACTTTAGGATATCTGAAGTGTTTGCTTTGATCATGGAACTAAACCCCATTTGTTGTCAACAACATGCAAAGAAATCTGACTAGGGGACGACTGTGCAGTGCTTAAAGAGCTGGGCAGGTCCAGTGCAATCAAAGGGATACATTCATTCATGTAGATTAACTGCTTTTTACTTTTTTTTTATTTAAAAAAATTTTTTTATGTTTATTCATTTTTGCGAGAGACACAGAACACGAGCTGGAGAGGGGCAGAGACGGAGAGGGAGACACAGAATCTGAAACAGGCTCCAGGCTCTGAGCTGTCAGCACAGAGCCTGACGCGGGGCTTGAACTCGGGCACGGTGAGATCATGACCTGAGCTGCAGTCAGACGCTTAACCGACTGAGTCACCCAGGCACCCCAGATTAATTGCTTTTTAATTTTTTTTTTAACATTTATTTTTTTTGAGAGACAGAGAGAGACAGATCATGAGCAGGGGAGGGGCAGAGAGAGAGGGATACACAGAATCGGAAGCAGGTTCCAGGCTCTGAGCTGTCAGCACAGAGCCCGACGCGGGGCTTGAACCCACAAACTGTGAGATCATGACCTGAGCCGAAGTCGGACGCTCAACCGACTGAGCCACCCAGGCGCCCCAGATTAACTGCTTTTTAAAATGAACTTGGCTAGGTTTGTTTTGTGTGTAGGGAGACAGGTTTTCAAATACATGCAGCCACCTTTTCTACGATCCGATTAATGGCAACAGCTTCCTCCAAGGACACCGAAGAGTTAACTGCAAATATAAATGTCCCAAGCAGAAGGGCTCTGCAAATGGGGCTGCCTAAAGACAGCTTTGCTGTATTCTCCCAGATCAAAAAAAAAAAAAAAAAAAAAAAAAGGCGGGGGGGGCGGTGGGGAGCTTTGTCAGGTCCTTCCCTCCAGACACACACATCATTTTATTTGGAAGTCACATGGTGTGATTAAATTTAACTGGGTGGAGCAGTGGAAAGCCACAGTATTAACAACATAATTCTTTTTGAGGAGAGATTCTCTCTGCCAAGTGCAAAGGAGAGAATTCTGAAAGTGGTGAGCTGCTAAGAACTGCTTTCAGCCTTTTTTAAAATCTAGAGGTACCAAGATAGAAGATCTCTGCTCATTACGGTACTGCTTCTAATAACCGAATCCGGAGAGCAGCCTGGGTTTTCATCATTTGGGCTCATGGTGAAAAAAAAAAAAACACCAAAACTATAGCTCATACAGAAGAGATCAGCCACTTATATATGCTAATGTCTGTGCACGTCCATGTGCCCAGTTTCTGGAAGGTTACGGAAGAAGTAAACAGAAGTCATCTCTGGAGAATAGAACAGATGGGGATAGGGGGTGTCTCTCCCTCTCCAGTTTATACCCTTCTGTCCTAGCTGCATTTTTATGCTAAGTCTTACTTTTATAATTAGAAAAACTAACCATGGACACATGTTTAAAAATCACTTTAAGAGCCCACAGGCCAGGGACCCTGGAAAGCTCAGTGTCAGCCCTGCTCAGTCACCAAGAAGCGATAAAGGTAAAGACGATCTACAGCTATAACACTCCATATGGTTTCCAGGACACACGCTGCCTCCCTTTATTCCCGTGCCCCTGTCATAAGCTTCAAGACAAGACACTCCAGAGACAGTGACTGCTCCTATTTGACCCATAAAGAAACAGAGGTTCTGAAGACTAAATGTCCTGCCCGGGGCCACAGGGCCTACAGCCGGGGAACCTGCACTTGAACCCAGGCCACCTTCATCACCGCCATCCTGTCTTCATTCTGGAAACCTTGCGTAGGTCACTTCTGGGTGTTGGTCCACCGGCCAATAAAATGGAGACATTATCATAGGCAACCCTTCAACAAATGAGTAATGAAGGTCAAGTAACTTGCCCACTGACAGATAGCACTTGAACCCAAAAACACTGTCACTCCTTTTCCTGGCTGCCATTCCAGCCGCCTCTCCTGACTGTCCCTTCCACCTAAAACAGGGCTGGTTTCAGGCCCCCAGATGTTCACAATAGTCTTGATTTGCAAAAAGCAGTTGTCCTAGAAAGTGCATGGCAGGGACAAGGGCCGATAAACTGTCCACAGAGCCACCCACTCTCAAGGCATTTGCCTTAAATCAGTTCCGTGCCCCAGAAGGCCTCGAGCAAGCTTGCGGATTCCAAGCTGCTCTGCAGGAAGGGAGAAAATAAACCTCAGCTCTGCAAAAACATCGACAATTAGGGAAGCAACTTCCAAGGAAAGGTTTCCAGGGCCTTTCCCCAAAGCCGGAACCTGCACATCTCTCCGGGAGATGCAGGGGAGAAGGACCTGCTCTCGTTCACTCCCCTGCTTCAGCTGTGTCCCGACCTCCAGTGCCCACTACGGCTGTGCAGAAATGGACATGCCAGCCCAACCTGGCCTTCCCCACAGTGTGACAGCGAGAGAGGACAAGTCCCTCCTAAGGTACCGACTGACGCGATCCGTGCAGGGTGGGAGACAGGCACTACCGTCGTAGGGGCTCACTTTGGGCACACACCACGAGAACAGCTATCAGTGCATGAAAAATACAATATAAATTTAACTCTTCCTGCCCAGGGAAAGCAAAACATCATCCAGAAGAGCCAGGAGGAGGAGTCAATCAGAATGGCCAATGCAGAGAGAAGTAGCTCCATCTGTAACCTTAACAGAGGAAGCTCACCCCAGGAACCTTCCATACTTGAGGCCTGGCTCCCTCGAGCCACTGGCCACAGCTCGGGAGCCTGTGATGGGCCTGGGGCTCTCACCCACACGCTGGGGTCAGCCAAGGGTTGTCGCTGCAGGGCTCTCAGAGTCCTCTCCCAAGGGCCCCGCAATTGCTCTGCAGCTTCCAATCAATGCAAACTCAATGTCCAGTTCATCTCTACAGAATCAAAATCCATACTTGGCTCTGTTCATGAGCAATGTTTTCGGGAAGCCCCCACATGGCCTGGCTAAAATGCAGTGAACACACACAATGGCCACGCGCAGTATCTGGCTGCAGCAGTGAGGGTGAATACCTAAGAAGGGGACGAAGGCGTTCATTTGTATCTGTGAGGTTTTTTTGTTTTGTTTTGTTCCCCACTGAGATTTAAAGCCCAGATAGCCAAATAGTTTAGCAGTGACTGGGCATCTCCACACACTGCTGTGGCGTGTGGTTTCCATCCAGCTCTGGATGAACAAATGGCAAACCTTTAGATGTCCAAGTGGTGGCCAGCTTTATTAACAACATCCAAGTCCTTCTGAATGGAGCCTGCTCTCCTCAGCACAGGTTGGCCCTGCCAGGGGCGGTGACAGAAGCCAGAGCTGCCCTGAAACCAGCGAACTCAGAGGCGCCACTTGAAGACTTAGGAAGAGAAGTTCGGGGCAGGCCCCAAAAGGGCAGGTGGAATTGTGAATTCTAACTCACCAGGCAGGCACTTTCCATTCACTTTCCTCCTCATCCTTCTCCTCCATTTGTGGGCCGGTTCCCAGGGTCAGAGAGTCGCTGAGAATTAGGCCGGTTTTTGGGGTAATGCAGGAAAAGAAAAATGCCCACCCAATATCAAAGTGAGGAAAGGCCTGCAGGAAAAGGCAAATCGATGCCTTTTTATCCCACAACGAGAATTTTCCAAGTATCATTTTTCCCCAGTCATTGAATGCAAATCCGCAAGACATCTTTGTATTCTTCAAGCCTAGCTGTCATAGGAGGACCTAGCTCCACAGAGTAATGCACCCAACGAAGAAACCATCAGAGTCAGCCTCAGACCACTGCGTGACTGACACCGTCAGGGCAAGGGTGTCGCATTAACCCCTGTATGCCCCTTCCCAGCTTCTACATGGATGTGTACAATGGGACAGCTGAAAGCTGGGACCTGCTCTCTATAGAGGAGTAAATGCATCCCCACAAAATACAAAGTAGCGAGACACGTCACCAAAGACGAGCGCCTGCTCTGACGTAGCCAATTACTCCTAAAATGCTAAAAAAAAAAAAAAAAAACATTTACTTATGTTTGGCTTTTTTTTTCTTTCCACAGAAAAATGCCTTTTCCCTAAGCCAGCCAGACCTGACACAGTCATTTTTTGGAAATAACTCATAAATCCAACGGAAGGCAGGAAAATGCCCCTAAGGAGGCTACAGCCTAATGAGGCACGAGCTCCAGAGGTCCTGGAGCTACCACGCAGCTTCTTAGTCTCTCTCTGGTTAACATGCACAGTGGCCCACAGCCCTGGGTAGCCTCAGAAAAGCCACTCAGAATTCACTCTGGTTCCTTGCAACACTAGAGTGGAAGATTAAGAACACAGACATCAGAGCCAGGAGGAAGGGCTCCGTTCAAATCTTGACGCTGCCTCTTACTGTGTGATCTAGTTACTCCATCACACCGGGCCTCAGTTTCCCCAACTGTACAAACGGGGATAAGAGTATCTACAGTATTGTGATGATTAGATGAATCTATAGCACGTAGTTAACATACTTCTTGAGATGTAGCAAGCACGAGGTAAGCATTGGCTATCATTTTTAATTTTTTTTAATGTTTATGAAACATTAAGTGTGCTCTGCCCTCACATGGCCATCCAGGTCGATTTTTTAAATCATAAAAATACATATAAAATTATAAATTGAGATAAATGTAAAGATAAAAACAGGGCTATGAAAGCATATACAGAGGAGACATAATGGACACTGGCCTCGGCCAATTCTCTGCTAAAGAAGTGACATTCAATGTGAGACCTCTGGTTTTTGATAATGGTAGACTAGGTAATGGTAGTTGAGCCAACGACCAGATTTTTTTTAAATGTCAGGTAAAATTATTCTTCAAAGCATCAAAAAGTATAGGGGTGCCTGGGTGGCTCAGTCAGTTAAGCATCTGACTCTTGATTTTGACTCCAGTCATGATCTCATGGCCCATGAGATCGAGCCTGTGTCATCGGGCACTGCACTGACAGTGTGCAGCCTGCTTGGGATTCTCTCTCTCCCTCTCTCTTTGCCCCTCCCCTGCTTCTGTGAGCAAGCTCGCTCGCTTTCTCTCTCTCAAAATAAATATTTGAGGCAAAAATAAATAAAAAAAATAAAGCATCAAAGTATAGATGAGATAGTAGTGAAGAACTAGGGAAATTGAAGAGAAATAGGAACACAAGGAGCCACTTTTGCCCGGAGGGTATTTGCCAATTCTGAAAATTTTCTGTTGTTTACAAGGCACTCAATCTATGGTATTTTGTTACAGCAGTCCAAACAGACTAAGACAGAAATAGCAGCCTGGATGGGATAAGATGGAGACTCAAGCCCTAAACTTGGCTTCAGTTGGGTCTGGATACCAGGCATTAAGTAGAAACAAACACTAGAGGAAGGCACCTTCGTAACAGGTCTCAAATAAAAATCAGCACAATGAACCAAAGATAACCAAGTCCACAAGGAAGGCAACACCATGAGTAAGAACTAGTTGGAAAAAAAAAAAAAAAACAGAACTACAAAAACTTCAAGTATTGGAACCGTCAGACCATAAACTATGCTTACAACGTGGGAAGATTTTAAAAAGACCACTTGGAAAATATGTACCAGGAATAGGAAAACTAGTGACCTAAAAGATTTAAAAAAAGAAACAAATAGAAATCTAGACAGTAATATAGTACCAACAATTTAAAACTCAAGATTTTAATACCAAATTAGATACAGTTGGAGAGAGATTTGAAAAATCAGACTAAATTATCCAGAGTATACCATTTAAAGACAAAAAAGATGGAAAATACAGAAGGGAGACTAGAGGATATAGAGGAAAGAGAAAATGAAGTGTTCTGTAACCAAGACCTCAGAAAGAGAAAAGGGGATGGGGTAGACGTAATATCTGAAAAGATAAAGGCTGACAATTTTCCAGAATTTTGGGGTTTTTTTTTGTTTTTTTAATGTTTTTTTTTTTAATATCATTTATTGTCAAGTTGGCTAACATACAGTGTAAAGTGTGCTCTTGGTTTTGGGGGTAGATTCCCATGATTCATCGCTTACATACAACACCCAGTGTTCATCCCAACAAGGGCCCTCCTCACTGCCCATCACCATTTTTCACCTCGCCCCCCTCCATCCACCCTCAGTTTGTTCTCTGTATTTAAATCTCTTATTTATTTTTGAGAGACAGAGTGCAAGTGGGGGAGGGGCAGAGAGAGAGGGAGACACAGAATCCAAAGCAGGCTTCAGGCTCTGGGCTGTCAGCACAGAGCCCAATGCAGGGCTGGAACCCACGAACCATGAGATCATGACCTGAGCCAAAGTCAGATGCCCAACTGACCGAGCCACCCAGGTGCCCCTCCAGAACTTTTGAAAGACATCAATATGTAAATTTAAAACCCCATTCAATTCTGAGAAGAAAAAATAAAAAACCAAACCTAGACACATTACTAGTAAAATGTACACTACCAAAGATAAAAAGAAAAATCTTAAAGGGATCTTGAAATAAAGCCAAACATAATACCTTCAATAGTGACAGACTGACGGGGGTCCTCTCAATAACAATGCAAGATAGTGGAATGATCCCTCTAATGTGCGAAATAACTGCCTACCTAGAATTCTATACCAACAAAAGCAACAAAGTCATCCAAGAATAAAGGTCATCAAAAATATTTTTAAGCAAAACTAAGAGTGTTTGCCATCAGCATACTGAAATGTGAATTGTAAGGGGATTTATAAAGGACGTACTTTAGGCAGAGTATCCTAAATGATAAGTCTGAAGTATAAGAAAGAACAAAGGGCAA
The DNA here is from genome assembly GCA_028646485.1 of Cryptoprocta ferox. Taxonomy (NCBI): domain Eukaryota; kingdom Metazoa; phylum Chordata; class Mammalia; order Carnivora; family Eupleridae; genus Cryptoprocta; species Cryptoprocta ferox. The sequence continues at coordinate 61,274,556 of CM053576.1, read as the reverse complement.
AGAGAGTGGTAAATATGTGGTACTACCAACAAAATATTGGCTACGTAAAACAATAATTATAATGTTTTATAGTTTCCTTTAATTAAAATTTTTATCAACAGCATGTAAGATGAGCATGGAGAAAATGAACGTAACTATTCTAAGAGCCTTGTATTATCTGAAAAGAGGATAAAAGTTTGATTAAACTGTAAGATTTGAAAAGCAGGCATAAATATATTTAAGTGGTCCTTTCCCAGGTAATTACTAAGAGAAAAAGACATTTTTCAAACTAGTAAATGGCAAAAATAAAACGGTCAAAAAAAAATCAAGAAAGGAGGGTAAAAGGGTACATCTAGAAAGAATAAAATGTTAGGCTTAAACCCAAATATATCAGCAATTACATTAAGCGTAAGTAGATAGAGATATTCTAGTTAAAAGGCAAGGGCTATCAGACTGGATTTTTAAAAATCCCACAGTATGATATTCACAAGAGACAAAGGTATAATATAAAGAATCAGAAGCCGTTGACTGACCAGGAATAGTTTTCCAGGCAGAAAGAATAACATATGCAAAAGCCCAGCCGTAGGAGAGCTGAACTGATAGGAGGTCAATATGATGAGGTGCAGAGATACAGCCTAAATTGAGCTGGAGGTGTAGGCTCAGCCACGCCACACAGAGGAAGGCCAGGGAAGAATCACAGACTTTATCCTAAATGGCTGAAAAGTATTGGAAGAAGTACACAAGACACAATCTAGACTCTCAAGCTGCAATACAATAGACATAAGCACAAATAATAAAAAAAAAAGCTAGTGCTTCTAAGGGCACCTTGGTCCATTTGAGAAATGGTGCAGCTCGAGTATGAATTCTGAGGTGAGAATAAGCTGAAGGTGATCTGGGAAGAACCACAGGGACCAGATGATGGAGGGCTTGTATTCTAATAAAGGAATGCAGATTTGTATGTTGCAGATGACAGGGGACTGCTGAAGGATTTTAAGCTGGAGAGTAATTTGATGAGAAGTGCATTTAAAACCATTCAGGCATGACTGTGGAAGACGAAATAGGAGGGGGATTGGAAGTAGGGAGACCAGTTAGATCACACGTGATTTCAGAACCACTGTCATTTTTTTCTTACTACTTCTCATACTCCGCGATGTACAGAGAAACGTGTAGTCTTTTTTTTTTTTTTTGTTTATTTATTTAGAGAGACAGAGACAGACAGACAGTAGGGAAGAGGCAGAGAGAGCGGGGGAGAGAGAGAGAGAATCCCAAGCAGACTCTGCACTGTCAGAGCAGAGCCCAGTGTGGGGCTCAAATTCAAGAACCTTGAGATTATGACCTGAGCCAAAAATCAAGAGTCCGGTGCTGAACTGACTGAGCCACCCAGGTACCCCAAGAAGCATGCATTCTTATCTCACACTCCCCCAGACAGAGGGACCAAAATCAGGGAAGCAGAAGTGGATTTTCCAGCACCCATAGTAGATTATTCCCACCATGGTTACCAAACTGCAGAAAGTGGCTTAATTTTGCAATTATAAAATCTACCCACTGTACTATTATTTGGCAAACATTTATTTAGCATTTTCTGAGGACTAGGTATCTGCTAACATGGTGGGAAATACAAGACTTAGCACTTTTAACTCAGAAGAGATATTATGTCATTCACTTTCCAAAATGTCTGTGAGGAGTTTGACAACTCATTAAGCTCAACCTCCTGGGCATTGCTTGAACCCCCTGTAGGCGGAAGGTTAGCTGACATCTAGACGAACACGCAGTGGGATAGGAGCTCACCATCTCCACAAAGCAACTCGGTTAACTGTGGGGAAATCTTTACCTTGAACTTGCATGTTACCCCACTGCTCTTTATTTTTCCTGATCTACACAGAACAAAATGAATCCCCCATCTCTAGAACCACCCTTCCCTTGGAGGTGACTGCCTTGAGGGCTTGATCTGTGCCAGGTGTCTCTTCCTTCAATGGACCCATCTCCTGGTTCTCTCCAGAGTGGGCTGGGGTGTGCCAACATCCTCCTTAGCAGACACTCCCAGAACTGGTCCCCAACTTGAAGAGTCTTCAATACAGTCGTGAACATTGAACTAGCAGGCTTTAAATCATGGTGACTTCAGGCTGTAGATGAAAATGCTAACCAAGACCGAGATCAGATGTACTGTGGGATTTTAACCACAAACACTGCTGGCTGCGCCTTGGGCTCAAATGTATGGCGTTCTCTATTAATGGACTAGAAAAATTTGCATTTGGTTGTTCTTTCCTCTCAGACTGCTGTACCACTGCTGCCCTGGGCCTATCTGGAGGCACTGCCCTCATGTCCACACTATTCAAATGCTGAGTCTTGCCGCTTCTAAGGGGGCCCATAGAAATCAGGTGTGCCTGTTTGGGGTTTTCTATATTTCTAGGCATATACACATAAACGTACACATATTTCATAACTAATTCATGTACCTATATATGTATATACCTCCTCCTACCAAAATAAGAAATGCAGGACACTCTCACCTGCTTGAAGCAAGCTTATAGACATAAACTATACCCCCAAATTAAAATAAGCCAGAACGAGGCATTTAATTCCCCAATATCCCCAGTTGCCATCTGTCCTGTGGCATATTCTGAAATCTGTGAGATCCAGGGCCAGCGGTGAGCAGAAAGCAGGAATCTTCTCTTTCTGTAAACTGTGGAATGCAGTCTGTTGGAACAAGCCACCAGCTGCATTTCATCACCAGGAATTTAGACGCCAATGGCAAGGGTTACTTAAGTGACAATTTAATGAAACAAGAGGGACACCATAGCTAGGTGTTTGCCACATCTCATGGCCATGTCCTGCCCAATGCGACTCTTCCAACAACCCTCATCAGAGAGTAAGAATGAAAGAGAGGGGGCCCCCGAAAGAGTGGCAGTTGTCAACTGGCTGAGAGGCAAGGGACACATTGGAAAAACAGCTCTACGTGGCTGAGTCCAACTGTAGGGAGGACATAGTTGAGAGCTGGCAGCCATCTTTAGGCTGAGAAGCCTCCTGTCTCACTCAGTCTTGAAGATGGCAGGTGGGAGGACAGGTACAAGTTCAGGGCAAAGCAATCACAGAAGCCACCAAACCCCCACCCCAGCTGGGATGGAGCTCCCTGGAGCTCCATGAAAGCCCTACAGGGTGGCCCATCCAGCAACTTGGGATCCAGCAGGTTGACCAGATGATCCTATGGGCAGATAAGGCAGGGAAGGGAGAGACCTTGAGAGAAGGAACCACCCTAAAGGTCCCACCCAGAAGGAGAAGCTTGAAAGATGGAAGGAGTCCTAAGTAGAAGCTCCCTAGGTGGAGTGATTTGACAGAACTTTCGTTGACAGTGTCTTTAGTGCCAGCTCCTCTCCCTAGGTGCCCCACACCACTATTTCACATAACCCTCCCAACAGACCTATGACAAGGGGATGGTCACCCCATTTTATACAGCAGAAGGGTCAAGATCAGAAAGACTGACAATGTGGGGGGTCTTAGCAGACTTGGGTTCTAGTCCAGATTTTCCAACTAACTCCAGGTATACCCCTGCATATAACGCTTTACCCTTCTGTGTCACTGAGTTTCCTTTTAGAAGATGACAAGTTTGGCTCGGCCGGTTGAGCATCCAATCTCAGCTCAGGTCATGGTCACACGGTTTGGGAGTTTGAGCCCCACATCGGGCTCGCTGCTGTCAGCATAGAACCCACTTCAGATCCTCTGTCCCCCCACTCTCTGCCCCTCCCCTGCTGTGTTCTCCCCAAAATAAGTAACTATTTAAAAACTGAACAGTTTGAACCAGGAATCCACCAAGAACCATTCCAACTCCCAGGTGTCACGCTCTCCTCCAGACTTACAGTTCCATAGACTGCCTACCTGCTCACGACTCCTCAGTTCACATCTCCGCCCAGACCTCTCCCCTGGACACCAGAGCCATACATCCCACGGCCTACTTGATGCCTGCCCTTGAGATCTCCCAGACATCTCGAACTAAACGTGACTATGGCAAAGCTCCAAAATTACCACCATCCCTCTCAGTCTCTCCCATATCAGTTAATGGCCAATTCCATCCATGCAATGGCTCAGACCAAAATCTTGGAATCATCCTTGATTTCTCCCTTTATCTTGCAACTTCTAACATATAAATAACATTTTCAACTTACCCGCTCACATGTATCCCAAGTGCAACTCCTTATCATCCTCACCACCCCGATCCAGGCCACACCATCCTACTGCTGGCCTGACTCATGACAGTGGCTCCTAATAGGCCCCTGGTTCTGCCTTTGCTCCTTTGCTGCCCACTGGTGCACAGTAGCCAGAAGGATCCTGTTAAAACCCAGATCACCTCTCCTCTGCTCAGAACCTTCCAGCACCCCTCCACCCCCCACTGCCTTCCTTCAGAACAAAGCCCAGAGTGCCAACTGTGATCCACAAATCCCTGGATAAGCTGGCTCCCTGCTGCCCTCTGACCTTGCTTTTTACCCTTTGCCTCTTCATTCTCTCCACTCCAGTCACACAGGCTCCCTTACACACAAAGTCTTTCACTTGCAATCCTCTCTGCCCAGAATGTTCCTCTTCCATTTCTGCAGAGCTCATTCCCTGATTTCCTTCAGGAATGTCCCCCAAGGTCTCCCTGATCCCCTAAGATCTCAGGGTCCGCCACCCCCTAAAATTCATATCCCCCTTTCTTAACCTTTTCTCCATTGCAGTTGCAATTAGGTAATGATCCCTCATCTTGCTCGTGGTCTGTCCCTCCCCCCCCACCAGAGTGTAAACGCCCCGAGGGCAGTGATTTTTGTGTTTTGTCCACAGTCTAGTCCCAGGATCTACTCCAGCGCCTGGGACAAGGTCGGTGCTCAACACATCTGTGGAACAGGGGAAGAAGTCCCGCAAGTCACTGGTCCAGCCGGCCCAAGGTCCTCTGGTTGCTCCTTTGCCACTTGGTCACCAGACCCAGACAGCAAACATCTCAGGCCCAAGGGACGATTCCAGCCAGGCGTGATAAAGGCTAGTCCCCATCTTTGGGGCACTGTCTTAGGAGAGGAGTGCAGAGAAGATTGCTCCTCACAAATGACCCAGCTGCCAAAGCCGCTGTTGTGCACCCTCATCTCTGCTAAAGGAAAATACCCCCTAGGATGGCTTTTCTAAAAACCTAATCCCATGTAAACCCTTCAGCTGTTTACCCGAATTCCATTTAATCTCCTATAGAGATGCCTCTAAATCACCTGCTCTCAAGGACTCAGGGAAAAAAAAAAAAACAACTACTCCTCAGAAAATGTTTTTATCACCCTGCTGCTGAGAAAATAGGCTTTAATTTCCATCAAGAGAAGTACAAAGCAATAGAGCAATTATTTATATTTTTCTTCAGTGCTGGATTATCTAACCACGGGTCTCACGGCATTTAATCTCCACCAGGTAAAGGGTTTTACCCACGTAAATGCACCCTCAGACAAAGATCTCGGGCCCCAGGTGCAGGCTTATATGTGAGCCTACTGCACCTTCCATTTGACCTCATCAGGGAGGTCATAAAAGCCAGAGCCACTCACAAAGGAGATCTTCCTCTTTAGGGGCAGGAGGAGGGGCACAGAGGGTCTCTTCCAACTCCGTGGTCCATGAGAGGTCTACTTCCTCATTCCACATCCAATGGCATTCCCTCTGAGAGGAACAGGACACCAGAAGATCTCAAGACAAGAAGCGTCTGGAATCCCCTGGGGCACTCTACTCTCTGAGAAGTCCCTTCCACAATGTCCCCGACAACTGCCCCCCCCTCCCTGGTTTGCCCAGACACTTCCAGGGACAGGGCCTTCATTCACTCTCCTTCTTCTGGGAAGCGTGCGCTGCCTAAGTGCCATTGGTCCCCTGGGTTTATTACTCTTTTCCAAGATCCTGGGTCTTTATAATCAGAGTGCTCCCACTGTGCCCAGCACTTTACATAATTTACCTCATTTAAGTACTATAGTCTGAGGAGAGAACAGCTATCCCCATTTTCAGATGGGGAAATGGAGGCTTCGACTCCTATCACTTCCTGGCCATTCTCCTTGTGACATGGGTTCTAATGTGGCATTTTATTTTATGAATGTCAGAACCATGACTGGAATCTCTTTCACCCTTATTCTAGAAACACAGGCTGGCACTTACAAATCCACTAACGTCTTCAAAGACAGGGAGAAGAAAACCACAGCACGCTTCACCTAAACACCAAGAAAGAAACGGAAGAAACTCAGGTTCATCACACGATCCAATAATGAGGCAGGTCAGCCTCTCAGCTGAGATCGGACTCAAAATTAGATGCCAACCCCGTGCATCTTCATTTCACCAGGGCCCTCTATCATTTTTTAAAGAGCTTTTAGAGCAGTTTTAGTTTTATGGGGAAATGAAACAATAAGTACAAAGTTCCTAACTACCCCCCTGCCTCCAGAAACACAGTTCCCTCTCTTATTTACATCTTGTCTTAGTGTGGTACATTTGTTACAACCGATGAACCAATACTGATACATTAGCATCTACAGCTTCCTTTAGGGGTCACCCTGTATTATGTTCTATAGGTTTGGACAAATATATAATGACGCATGTTCATCATTACTGTACACAAAATAGTTCACTGCCCTAAAAATCCCCTGTGCTCTACCTGCCAGTCCTCCCTCCCTCCCCTGTGCCCAACTCCACCCTCTGGGAACTGCGGATCCCAAATAATTGACAAGAAACCCTGGAACTAATAAGCAATTAGAGCAAGGTTGCCTAATACAAGCACTTGCTTTCCTACATCCTAGCCATGAACGATTGGAATCAAATTAAAAACACATCAGCAACAAACAAAAACCAAAACACCCTCAGGTATAAACAGATATGAATCTACCAAATATGTACATGATCTACAGGAAGAAAACTATAAACCTCTGATGAAAGAAATCAAAGAAGATCTAAATAAATGGCTATTCCTTCATTGAACTTTGAAAGCAAACCCTCCAACTCCCTCTGTTACCCTGACCTCAAATTGTAGCAATAGTTAACAGACAAATCCGCCAAGCAGAGGCAGCCCCATGGATGTGTGGCTGAAACACCAAGTTCAGGCCCTCGGCCCACTGTGGGCTACGGCAGGGAAAGAGGTGCGTGATGGGGTGGCCATATAAAATACAAACAAGTGCTCAGTGTATATACATCCCAAAGAGTGCATGGATCATATTTACACTAAAAAATTAGAAACTTTCTTGTACTTTAGCTAAATTTCACATTTACCTGGGTCTCCTGTATGTGTTATTTGTGGTATCTGGTGACCCTACTACAAGGCCTCACTGTGGCGAGATGGGGAACCAGGAAAAGTAACAAACCTCTTCGGTGTACTCAGTGCTTGACATCTTTCAAAGCCTTTTCAACTCTCTTTCTCCGGATATGCTACACATCTGAGAGGAAAGGGGGACAACTATCTCCATCCTCATTAACCAGCGTGGGAAGGGGGGGTGCGGAAACAGGTACCACGCCATGGAGCGAAGGCCATGAGGGTCAGGAACACCGCTCGCTCTCATCATGCCTAAGCCCCCGTTAGTCCAGTGGCTGAACGTTGAAATCACCCGGCGAGCTGCCAAAAGCCCGAGGCTTGGGCCCCACTCCTAAACCTGGACATCTTTTAAAAACACTTCAGGATAGAAAAAATTAAAGTTGTATAAAAGTAGACAAGAAGAAATAATGAACCCCCTGGTACCCAATCACTCAGCCTCAACGATGACCAGCCCATGGCCAATCACATGTCACACAGCAGGGCTGCCCAACAGTAGTTTCTGTCGTGATGGAAATGTTCCATTTCTATGCTGCCCAATATGGTAGCTGCTAGCCCCATGTGACGAATGAGCACCTGAAACGTGGCTGGTGTTGTGGAGGAACTGCTTTTTCAGTTTTTAAAAATGCTTAGTTGACTTCAATTCAAAAAGTCACAGGTGGCTGGTGGCTACATGTTGGATAGCCCAGATCAGTACCCTCACCCGTTTCTCCCCACCACCATGTTATTTATTTATTTTTAAGTTTTTATTTAAATTCTAGGTAGTTAACATACTACCGTGTTGTTTTAAAGCAAATCCCAAACATATTATTGCATCCATGTATCAATAGCTTTTAAAGTTTTCCAGAGGATTCAAATGTGAAACCACAGTTGAAGACCAATCACTAGGCCATCAAATACTCAAAACTGTTAAGACTCCATTTAATTTGAGGACTTTCAGCAACTTCACAATCTTGACAACCAGGTCGTAACCTTGAGTGCATATCCAATCACCTGGGGGGCTAGGCCTACGCCCAGGCTCCGCTCCCAGAGATCTGGGTTTGGGGAGATAACTTTTCGTTCCTTGCTCCTTCCCCATTTCCGCACAAGCTCGTCATGTGATTCTAATGTGCAGTCTGAATTGAGAAGCGCTGCTTCAAAGTCTTTCTATATAAAGCATCTTTTACAGACCAGCCTCACCTGGAAAGCTGGTTAAAACAGCATTATCTCGGGGCTCACCCCAGACCTTCTGAATCAGAATTTACATTTGAACGAGTTTCCCCAGGTGACTTACGTGCACACTGAGGTTTAAGGAGCACCACTCTCAAACAGTGGTCCCCAGACCAGGGCCCTTGGACCAAAAACTGTTAGGAGTAATAAGTTCTGGGCCTCAGCCCAGGCCTACAGAATCAGAAGCGCTGGGGGTCAGGCAGAGAGAGCTGTATTTGTACTTTTACCAGCGCTCCTGGTGATGCTGATGCATGTTCTAGGTCAAGACCCCTTTGCTCTGGAGTCTAGAACGTGACTGTATTATCCAAGCAGCAAGTACTAATTAGAAAAACAACTCCTCAAAAGAGAAGCTGAAGCCACCCTTGGGCTCCCACCCAAACAATTATACATAAATTAAGATATCTCTTTATAACTCGTGACACAGGAAAACAAGCAGTGGAATTAAAAACGAAGCAACCTGGGATCCTTAGAAAAGTAGAAGCCAATAATTGATGTTCATAAAAACATCCAAGATACTAAAGACGTCGGTTATGTTCCATACATTCTCCCTGAGAAGGCACCCAAGTTTACAGTTTAGAAATAGTTCTATTACAATGTCTTTCATTTCTTTCAAGCAAAAAAAGAATTGCTTAGAATAGTCTATTGTGTCAAATAGTTCATTCCTAACATGGGGAGGTGGGGGAGGGGAACATGAAGACAAGTCCCTCCAGGGTGGCGCGGGAGGACCCAGCAGCCGGAGCAAACACCTTCTGCCCTTAAAATGCGTGTCCAGAATGTACACAAAATTTTGCACACAGTGTCAGAGGAGTCGAGGCCCCCTCAGCCAACAGGTCTGATGCCGAGGACGCCTATTCTCGTATAGAAAGCAGGCAGAGAGAAGAGAATGCAGCTCTTTCCGACAGAGAACCATTCAGACCCCTGCCAAATCCTAGCATACTCTCTCACCAGCTAAACAACAACCAGAGATTCCTATTCCACTGAAGAAATGGGTGAAGGAAGGCCGGTTTTACTGCTGCCATCTACGAGTAAGGAAACTGAAATCCGGAACAGTACAGGGCTAGTCTAGGTGGGCCAGTGATGAGCCAATCTCGGCCTTTCTGTTGGCCCATCTCCTGCACACTAGGATGCAAGAACTCTGCCTTCCTCACGGCTCCAGGACAGCCATGCCCACCGGCCTCAGCTTTACCACCCACCCTGCACTCCGTGACCATTTGTCCCCTCCCGACCAAGAAAAGCCCATCTCTGCTTCCAAGCCGGGTAGGGTTGGCCAGCCCATCCTTGGAGCCCCAATGAATCCTAAACAGGAAGAAGTCTTAAATCAATGACACTATTGCACTGACTGTTGTAATGCCTATTTCCACAACGAAAAGGGCGAGCTCCTTGTGAGTAGAATCGTGTGACTCATCTCTGCATCCCCAAAGGTGGCCAGTGAGCACTCAACAGAAGAGGAAGGGAGGCCAGACACCACTCCAGCCTGTGGAGATTCATAATGGAGGAGCCTTCAGGCTTTGCAAGTGTTAGTTTACCCTGGTATTGTGTTTGCAGATAAACCTGTCTCCAGGACTAAACCTTAAGCCCCTGAGGACACAGGCAAGTTTTCCTCTCTTTATGTGCGAAGTACCAAGGGCAGCATTGTATAGGCATTATATATACAATGGGTGGCCTTAAGGCCCTCCATTTTCCTGAAGAGTCAAATTCTTCCAAACAAAGTAGCCATAGGTTCTGGGCTGAATGCTAACGAGATGTCAGGAAATGGGGAGCCTAATTCTACACACCCACCTTTCAGGAACCCCAAACACACATTAACGGGTCAAGCTGCAGGTCCGGCCACCCTCTCCCACAACCCCACAGCTCCTCAAACCACACATACGGTCCCCAGCTTCTCCCTTCTCCAGCAGAGCCCCAGCAGGCTGCGGAAGGGGGCGGTGGTGCCTCCAGGCACCAGGGAGTGGAACAGAGAACACGGAAGGCTGCTTCTGCAAAACTCTTCTCAGCCATCACGCTCTGACCTGGTGGGAGGGTACCTGCGTTTCCAGCACCGAGGTCTCTCCAGTAGCAGAACTTGCGGAGGACGTAGCGTCTGCGGAGCTTGGAGCCCAGGCGCACGCCGCACAGGTGATTGTGAATGCACGTCTGCGTGCGTGAACGTGCACGAGCACGCACGAGCACCAGCTTGGGGGTTGGAACAGAGTTGACTTCAGTAATTAGCTGTCTGCCCTGAGTCCTAGCAGCAAGCAAAGCCCCGGGTATTGCGCCCTTATTCCTATCACCTGTAGGGGACAAGGCAGTATACGTTTCCCCGCATTGCAGTCCTTGGGAATGGGCTGCAGAGATCGTGAATTAAGTCCAGATCCAGGAGCACAGACAGCCCAAAGGGCCAGGCTGTACCCTGATGCCTTCTCGTACAGTGTCACCTTCCCTCTTGACAGTCTGGTTGAAGAGCGGAGACACCGTGAAACAAGGCAGAGAACAACCTAAGAGAGGCCTAACGTATTGCTAAGCTGTGCAATTGGAGAGCCCTGTGGGGCTTCAGAAACGAGGCCAAGCTGCACCTTGGGGACCGTCCTGGGTCGTTATGGAGGGGGTGAAACCTGCAAACGTGAGGGAGGAGGTAGTCATGTGTATTAAGGGACAACATGATGAGGAATGCAGATGAACAGATTACAAATATAAGCTCAAGATAAAAATGTCAGTGAGCTCAAAGGACATGGGGGAAGGCAAAAGTCCTTTGCTCCCATTCCAACTTTGCAGAGGTAACATTTTGTGTGTACACATGTCTAGCGTGTATGTGTGTGTTTCTTTTTGCAGGGGTGGGATCACACCATATCTATTTCAACTTACTTTACCGAACCATTTGTTTTGAACATCTCTTCCTGTTAATATATAAAAATCAGACTAAAAACGTGTAATGGCTGCTTATTCCATTATAGGGAGGTATGAAATGCCCCTTAACTGCAGGATTTTTGTTTGCTTCCAATATTTTGCTATTTCAAATCCAGCGATTTGTCTTTGCCAGTGGGATAAACCTGCAGCAGAATTTCTGGGTCAGGGGCCACTCCAGGTAGATTGCTACCAACAGTTCAAATGGCACTTACTGAGTGAGTACCTATGAAAGAGTAAAATAAAACAGCTTTTATTTTAATGACACTGAAAGTAAGCTGATCCTGAGCTCCTGATCCCAACGAGGAGGACCCCATTTATTAAGGGATGAGTTAAGGGCATTTCTACTCTTTCTATATTTTTTTCTATTGCATGCACATATCTATTTTATGATAAATATTAAGTGTGCATCCTAACATGTGAGGTATAAAACATTACTACAGAACAGGTCATTACATGGCATATTTACCCCAATCTAGTATACACCATAAATTCTTTTCACTGTCTTCAGCACAACCCAGTGTGTGATTTAATTATGTGCATAAAAAAATCACCCTGCGCTTTTTTAGAATTCTCTCCCAGGGGTTGCAAGGATTGCCCGTGGGGGAGAACCAAATTAGTCTCTAGCCTCAAACCTACCCCCACCCGTCACACCAGCCCCAGCACGAAGGAGCATTAACATCAGGCAATAGCTCAGTGTGCTGCTTTCCCAGCCGGAAAACCAGTGAGTAGGAAGCAGGGCTCCCCACTTGGGCTCTGATTTCCTGAAAAGCCAAATTCTCATTGCTCTCCCCACCCAGACCCTTTCTCTGCCCCCACCCTTTTATCAAAAGTGAAAGTCACTGCCACAGCACACAAGCCTTGGCTTCAAAGATCCGTGTTACTCACTGGTTCCCAGAAAAGCACTTGTCTGGGACATGGGTTAAGGAGCAGCCAAGAAGAGGTCATTGATCTCTGTCTCCAGGGCTCAGCGGCTTTGGCACCAGGAGGGGCCAAAGCTTTCCAGATGTTCCACGGAATGGCTGGACCAGCGCCAGGAGAGCCCTGCAGACCTACAAAGGGACGCCTGTTCCCCAAACATGCACCGTTAGAAATCACAAGCCCTCCGAGGAGAGCCCCCTCAAAAGCGGCAGGGCCTTCACAGAGAGGTCTGTGGTGTCCTCACTCAGGGTCCTGGGCCACCACCCAGCTCTGGGGCTTCGCTACTTCCAGGACACCCCTCCCCCAGCATTCACAAGCACACACATTTCCCCCAAACTACCAGCTCTGGTTTCTATAGCAACAAAGCAAAAGCCAACAGGGTTTGAAAAAGCAGCAAACTTGACGGCAGCCCTGCAGAAGGGCAGAGGAAAAAGCCTGGGAAACTCTGGTCTCACCCTAGCAATCTGCCCTCAGAGGAGTGCCAGCCCACCAGGGGCCCGAGCTACAAATCTAAAAACCGAGCTCTCGGCTCCCAAGGGTGCATTTCCCTTCCTTTGGCTCCACCTACCCTCCCTGGAAAGAAGGCGGCCACAGAATACTGAACAATGCCCTCCACAAGTTGGAAAGTTATCCAAACGGGGCGAATCCTAAACACAGCGTTTGGACGATCGCACAGCGATGATACCAGGACTGCTACAAATACCACTGGCTCAAACTCACTGCACAAACATTTTCGAGCACCTACTACGTGCCAGGCACTAATCTGGACTGCCAGGAGTGCAATGATAACCCAGCAAGACAAAAGACTTGCCCTCTCCAGCTTATACGCTAGAAAGGCAAATAGATAATAAGTGAACAAAATGTCAATAATAATTTCAAAAGGCACCCAGTGCAATAAAAAAAAAAAAAGGCAACTCGACAACAGAAAATATTTCCAGAGAAGATGTTATGGTATAGAAATGAAGGCAGTGTGGTCAGAGTGGCTAAAATGAACAAAACAGGAAACTATAGATGCTGGCGAGGATGTGGAGAAACAGGCGCCCTCCTACACTGCTGGTGGGAATGTAAACTGGTGCAGCCTCTCTGGAAAACAGTGTGGAGGTTCCTCAAAAAATTAACAGTAGAACTTCCCTATGACCCAGCAATAGCACTACTAGGAATTTACCCAAGGGATACAGAAGTGCTGATGCATAGGGGCACATGTACCCCAGTGTTCATAGCAGCACTTTCAACAATAGCCAAATCATGGAAAGAGCCTAAATGTCCATCAACTGATGAATGGATCAAGAACATGTGGTTTATCTATACAACGAATACTATACGGCAATGAGAAAGAATGAAATCTGGCCATTCGTGCCAAAATGGATGGAACTCTAGAGTGTCATGCTAAATGAAATAAGTCAGGCAGAGAAGGACAGATACCATGTGTTTTCACTCATAAGTCTAACAGGAGAAACTTAACAGAGGACCATGGGGGAGGGAAGGGAGGGAAATAGGGAGAGGGAGGGAGGCAAATCATGAGAGACTCTTGAATACTGAAAACAAACTGAGGGCAGAAGGGGAAGAGGGAAAGGGGAAGGGGGGTGATGGGCATGGAGGAGGGCAATTGTGGGGATGAGCACTGGGTGTTTTATGGAAACCAACTTGACAATAAACTATAAAAAAATAAAATAAAATAAAATGAAGGCAGTGTGATAATGTAGGAAAAAGTACCCTTTCCATATATGTGTATGGTGCTTTACTTTCAAAGTGGTTTTTCATGCATAAAAATCCCTCCCGCCATTGCTCACTGTTAGGGAGTAGGGTGGGAATGCATCAATATGCTCACTTGATTGAGCTGAAACAGAAGCCAGCCCAACCCTGTGAAATGACGTGTTCAAGATCCACACGTTTCACTCCTGGGATCTCTATTTATCAGACGGCCATGGAGAGAATGTAAATATCAGCCACGTATAAACATTAGGAGAAGATATTTGCAACAAATATAACTGCCTCTGAAGCTATAAGACCTAGAAGAAAGCTATGTAAACGTAAAAAAGTAATGAACAGCTATCTTCCAGGAGTGATCAAAAAACCTATAGATACAGGAAAAGATTCTCAGTATCACTAGTAATCAGAGAAATACAATGTAAAACTCCAATGATGCATTACCCACCATACGAGCAGAAATGTAAAAGTCTGATAATACCAACTGTTTGTGAAGATATAAAGCAATTGGAAACTGCCATGATACTTTGGAAAACAATTTATCATTACCTACTAAAGTTGAACATACACAAAAATACTGAGCCATCATTTCCACACCTAAATAGCCTAAAGAAACTATAGAAGCAAGTATGCCCCAGAGCACAGTATTGTCCCTAATAGCAAAAACTTAAAAAAAAACCAGGTAGCCTGAATAGAACAGATAAATGAATTTTAATATATTAATATAATGGAATAAAAATGAATGAATTACAGCCACTCACATCAATATGGATGAATCTCAAAAGTATAATACTGCATGGACCACGAAAGAATTTATATAGGATGATACCACTTGAATAAACCTTAACAAGTAGGTAAAAACAAAACAATGTATTATTTAAGAAAACACACATACAGGTGGTCAAATCATAAAGAAATGAGAGAAAAAAACACATAATTCAAGACAGTAGTTCCCTTTGGGGATAAAGGGTGAAGACGAGATCAGCAAAGGGTCGCGGGGGGCTACAAAAGCATGAGAAATGTTCTTTCTCTCCATTTGGGTCATAGCTACCTATGACCCATGATATATAATATGATATAATTTCCAAATAAAAATAGTGGGAAGAGAGTAAGGGAGGAGAGTAAGGCTGATTTAAATTCATCTCAAAAGACAGATTGATTCAAGGGAAACAGATCACACGAAGGTCTTTTTTTCCTCAGGTCAAACCAAGAAATGATCATTTTTCATTTTCTAAGACTGGAAAGCCTGGTGAGGGCCCCGTGCAGCATGGGAAGGGAATGCTAACTTGAAAGTACCCTGGTATGATTTCTGTTTTAAAAAATTAAAAATAAAAACAAAATAGGTCCTTCTGCAGTCCAAGCTAGGTGTTTCTAGTTGGCCTTGGCAGTGTGGTGGCTACAAAGGCCATAATTACAGGCAGGGAGAGGTCGAGTGGCTAGACAGACATCTGTAATTAGGCAGGTGAAGTCTGCCTTGTAGGCTCCAGCTGCTTGGCCGACAACCCCGCTGACCCCAAACCCACCTATGACACGCAGTTCTCGGCTCCCATGCATTTCGTGTTCCAACAACACACATGGATGCTTGGCCGTTGGCTGGTGATAGCATTTCACGGTGGTGTTCTCTGCCTGCCAAGCCACTGTGCCACCTTCACGCCTTTGCCATATCGACCCGGACAGTCGTCACTCGTTAATTCATACAACAAATATTTCCTAAGTGTGCCCGGCCCCTGGCACTGTGTGAGGCCGTGAAGGTAGAGCAGATACCGAAACAGACATGGTCTCTGCTTCCATAGAACTTAGAGTCTAAAGAAAGTGATTTGCAATGATTTTAATATTTTATTGCTTCCTGCCTCTTTTGCTGTTAAGTAAAAGTAATAGTAAGAAAAAAATGAAAGTTTCGGCCCTTGTGATAAGATACATCTTTTCTACTTCAGACAATAGATTCTAATATAGCAAATCAGCAAAGCGTCTTTAGGGGGGCTGCAAAGGCCCCTAGTTAGCCTCAGCTGGACGCTCCCAGCCTGTAAACAGGTCGACAGGCTGCCCAAATGATCAAGTGGGGAAGGAGGCTGGAAATATGAGCAATGACGGTATCTAAACAACGAGACACAATGAGGGCATTTTACAATATATTTTTGTTCTCTGACATATCTAGAAAAATGTTGCTATGGCCCATGTGGAAAAAAATTACTGCCTATGCTTTCTTCTAAGAGTTTTATGGTTTTAGGTCACAGCATTTTGGTCTCTAATCCATTTGGAGTTTATTTTTGTGTATGGTGTCAGAAAGTGATCCAGTTTCATTCTTCTGCATGTAGCTGTCCAGTTTTCTCAATATCATTTAGTGAAAAGACTCTTTTCCCCACTACCTTTGTCATAGATTAGTTGGCCATAAAAACGTGAGTTTATTTATGGGCTCTCTAGTCTGTTCCACTGATCTACGTGTCTGTTTTTGTGCCAGTACCATATTGTTTTGATGACTACAGCTTTGTAGTGTATCTTGAAATCTGGGATTGATGCCTCCAACTTTGTTGTTCTTTCTCAAGATTGCTTTGGCTACACAGGCTCTTCTGTGGTTCCTTACAAATTTTAGGATTATTTGTTCTAGTTCTGTGAAAATGCTATTGGCATCTGATAGGGATTGCACTTTATCTGCAGATTGCTTTGGGTAGTGTGGACATTTTTAAAAAAAATTTTAATGTTTATTTACTTTTGAGAGAGAGAAAGAGCACAAGCCGGGGAGGGACTGAGAGAGAGGGATACAGAGAATCCAAAGCAGGCTCTAGGCTCTAAGCTGTCAGCACACAACCCGATGCAGGGCTCAAACTCATGAACCACAAGATCATGACCTGGGCTGAAGTCAGACTCTCAACCAACTGAGCCACCCAGGTGCCCTGGGTAGTGCGGACATTTAAACCATATTAATTCTTCCAATCCATGAGCATGGAATACCTTTCCATTTGTTTGTGTTGTGTTCAATTTCCTTCATCAGTGTTTACAATTTTCAGAATACAGATCTTTCGTTCCCTTGGTTCAGTTTATTCCCTTGGTATTTTATTCTTTTTGGTGCACCTGTAAATATTTTAGTTTTTTGGAATGTAATCTCCCATTACAACATTAACTCAGTTATTCCAACTTTTGCTCTTTTGACCTTCAGACACCTTTTTAGAAGCATGTACAAATTTAGGGACCTGCCTACAAACCTAGCTGTTGGTCCTCTGTGCATGAGGAAATTCAAGAAATGCTTAGGATTTCATGTTTCTATAAGGATTGGTCTTTCTTTCTTCCTCTCTTTCTTCCTCTCCTTCTTCCTTTCTTTCTCTTTCCTTCTTTTTTTTTTTTTTAAAGAAAGGAAGAGTTAGATATTCAATGAGCATCAAGGGCTTAAACCAGCAAACACATGAAAGCTCTGAAGGTAAAATATCAAGCATTTGACAAAAGGTAGGTAGGTCAACATTAAGGGGAGACAGGTCAGCTGTCTTCCTGGTGCCCCACCTCATACAGGCAATAAATTCTTAATTGTAATCTCTATGCCAGTACATCACCCACCATAGTGAGAAGCTATCTATTCAAAATCAAACCATTTCTCAGGGCAAGAAGCGAAGTAAACTCTTCTCAATGGAACTTCCATTCTTCCTACTTCTATAGCTCCTATGCAAAATCTTCTTAAGTCTGACGGGAAAATCCTTACCCCCAGCACCCATGAACCGATGCTGTTTCCCCTAAATCAGGGGCCTTCGTTGCCATCCTTCTCTCCCAGAAGCACACCAATGGACCACTCTTTCAGTGAACCCTGTGTACATATCCACATGAGGGAGAACTAAGGAGCAAATACTGGTGTTACGAGAGATTTTTCTACTCACAAAAAGTCTTCACAACAGCGGGGGACACAGTTTGGGGTCCGTTCAAATAGAGACCTTCCATAGTTCTCTGGAAACAAGATCCACATTTTAACATTTCCCTTTGTGCCTAGATTTTCAGGAAGTATAACTATTCTGTAAATAGACGCTGAAATCCAACTTATTTTATTTTCCCATTATCCCATACATTCTTTTTTTCTCTGTTTTTTACGATGTGGACCTTGGATTTTTTTTTTAATAAAATAAAGTTGCCTTATTATTCTCCATTTGTATATACTTAAGGAAATTATGTTACAAGCATTCAGATCTCAAAAAAGACCATTAGAAGATTTTTGTTCTATAATATTTTTAAATGCTCATTCAGTTTCTGAATACCTCCAGAGATGGGAAGCTCCCTACTTAACTAGTCAAATGTGTTTAAATGCTGGAGAGCTCTGTCTACTAGAGGCATTTTCTATACACTAAACCAAGCTTAAAGCTGCCTCCCTGTAGCTCCACCTCTCTGGCCCTAGAACTGCCCCTAAGGGGTAACGAGATAAACTCTCCCTCTTTACTTAGCCACATTTTAAGTTCCTCAGACTCCCACCAAGTCTCACCCACTGCTAAGGATCCTGTACTTTGGCCAGGGATAACTGAGTCTGACTTCCAGTGGTAAGTAGGGATAAGTAGGGTTAAGTAGGTAAAGAGGGATTATGAAATCTTCTCATTGAGTCACACCTGTATTCAGAAAATCTCCGATCTGACATTCTGGAATCCGCAACATTCCCTGAATCATAGCATTTTAATGCTGTCAAGGCAATCCAGTCGAGGCCAGAAATGCTCCATGATTTGTTCACCTTTAATTGGCTGGTTAGTAGCAGGTACGGGAACAGAATCCAAGCTTCTGATGTCAGTAAAGGGGTTACTCCCGTGACACTTCACCATAAAGCTGCTTAATGCTGAATTCATTGTAACTAACCAGGGGGCCTCGTGCCCAGCCCTAGCCAGGCCCGGCAATAATCAAGGCTCCCATGGACTTAGTCAATGTCTCTACAGTACCCAGTACCACACTGGGTTTGGGTGGTTTGGTTCCTGGCTGGGTGGAGTGGTCCCAAGTACAGAGATGGCCCCTGCTTCTCATCTAGCTTTGTGTAGTCGGAATGGTAGGATGGTCTCCCAGCTCAGCGGCGCTGTATCATGAGGCCACCCAGGAGCCTCATGTGCGCCCGGCCAGGTCTTAGCTCTGGGCCCCTTTTACAGAAACTCTGTCCTCAGATGGCTGGGGCTGACTGGGGTGGGAGGGCACAACTAGGACTCTCATTATAAATACAATATAAATATATGAGAACATGGTTGTACAGAAAGACATAGAGGAGTGTGGGAGCAAATACGCTGTTGTGAACCAGCAGGTGGGGGTGGGCGGGCTGATGTGGGAAGGCCCCCCGGGAGGAGGCAAACCTGAAATCAAATTTTGAGAGAATGGGGAAGTAGTTGAATAAACAGGGAGGGGACAGGGTATTATAATTGGGGACATGGTGTGTGTGGAGGCTCTGAGGAGGCCTCAGAGGGCCCCTAATAAGTACGAGGCACAGAAAGCTTAAACATGCAGGCCCACGCTCACCCGTGAAGTCCCCAGGGACTGTACACTGGAATATGAAATAACTGGCTACCCAAAGCAGAGTCAGTCCAAACACCGTGTTTATCTCAATAGTTTCCTTCTAAAGTGACACTTTCTCCCGTTATTTCATTTAGCCACGCATTCATTTATTCAACAAATAAAAATTATGCCCCTCCTGTGTACCCAACATCTAATCCAGAACTCCCTCTGTGTTTTCTCCATCCATCAAAGGTAGGTGCAACCTGCCTACCTCATCAGAGGAACACATAAAGGTGAGTTCTAGCAAGGCCCCTGGGTAAGCTGTTTGCATCAAAGCCCCAGAAACCAGGAGAAAATTAGCACAGTGGGATCATATTCAAGCACCACTCAATACTTGCGGGTATTTATAGAAAAGCAAACACGGAAACAAAAACTCCAATATCCTGACTGCTTTTTGTTTTCCTCATGCTCCTCACTGAAGGACACCAATGCTCTCCATTCTGACCTTCTGCAGACAAAGAAAGCCGGGACTGGAAACCCAAGGCCAGGGAATTGTCCACCTTCCCTAAGAATACCGAGTGCCTTCTCAGCCCCTTTCCCAGAAGGAAGGAGAAGGGGGGTGGAAAAGGATGGAAAGGTATTCACTTTGAGACAGGACAGTAGATTTCCCTCTTAATTTTCAGTGAAATAGAAACGGGTTCCTTCTCAGCATGCTGCAAGGACACTGTGAGAGATCTTGTGGTGTCTTGCTTCTCAGAGTGTGGTCCTGAGAACGCAGAGCTCGAACATCGCCCTGGGGGAAGCTGCTGAGAAATGCAGCATCTCAGGCCCACTGACTCAGGATCCACATTTCCTCAGGACCCCAGGTAATTCACACTCATAAACTCTTAAAGCCTAATTGCGCTCATACATAAAATAGGATCCAAGTTACCTGACAGACCCATTGAGACTTAAATAAAATGATCTCTATACAGAGATGTAGCTTAAAATTTTGTACTCTCCACTTGCCCCCTTTCAGGTGCCTGGCCGTGTCTAAATTCTTGGTTTTGACTCAAACTACGGAGGGGGAAGGTGCCCATAGTCCCTACACCCTGCACGTCCAGAGGAGGCCCCCGAGGCCCAAGGAGAGCCCGTGACTTCCTTAACTTCTGGCTGATATGCCCTAGCCTGGGAGCACCTGGAGGGCAGGGCCTCTGTCTTTCTAGTCTTTGATTCTCCAGCTCTCAGCATGGCACACGGCCCACAACAGGCTCTCACATTATGTTTGTTCAATCAATTGGTAAAGCGAGAAATTAACTAAATGTGCGGCAGGAACTACAATGCAGGTGTCAGTGACATCCCAGTCCCAATAACACCTAGACACACCTGGAAGGGAATTTAACTTCCCCTGACAACTTGAGGAGAATTCGCACCTGGCAAACTGTAGCGGTCTCGGGTTCCTGTTGCAGAGAACATCTCTGTTTGAAATAAACACGACCTTTATTTTCAATGTCAGGAAACAGGCAAACTTGAGGATCTGGAGAGGGGGGAGAAACTCACCCACTGGCAGCCAGCTGGCCCTTCCTGGCTGGACAGGAGGTACCCCAGCTGGTGAAGCCACTTGGTCTGTGGACATGACCAAGCTTGAGACTAGTACCAGCTGCCGCTAAATGCTGGAGGGTGCTGTCTGGTGCTAGTGAAGGTGCCACCATGGGATCGTGTGCCCACAGAGGGGTGGGCCTTTCAACAGCCGCAGGGCTAAGCACCCAGACAGAGGCAAGGGGCTCCGTGGAGTGAACTTCTGCACACATCACTGGCTCATCACCCACTCTGGCCCACCTGCTTCTCCACGTTGGGGCACTCGGTCCTTGGTGATGGTGACAGTCACAGTCCGAGGGAACCCTACATATCCTACATTTCAGCATATCCCATTACAAATCAGAGGTGTTTGTGGAGTAATGCAGAGCATTAAGAAGGGCATTATCCTTAGAGTCCCTGTCCTAAACATGTCATTCTATGGATATGATGGGTCATTCCTCTCTGCAGGGTCTTCTGGAACCTGCTGTAGCCTCTGGCCATGGACAAGTTACTGCGTCTCTGTGTATGGCAATGGTTGTATTTCCACCTATTTTTTTTAAACTTCCAAGTAATTGTTTTAATACCTAATACACATACACGGGAAGGAAAAACAAGATTACAAGTATTGACAGGAAAGTTTCCCTCTTTCTAAATTCACCCTTTCCCCTCCCCAGAGACAGCTGCCGTTCCCAGTGTGTTATATGTCCTTGCAGAGACAGCCACCACCCCCCCCACACACAAGCATAGCCACTAAAATGTGAGGCCCATAATGCTTTGTACTATTTATAGGGTTCACTTCCATGCCCCTAGCACTCACAAGAGTAAGTGGTATAGTTGCCCCATAGCCATAGGTTGAGTGAATGAATGTATAAATCAGATGTATTCCATCCTGCAGAGTTCAAGTTTAGGTAGATCAAGTCTTTGTCTACCTTTATTTTATCCTCTGATTGGACCACGGCTCTGTTTCTTCAACCAGGGAAAACTTGCCTTTCGGGCTCTCCATGAAGAGCTGATGAGAGGCTGTGGACATGTTGGTGGCCATCACTGACTGACTGCCTGCTCCAGGGTGAGCCCTCAAGTTGAAAGGAGTCTCCTCGGTGGTCCCACTGCCTCCTGTTCTACCAGCAGCTATGCAACAGCTAAAACATACTCTGCCTACTGGCCTACTGCCCGCCTCCTTCTGCGGGAGTAGATACCCGAGAGCAGGGGCCAAGTTCATTAGCTCTACTCCCAGGGCCTACCATATCCTAAATAAACAAATACACAATGTTTCCACTCAATGAAGGAAACGGAGGACGAAGGGGAGACAGAATAGGTGATTCAGAGGCATTCATTCTTATCTATGTTATCTATGTGTGTGTGTAGACAAATGCACAGACTTCACAGCCCCCCCCCCCGCCCCCTGCCGTCCCAGCTCACACCAAAGGTCTGTAACATAGGATGAAGATAAAAGCCCCTGTGTTAGCAACTCAAATAAGATGGTGAAGCACTTGATTGTGAAAATGTGAATGTTTCAACCAAAGGTAATAAGGAAAATCAATGAAACTGTCAGCACTGGCCAATTTCAACTGGATAAAAGAATAAAGTAGTTGATCCTGAAAGACAACTCTCTAAATTAGGTTAGATGAATGGAAATACTCTCCTGTTTTAAGCCAAATCATGAGGACATAAACAACAGTCAATGATTCAATTATAGGCTGCTCTGACCCAGTGTGATCTAAGCTGCAGACATGAATTTCCCAAAACAACCTTCTTTATAAGACACAGAAATGATGCATGGCAAGACAACAGAGACAGAATGAGAGGCCATGCCAGGAAACAGGGGGCTCACTTCTTGACTAAGGACCTATTATAAATCTGCCCTTTCTAGAAGCTGCTTTCTTCAACATGACTATTCCTTCTTCAATTACTTCATTAGTGAAATAGGCACAAAAGTCAATAGAAAACACACGTCTATGCTCCATAATGGCACAGGGGAAGGAGGCTTTGGTAGTGATACGAAAGAGCTCTTTAAACACTCAGGATTCAATTCTGTTTTTCATCTGCTAATGGGTGGCATTTGGTGTTGTTAACCGTGGATGACTCATCTCAGAGGAAGTGCTTTGCATCGAGAGCCTATTTGGAAGGAAACGAGGGTTTCTTGGTTTATTTCTCATCAGGCATTTTAGCATTGTCTCTTTGGGACATTATAAGCCCCTTGGTGGGGGCATGGTTCTCACTGCTTTCTCCCCTTGGTTCACTGCTGACTGCCCCCCCCTCCCGTGTCTCATCTGGTGCATATGGTCTTTTCTAGGAACAGGTATTTATTCCGTCAGGACAGAGGATAGAGCCAAAAACCTGGAGACTAAGGGCTCCGCTTCCTGGGTATCAGTGGCAAGTAGTTATGTTGGGGGGTGGAGATATGGGATATACACTGCAACATCAATGTTTTTGAACATCTGGCTTTTATTTTCACTCTTATCAAGCACTGAGGCTGCCTCTGTACTCCACATGCTACTAGAGAATCCTCCATGTCCATGCACGTCTGGGGAGTCTGTGGGGTAAGCTGGACCAGATCTCATTGCCTGAGGGACCTCGTAGGAGGGAGACCTCTCAGCATCCTGGAGCTGGGGCCTGACTTTGAAATCCCATGTTTGGGAAAGTGAGAGCTCTCTTTAGCTTCTCAAGCAATGCTTCTCATTAGAGACTGAGCAGAGCTTGCAAAGAGGAAGAGGGAGTGTCAGGGCTTGCTGGGGGGACGCAAGCTAGATAGGCTGGCGAGGAGGAGGGTGTTGGAGGTGGTGGAGCACTTCCCATAGGACTCCATGCGGTTGCTGAGGGAAAAAAGAGGGAGGGAGAGAAAAGACACAAAGGAATGCCTGTACCTGGACTTGATCTTCTAAGCCCCTAAGCCCCAAGCTTGTAATAAAATATGCTCTACTCAACGTCCCAGACTTGACCAAACTTGACCTGGAACATTCCTCCTGCTTGGGATCCAAGGTGTGAGAGGCCTTGACCATGAAGACATATCTAGAAAGAACTGCCTTCAACCTTCAAACACAGATTAATCATTTAAGGTGTTTCATTTTCTTGTTTGCACAGCATGAGAATTTCTGTCTACAATACTGATGACTGTCATTGTCATGAAGCTCTTAGATTGTATCTATTTAATTTATCTTGTCTATCCAGCCTTACCTAAAAATGAGAGCCACAAAGCTGCCTTTGATAGCGATGACGTAAGCCCTCTGTGCTCAGAATGCCCCCCTCCACTTCTTCCCTGCCAACCCACGCTATCTACCTTTTCCTTTTTAGCCCAAGCCCTGCCACTTCTCTGAGGTTGTCCTGGGTTATTCCAGCCTCAATTTGTTCCCATTTGGAGCACTCCTGGTAAAACCCAATTAAGCAGTTCATGTGATATTACCTTGCATTTCTCTCTAGTATTTTTGTCCTACAAGTGAGTCTTGGATTCCTAATCGGGTTGCATACTTCCTTGAAGGCAAGACCATGTGTTTTTGTGACGGCCATCTCTTGTTTTCTGCTCACCTCCCCACTTCCCATTCTTCAAACCCAGCACGGGTACCACACTGGGCACATTTGTCAAGGTGCATCGGTGACCATTGTTCACCTGAACTAATGGTTCTTTCTAGGAGGCATTGGATTAAATACTGTAGAATTCTCAGGAGCTGGAGCTGTAGTGGGATGGTGAGATCTGAGAGATGTCATCCAGATAGAAACTGCCGAAAGGCTGAGGCAGTTTCCAGAAGCCCTCCCCTTCTATTTCAACATGGAGGGCAGCACTCTAATGCTTGCCATGGAAACAGGTTAAGAAAGATAACTAACCTGCTCGGATTTGAATCAGGTCTAGTTGCAGACCAAGACTTAGTTAGGGACCCACTTTCTAGAAAGCCCAAGAAGGAGCTAATGGTTCCTGAACCAGGACCAACGGAGTTCTCATTTCTAAGAGAGCAGAAAAGAAATCTGCTTATTTATGAAAAGGACTCTGGGTCACTTTTGGATTCAAAGCTAAGAATTTTAGCTCCATATCACTGTAAAAAAAAGGGGGGGGGCTGAAGAAAAAAAACAAAACAGAGCGGTGGGGAGGTCTTGGCTATGTTGGCAAACTCACTATTGAGGTCGTGATGTAGAGCAGGGCACCGGATTGTAGCCTGGGGGGTCTAGACCCAACGGGGTGGTATAATTAGACTTTTGGCCGTGGGCATGGCATATGACCTCTCAATGGGACTATCTCCCACGTGGAGGTAACACTGTCAGGCACATGCTGCGCACAAGTAACCATTTAAGCCAAGCAGGTTTGATCATATCTATCTGTCCTTGCAACTTACCAAAAAGTCCAGAAGAGAGCTGCAAAGATGAGTTAAACTTCTAAACAATTCCTTCAGAAAGGGTAAGGAATTTGAGGGATCAACCTGAAGAGGAGAGATTTAATAACTGTCTTCAAATCCATGAGGGGCTTTTACCCAGGGGCCGGTGAGAGTGTGGGGCCCACACGTTCTCAATCTGCACTGAGCAGAGAGGGCACACCCAGGCTCCAACAAAGAGCAGTTTCTGGCAGTCAGGGCCAGAGATACAAACAGGATAGAGAACGTCCTTCTAGGAAATAGTTCATTGGGGGAAGGGTGGGGAAGAAAGAGAAAGCCAAAAAATGGGGCAAAACTATAGCAAGGTCTGAAGTCTGCAGAAAGCAATCTGTTAGCCCCAGCCAAATATAGATACTATTCTATAAATTGCCTCTTTCTCACCTCTGTTCTTATACCTTTTTAATATGCCCCAGAGTCAAAAACCTGCCTTCAAACTGCTTTCCTGAATATCCTTCCTGCTGTTCCTTCACGGGCTTTGCCCACCTCCCTGCCCTCAGGTCTCCAGGGCCTTAAGACATTTACTGAGCATCACCTCTACTCAAGGGCACTGTTCCCATAGCCATCTGCCATAGTCCCTGCCATAGCTAGGATTACACACACACCCCCCCACCAGTGAGGAATTTGAAGCTCCCAACTAGTAAGCACTAGAGCCAGGGTTTAAGGCCAGGACTGATGGACTCGCTGGGGGTCTCAGGGAGGAGACTGAACGGTGTCCGTAGCATGAGGCTGCAGAACAAAGGGGACGGCATGGATTCTGCTCCCTGCTTTTCAGCTTCTGCTTCTGCAACGTGCAATCGCTCCGAAATCTGATTGAACTGCATTATGTGTGGTGTTTCTATGACAAAAAGCCTTCTAATTATTTTGTATCCTCTGCATTTTATTGGAGAAACAGTTTGGCAACGCAAACACATCAGTGAGACCCATTTCTAGTTCTTCCTATTGTTGTGTGTACTCCGAAGGCCTCTCCTGGGTGCCCACTGTATCTGGATGGGAGGTAGGGAAAGAAGAGCTTAGAAATCCCAGGATCAGATCCTGCTGGCCTCTCCCTCTGGGAGTCCGCAAATAATGGTGCTTTGTCATAGTATTATAAAGAATTGGAATAATGTACAAATTGCATCACAACAAAGGTAGAAAGACTAACGTGCACGGCAGTAGACAATACTTGGCACACTTGAGAATGACATTGCTGTTTATGCGTCTGTCACCTGGGCTAATTATGCTCCGATTTATGAATTTAAGTAGCTGGTGGGCCTGTATTGCCATGTTTACCAGGAAACCACGCAGCTATAACTTAGGATAAAAGCAAACACTAAGAGGCACCTGAGACTGGAGGATCACACATAAATATTCTAGAAGGTTCACTATTTGGGCTAATGTAGGTACAGTACCTGGTGTGGTACCTGACCAAAAGAGCCCATTTCTTTCAACCCTTCTACCTGCTAAAGATTTAAGCCAGTCCTCAGCTTTGAGCTCTGATAGCTATTCAAACGAGACCC
The DNA here is from genome assembly GCA_028646485.1 of Cryptoprocta ferox. NCBI lineage: Eukaryota > Metazoa > Chordata > Mammalia > Carnivora > Eupleridae > Cryptoprocta > Cryptoprocta ferox. The sequence continues at coordinate 61,247,746 of CM053576.1, read as the reverse complement.
AAGAGCGAAACTGCATGACCGGAAATGGCCTTAACTGTCATCGCGCCTGACCCCTTACATCTGGGGGTAGGTTGCCTGGTTTAGCTAAAGCATACACCGGTCAAATCCTATTATGGTGAGCTGCACAGGACATGCAAGCAGTGGAACTTTATTAGACGGCTAGAAATCACATGAGCTCCAGCTCAAGCAGACACAAACGTCCAGCCATTCGACAGTGCGTTAGCCAGAAAAAGTAAACCTTTGGCACATCCTGGAATCGGAGCTGTAGCCACACAGCCTCATCCCAACCTTTCCCTGGGCTCGTCACTGTTTGTCCGTGTTGTAAAGCGTAGGTAATCGCTTATAAACATAGGTATTTTTCTCCACTGATGGGATTGGAGCATTTGAGATAGGCAAGCGGAAGGGATGCCAGACGGCAGAATAACAGAGTGAACCTGTCGGCCCTGCTTCATTCCAACTCTCTTTGCACCCTTTTGCAGAATACAGTGAGGTATTTTCACTAAAGATAGGGAGTTAGATAAGAATCTATGAACATCCACGGTCTAGCTGGGACAGCTGTGTTTTGCCCTGGACCGTTCTCATGCAGTCTCAGAACACATGTTGTGGCTACCCATCCTCTGCTCCTCTTCTCACCCTCTCACCCCTTCCCAAAACCTCTGGAGCAGCAGCCCTCAAAGTCTGAACAGAGAAAGAATCCCAAATCCAGGAACAGTGAGAAAAAAAAAAGGGCAAAAAAAGTTCTCCTTTTCTTCAGAGCAACACATGCTAACACTTTACAGCCTGGCATGTGTCAGCATTTCTGAAGTAAACTCTATTTTCTCTAGATGAAAGAGATTAAAAAAAAATACACTCAGAATTCAGCCCAGTGAAAATTGCTTCGGCCATTCACATGCAATAAGCCATAGAAGGAAGGAGGGAAAAAAAATCAATTGTTTCTGATTGATTTATTCATTCATTCGTCCCTATCCTTTCTGTCTAATGTAAAAAAGGATGTCTTCCATAATTTTGCGAGTTGTTCATCTTTCCAAAGCAAAAAACTAACCTAAGTCTCTTATTGGTTGCCCAGCATCGTGGCACAGGAAAGGAACATTTAATTAATTTTCCTATTACATACAGAGTATGTAAGGAAAAGGGGGGGTTCATTTTGCTCATCAAGGATTTCACCAGTATCTACAATCAGGAGGCCACTGTAATACTTTAAAGTCTGCTGAATTTGGGGTCACACACTATGTTAAAAGCAGTGCAAGTTTCCACCTTAATCATTGCTTTATTTCTTAATTTGGGTGGTGGGTACACTTGTGCTCATTTTATTATCCTTCAGGCCCTCTGGCACATCTTAAATATTTCACACTAAATGTTGCTAAATCCCTGAATCTTCTACAACAGATTCTATTCTGGGCTGCTCAGAGCCGAGGATAGAGAAGGAAAGCTGGAAACGCCAAAATGTATTGCAATAAAGAGAAGAAAATGTACGAGACCAATTTTGGAAAGATGTTTAAAGCTTTAAACCTATGCCAAATAATTGAGATCTATTCAAAGAGGACTGAATTCTATTATAAGCCCCGTATACACACAATTATTGAATTATTCTGAACACCTGTTGAAGTTGGGTGATAAATTAGCCAAATGAAAATCATCAGGCACAACTGTCAAGCACATCGTTTGACCCACTCCTTTGAGTTTGCGGGCATTATCTCTCCTCCCACTACTGAACCGTAAACTAGAGTTCATCCCTAAAGTAAGGAGACCATGTGGTGTTGTGACTTTGCACTTATAATTTCCAGCCAGATCTAAGGGAGCCGACTGTCTTTCCCTAAAGACTGCCGCAGCCCCTGAGTTCCATTTTTTTTTTCCTCATTGCCAGGAGGAACCAGCCTTGGCCTGCCCATCCATCCTTCTGCCGTGACATTAAAGCCAACTGTTCTGTCCTTCTGCGCACAGAGAAAGGAGAGGAAAGATGGTCTCCACTAAATTTCAGCCCTAGTTCCCAGCATCCCTAGAGCCCACATCTGCTATCATCTCCCTGTTCTGTATGGACAAGGTTTTACTGTACAGTCTTCCCTTCCCCTCTGACTGCTCAGTCCTCACCATTTGGCAAGCCTTTAAAGGTAGTAAGTGGGCCAAGACAGGACGGAGAGAAGAGGGTGTAAGGAGAAGAGAGAAGGAAAATCCATCCACCAGAGAACATCTACACCCTGTCTCATCAGCCAGTGGGGAGCAGACATTCCCTCACCCCATTATTTCTCTCTAAAAGCAGGGCTTTTGCCTGCGTGGGGAACTGTAAAAAGAAGTAACACTTCTATAAAAGCCTGAAAAAAAATAAGATTCTGAAATTTGTTTCATTTCAGAATACCGTTAGACCAACTGGTTTTACTTCCTTCCCCCCACACTCACACACACCCCACGCGAGCCTCCAGGGAGAGGCCGCCGCTCCATTGAAGGCTGCCTTGTGCACCAGCGTGCAGGAACGCCTCACTTGGTTAAGTCAAACATCTTCCCTCTGCTCTACCAAAGCTCACAGATGGCTGGTCCCTTTTGGTACACAGGCGTAAGCATCATCAAAATAACCTTTTCCTTTGAAGGGTGCCAATTAATTAAATGTCACTATCATATATCCCAGCCAGAAAGGGAAGGGAGACACCGTCAGACAAAGGGTCAGTGGAAGAGAACAATGCGGAGAGGTCACATCCTCCTACCTTCGCCCGACGACCCCGACAGATCAATGATCACATATACTCTTCCTTCTGGCTCCAGATCAATCTGCAATTAAGAAAATGATAGTGACTCTGTTAGTGCATTGTGGGGGCAGCTGGAGAGTTCTGTGACTTTTCCACCCCGCACTGCTAAAACCTAGGGTCACGGCTCTGCTCAATCCATCAACCTGTCGTGTGCCAAGTGTGGGGTGAACCAGGAACGCGAGGAAATCAGCATCTGTGGAATGTCTACTATGGTCTGGGTGCAGCACGAGGAGGTCCGATACAGGCCCAGTGGATAATGTCAGCCCAGTGGTTCTCAACTGGAGGCCATCTTGCTGCACAGGGGAAACTTGGCACAGGGGACACTTGACACCGGGAACCTTTTGGGGACACAAACATCTGGAGACGTTTTTTGATGGTCACGTCTGGAAAGGGAGGGCTGCCAGTGGCATCTAATGGGTGGGAGCGAGGGATCGTGCTAAGCATTCTACAGCGGACGGGATGGTCCCCACGACGAAGCATTATCCATCCCCAGATGACAACAGTGTACAAGTTGAGAAACCCTGGGTTACGCCATTTTACAGATAAGGAAGCTGAGCTCAGCATTTTAGTGCAAGTGGCAAGGCTGAGATTCAATGGCAAGGCCATCTAGAGAAACCCCTGTACTCTATACTACACAAACTGCTCACAGGGGAGGAAAGAAAAAGCATAAGATGCTATTCACACTCTGAAGGTGTTTACACTCTCATCAGGGAGTTAAAAAACAGAGAACAATGCTGAACCCAGCTGGGTGATGAGCCACAGAGGACAACCGATAAAGTGTCTGGCGAGTTGGAAATCAGCTTCGAAGAGCAGTCTGGGAAGACCTCACGAAGACAAGAAAGGGGAATCATTCAAGGTGGAAGAGACCGAGGCAGCCTAAGCAAAGGCTGGGAGTGCGCGCGGTGCCCCAGTGCAACACTGAAGGGCTCATGTGCTTGAGCTGTGTGTTGCCACATGTGTTTTGCAAACCCCAGATTCTACCAGGGTTGTAAAGGGTGAGCCAATACCACTACGTTCTTACCATCAGCCTTCTCCACCCACCCTCACTTCCTCCCTGCCCACCTGTAAATCCAGCGAACTGCTTCTATAGAGGACCAGGCTGACAAGTCAAGTCAGAACACCTGGGCCTCTTCCCCTTGACATCTTTGCAAGGTCTGAACTCTCCTTACAGAAGCTGTGTTCTCCATGAAAGAGGAGTAACCCGGAAATCCTGGATCACCAAGTACCCCCGGTGGCCCGTCCTCGCCTCCGCAATTCCATCTGTCGGCGCAGAGCTTTAATTGGCTCATACGTCCGTGCCAGGCCCGTCTCCCCGGCAAGCTGTGACATTCTTGAGGGCAGGGACTACTACCCCTCCTTTTCTGTTTCATTGTCTCCAGCAAAGAGCAGGCACACAGTCATCAAGTACCACTTAGAAAGGGTCAGTCTGGTGAACACCTCCTTGTCATTCAAGGCTGAGGTCAATTATCCCCTCCTCTCTGAAGCCTTTCCAGATATTCCCAGTCAGAATTGATCACCCCTTCATTTGTGTCCTGATGGGACGCATGCACATCTGATCTACAGTTCTTGTAATACACTGTCCATATGTCCATCTACTCGGCAAGGCAGAGAGTATGAGAATTATATATATATATACTTAGCGCTCACCTCACTGTCCATTAGTCAGCAGGCACCCACAAAAGCTTCATGGAGGGGAAAAGACTTTATGTTCAGAACTCTGAGAGCCTGTTCTGGGATCATGTGCCACTCCAAGCCACCCCCCGCCCCAGGAAGGTAGGCAGACACGTGATCTGTACTAACATGACATTCAAATGAGGTGGCAGGGGAAGAAGAGGTAGCTCTCCCACAATCGCCACATACTCCCTGTGAGGTAAAAAAAAAAAAAAAAAAAAAAAACTCACCTTGGACTGATATTGTCCAGGTCCCTCCCCCAGCACCTCATGCCCCTCACAGTACAGGTTCCCCGAGACCTTCGTGAGCCCCACTTTCTTTCCGGACTCAGTCTTTTCTTTCTAAATTTTTTTCTTCATGTTTATTTTTGAGAGAGAGAGAAAGAGAAGAGAAAGAGAGAGAGAGAGAGAGAGAGAGAGAACCAGGGTGAGCAGGGGAGGGGCAGAGAGCGAGGGGGACAGAGGATCCAAAGTGGGTTCTGTGCTAACAGCCTGACGTGGGGCTCAAACTCATGAACCATGCGATCATGACCTGAGCTGAAGTCAGACACTTGACCAACTGAGCTGCCCAGGCGCCCCCCAGACTCAGTCTTTAGTGGTTGAGCGTTCAAGATTTCTCTCAAAACTTCAGTCCCACTGGGGCACCTGGGTGGCTCAGTCAGTTAAGCGTCCTACTCTTGATTTTAGCTCAGGTCATGATCTCATGGTTCATGGGTTCAAGACCCGCTTTGGGCTTTGCACTAACAGTATGGAGCCTGCTTAAGATTCTCTCTCTCTCTGTCTCTCTCTCTCTGCCCCTCCCCCGCTTGGGCTCTGTCTCTTTCCCTCAAAATAAATAAATAAACGTTAAAAAAAAAAATCCAGATCCACCAAGAGAGGTCTTCAGTCTCTGTCAGGGCAGGGAGTGAGGGACTGCGGAGAGTTCTCACGTTGCCCCACCAGAGTCGCTCACCTGAGTTTGGGATCTGGAGCTTGGGATCCAAACGGAAACCCAATAACAGAGTGGTGATTCTCCCCATCCTTTCTGGCCCAAGAATCTGTGATTTTAGGTTTCTGTCTAAAAAAAATGTTTTCCAGCACCCTCACCACTAGGAATCCCCGCCCCGCACCCTTCCACCCCCCCCCCACCCCTGCCGCAAGCATAACCCAGCCCCCACACTAAATTACAAACAGGAAAACCACCAGTCAGCTCCACTGAACAGAGCCAAACCAAAATCCTGTCCCTGCCACAAATATCAGGGGTCCCCTTGTCCAAAAGCATGGAATTTAAATAATGTATGCCTTTCAGAGATTAGATCATCTCTATTAAACCCTGCCGGCTAAATGAAACAATTTCTCATATCCTCCAACTCAGAGGTTTCCCACGACTGCGGACCGCATTGGCAGAGTACAATGCTATCTGTGAAAAGCAGGGAGGGAGACGGCAAAGGAATGAGATGGGCTCGCTTCGAATACGAAGGCGAGCAGCCTGCCTCTCTTTGCAAAGGGCGAGTGAGAGAATGTGGCAAGGGAGGGACAGGTCATCGACGATAAAATGTATTAGGATATTAACATTCAAGATAGCAATCAGAAACCATTTTAGCACCCACTGCTGCCTCAATGCCGATGAACTGCATTTCCAAACAGAAAAATAGAAATTAAGCTATTAAGCATGCCAAAAGCAACAAAGGCTTTGCAGCCTGGGCAGATGGCCATGGAGGGCTGGCTGGGCCCCAGCGGCAGAGTGAGGAGGCCCTGAGAATCCATGTAGGGAGGTAGGACTTCAACGCAGATGACTGGGGGTTATCAGGTACCAAACGTGATGGAGCGTGCAGCAACTTCATGGTCAAATTAATTTAACCACAAGTTCTGCTCACAATGACCAGGCCTGGACAACGAAGCAACGTAGGTGCCCAGCCCTGCAAAACCCCAGCAAGCTGTCGACTGCCGTCACCACCAGGCAGCTGGCACTACATGAAAGGAGGCCTCCTCCCTCCTCCTAGCCATTCCCAGGATTGGTTCTAAGCTCTTTCTCCTGTACTCGGGGTTCCTCCAGATGATCCCAGATGCAACCCTATTTATCAAATCGCCTTGAAACTCCTACCTTCACTTCATGAGTCTTCCCAGCTCCTATCATAGAGATAGTATGTCTATGTCTGTCCTCTTTCGACCTCTAGCGCCTTTGGCTACCCATCCAGCTGAGGCCAGGAGCAAGGCAGTAGAACAGCGGGGAAGATAAACACAGCCTTTGGAGTCAGACCAGGGCTGAATCCCAGCTCAGGCAATTATTTGCCTTCCCTGAGCCAGGGACTCAGTCTCATGGTCTGTGAAATGGGTTGTTGTAAAAATTTCACGAAACACACGCGCAAAGCATTCAGCACTCAGGAGGTACTCGGTACATGGTAGTTAGGTATGAACCTACTGGCTCTCTGGCCTGAAGCAAGTGACTTCCTTTCCTGAGCCTCAGAATGCTTCTTCGTGAAATGGAGCTAATAACAGACCCTGTCATATCTGTGAAATGAGATAGCCTATGTAAAGTACTCAGCACGGTGCCTGGCACAAAACATTCAGTTACTGTTGGTGCCCTTGGTATTTGAAAGCCAAGTCTTCAAATGTGCTGCTTAGTCCAATATTCCTTCCACTCTGTCAAATTTTGCTCCAACAAAAAAGGCATTGCCTTGCCCAAAGTTGTTATTATTACATGTTATTCCAGGACATCTCACGGCTTTACGGAGTTGGGAATATCAACCATGCCCAGGCCGTGGGGAACGGTCACCAGAGGGGTCACGGGGCGCTCATGGGAGAAAAAGGGAGGGGGACCGCGGAGCTTCTGAGTGCCCCCTATGCCTCCAACACTGTGTGGGTGCTTTATCTGCATTAGCTCCTTTATTTAAATTTTATTAAAAAAATTTTTTTAACATTTATTTAGTTTTGAGTGACAGAGCATGAGTGGGGAAGGGGCAGAGAGAGGGGTGGGGGACACAGAATCCAAACCAGGCTCCAGGCTCTGAGCTGTCAGCACGGAGCCCGAGGCGGGGCTCGAACTCATGAACCGCGAGATCGTGACCTGAGCCAAAGGCGGACGCCCAACCAACGGAGCCACCCAGGCGCCCCTGCATCAGCTCCTTTAACCTCCCATGTGGCCAGTAATACTTCCTACTCTTCGGATGGAAAAACTGGAGCTCAGAGAGCTTTAGGCGGGATTCCCACCCAGGGGTTCCTGGAGAACACAGGAGAGAAGACTCTACTGGAGGTCCTGTCCCCAAACCCCGACCAGCCTGGGGAACCTTCTCTGACCACCCAGTGCCAGGCCTCTCTTCCCACAGGCCTCCGGCTCTCCCTCTAAACCTGCAACTGACTATGTCCCCAGCCCCGATGGCTGGCGACAGAGCAACGCCTCTGGCACCCTTCCTGCCTCCCAGAGCCCTTGGGGAAAACCGGCTCTGGGCATAAACAAGAGCTCCCCTCTTGTGAATGAGGAGCAAGGCAATGGGGAAAGAGCCTAAACCACAGAAACCCATGGAAGAGCCGCCTCTGAAAAGCACAAAAATATCACAGGCACTTCTTCGGGTGATGCCCGACTTCACAAGCCCTTCACACACACTATTTCATTTATTCCTCACAATTAACCTGTACGATAATAAGTTCTGTGAGCGCCACCGGATGTGTGAGGAAGCTGAGGTTAAGGAAGGCAAGTGGCCAGTATAGCACGGCCAGGGAGGGAGCCTCCGTGAAATGAGTGCCCCAGAGCCAGACAGCCTAGACTCCAAGCTCGAACCTCCAACTCCGGCCTCTCAGTCAGCAGGCCTCCCCCACACCTCACCTGTCCAGTGGCAACTCCCACCGAGGCCGCGGCACCGGGCAGCCTGCTTAGTGCCGTGCGTCACTGTGACCCACAGGTGTCCGCACGCTGGTGTTTTGCGGGGGGGGGGGGGTGATCGAGTTCAAGGCAAAGGAGGGGAGAAACTCACGGTCAAGCCTCCTCCTAACCCCAGGCTCAACTTCCACCAGAGACCTCGAGGCAAACTTTTCCTTGGAACAGTCCACAAAGGTCACACGTGCCAATTTGAGTTTTGCTTCCTTTACCCTCTGCTGTCAGGCTCTAGGGCCTAGAAAGAAGCCAGAAGTAGGGAGTGGGTCAGAAAAAGATGAATCCAGGGGCGCTCGGGTGGCTCAGTCAGTTAAGCGTCCCACTTCGGCTCCGGTCATGATCTCACGGTTCATGAGTTCGAGCCCCACGTCGGGCTCTGTGCTGACAGCTCAGAGCCTGAAGCCTGCTTCAGATTCTGTTTCTCCCACTCTCTTTGCCCCTCCCCCACTCGCAGTCTATCTCTCGCAAAAATAAAACATTAAAAAGAAAAGAAAAGAAAAAGGAGATTCCAGAAAGGATGAGGAGGAAGAGAGGCTTGCACTGCCTGTGTTGCCCCAATTAAGCCCTAGATAAGAGCCTGTTTCTTTTTCACTTGGAGGAGGGGTTGGGACCAGAGTGATGGGGGGGAGGGGAGTAGATAGGGAACCATCAAAAGAGAACCTCCAGGGTTCCTTCCCCAAACAGGGGACTCACTTTCCAAGTCCCACCCACCCCTTTTTGCTGGCTATTGTCCCCCAGAGGCACCACAATCATACTACGTGGCATGGGAGAGGCACCCAGACAGAGCAGGAGGCCCTCGCACAGCAGGCATCCTCCTCGCGCCTCTGCTTTGGAAAACTCTGGACGATGGGCACAATGGTAGGCAAGTCTTAAGCAGCTGCTGGGCGCTGATGTTGAAATCAGCCACCGATTAAAGATTTCATTTGGGGAGGAGGTTGCTACCAGGCCCTACTGGGAGAGCGACCGTGTAATTAAATATTTTAAGGCTTCCAAGAGCACTCACTTTCCTAAAATAAGGGGAGACGAGGGTTGTTTCTTTCTAAAACACTTTCCATGGCAGTGCAAAGATAACTATGCGGGCTTTAGCCTATCTCCCCACAGGGCAGAGTCCTGTCTGACCAGCACATGGGAGGGATTTAGTACATACCGTGCATGTTGGCTCAATGGATGAATGGCCTGACTTTAAAGTGAGACTGCACAACTGAATTATGGAGATGAGTCACTTGGGAAGCCAGCAACCTGTACATAAATGTTCCCGGCAGCTTCATTCACAACAGCTCAATGTTGGCTACAACCCAAATGCCCGACAACAGGTAAAGGAGTAAGCAAACCATGCTCTAGGCATATGATGGGATTTCACTCAGCAATAAAGAATGAACTGCAGATATATGCAACAAAATGTGTTGTTGTGAGAAAGAAGCCAAACGTTAAGTGTGATTCCACTGATAGGATGTCCTAGACCGCACAAAACCAGAGTGACAGAAAGCATATCCGTGATCTCCGGGAGGCGAAGAGGGGGTGGGAAGTGAATGTAGAGGCACAGAGGAACTTTTGGGCATGGGGTTAAGTTTTCCGTATCTTTTTAAAATTTTTTTTATGTTTTTATTTATTTTGAGAGACAGAGACAGAGCATGAGCAGGGGAGGAGTGGAGAGAGAGGAAGACACAGAATCCGAAGCAGGTTCGAGGCTCTGAGCTGTCAGCACAGAGCCCGACGTGGGGCTCAAACTCACGAACCGCAAGATCATGACTTGAGAGGAAGTCCGGACGCTCCACTGACTGAGCCACCCAGGCACCCCAAGTTTTCTATATCTTGATTGAGGCGGTGGTTACATGAATGTATACATTTGTCAAACTCCATCAAGCCAAACACTTAAAATGAAGGCATTTTATTGTATATAAATTATACCTCAATGAAGTTGTTTTTTAAAAGGGAAGAAAAGAAGCCATCATTCATTTCAACACAAGGATTCCTCTGCAAGTTTCCTCTAAATAACAAATCATCTTCCCACCCGCAGGGCATTTAAAATTTCATATTCCAGTTTTAAAAATAAAAGGGTTCATTCAGAGTTTTTCAAGAGTACATCTGTCACACAGCATAATGTACACCTACCTGTGTAGGCACACACATTCACACATCCACCCACGTGTGCAAAACACACTCACAGGCACAGACACCTTCTGCTGTCTTGTGTGACCAAAATACAATAATAGCAAGAAACACACATCCAAAATGTAGGTTTAAGAGCCTGCTGACTTCTGAAAATCTGTCTGTGTGTGACTGTCTCTCAAGACGGTAACACCAGATGCTCTAGAAGAGCTTTGAATGACCCTAAGTCCCTAAATACCCACGAATAGGAACTGCTTAAATAAAATATGATACATCGTGTGGCAGATCGCTAGGCAAGCCCAAAAACAAGAATGAAAAGGTCGAAATGTGCTGATCTCTGGGATATATTAAGTGGGCGGCGGGGGAGCGGAGCAAGGTGCTATGTGTTTATTATGCTCGGCTACTGCGTGAATAAAATGGGCGTGTATGTGGGTGTACGCCCACACACACTCTCACACACACACTCTCAGGCTTGTTCCACATCGATTATCTCCAGAAGTCTTAATCAACAGGAAGCAGGGTTTGCCTCAAGAGATGGAAACTACAGGATTGGGGACCAGAAATCAGAAAAAGGCTTATTCTTCACTGAAGCTCTCTTGAACTCTTTGATTTTTTTTTTTTAATCATGTTCTTGGGTTAACTTGTTACAAAATTTAAGTCAATGCCTTTTGTGTTAGCTATTTCTAACCTCCAGTCCCCCAGAGAGCAGTTTGCTTCAGTTACCAGATACATCTTAATTTTTGTAATGTTTATTTTTAAGAGAGAAAGAGGGAGAGAGAGAGGAGAGCACGAGCAAGGGAGGGGCAGAGAGAGACAGGGAGACACAGAATCCGAAGCAGGCTCCAGGCTCTGAGCTGTCAGCACAGAGCCTGACACAAGGTTAGAACTCACAGACTGCGAGATCATAACCGGAGCCGAAGTCGGGTGCTTAACCAACTGAGCCGCCCAGGCGCCCCACCAGACACATCTTAAATAACTGCCTAATGGATTATTTTCCCAACCCCTGTAGCCAGGTCATGGCAACCAACCCAGCAGTCATCACCTCCACGTGGAAGGCCTCCAGGCTGGACTGGAGGTCTATGTTACACATCCCAGCTCTTCCAAGGCCACAGCTGGAGTAAACTCAAGTTAGCACCTGCTTCCTCTTTTCAACAGGCTCAGAAATAGACCCAGAGAGCTGGCCCCGTGTGATGGCAGAGGTGGCTAAAAACAAATGACTCTATGTGTACACAACACTTTCCTGCACTGAGAAAACAGCCAAAGGTGCCAAACCCAGGATCGAGAGTGTACAGTGGTTTACAAAGCTTCAGGCAGGAACAGTATAGATTTTTTATCCTCCTTCAGGGAAATGGCAGGCATGGTTGTGTATCCCAAGAGGAGATGGTGCGTGCACACAGCACGAAATGGAGGCACTTACCCCTGGTGTTCTGAGGTGGAAAATATCCCACTACCAATCTGCACTTTGCATTTTGCACTTTGCCTTGCAGTGGTCTCACTCTTTGGGTATATTTGTATGTGCGTGTTTTATTCTACATGTCCTATTTGTTACAGTAGGCCCATATACTGCAGTGTCAAAAGCTGACCGACCTGGCTTCAAATCCTAGCTCTGTCTGTTATAAGCTGTGTGGGCCTTGTTTCGATGTCCTCTTCTGTAAATTGAGGACATCAGTGGCTCCTGCCTCATGGTGTTGGGAGGATCAAATGATACGGTGTTGCACTTGGAGCTGTGCCTGGCACACAACTCACAGCCTATAAATGTAAGCTGTTGGGCCATTATTGTGACTTCCTGCCTAGATCGTGAGCCAACTGTTCCTTTGGGTGGGGGTGGGGGGTCCGCACTCCTTGCTCCAGGGCTGGGCACAAGGCAGGTGATCACTAGAGACTCCAAGTGAAACTGAATGGATCCGTGTAGAACAGAGGCAAGCGAAGCTAGAGGAGCTCAGGGGGGACTGTGCAAGCACAAAAATTACCTTCACACCAGGAATGTCTCTGTCTCTGTACTAGGACAACCCAGCAGGACCTTTCACCAATGGCTGCTCACAAAGGTGTTCGATTCTTGACTCCCTTGAAATTCCAAGATATGTAAATCATTCTCCATCGCTTTTGAGCTCTTCGAGAGGCTGTTTTGTTCATAATAATCATCACGACCTTAGTAAACACCCTTTATTGAGCACTTGGCACATGTCATCTGTGTAAGGGAGGTGATATCCTTATTCTTAACTGCTTCAGGGATGAGAAACTGAGGCTTAGAGATTTAAGTAACCTGCCCACATTCTCACAGCTGGAAGATGACAAGCCTGCATTAAAGCAGAGCTTGCCAACTCCGGACCCACTGCTTCTGTTGCATTTTATAGATTTCACAGAAGTATGAAATTTAAGAGTCATAAGCCACTTGGTTAAATGAGCAAATACAAATTAAAGGGTACAACTTTTTAAAAATGTTCTTTTCCCTATGAAATGAACCAAAGGCACTTTAGCTTTATGTGTTTCTGGGTTATTTGTTTATTAAACTATAAACAAAATTAGGGCTCATGATATGTTCGCCTTTTAAAAATAAAAAACTACATGTGAATCTTAGAATGAGAAGCAACAGTCCCCTGCCCCATTATTCCCCTGGGGGAGCCAAGTTTAACAATTTCTATTTGGGTTTTGCTGGTGTCACTGCCACGTCCCTAAATAAAACACTTGTACCTCAATTTCCTGATTTTTTATTTTAGACATTCTCTTTTGCCTTGCTGCTGTGATCAATGAGGATTTAGTACTCTCACCACCTCCCTCCACTTTCCCCCTCCACAAAATATACATTGCAATTCTCAGTTCCTTCTCTATTTTCTGCAACTGCAAAAAAAAAAAAAAAGTGATGTAAAATGTCAGTCTCTCGTTCTGTTGGCTATAGGCAATGTTTCCTAGCCCTCCATGTTTTAAACTAGAGGACGTTGGTGCTTGCAGCCCTCTCTGTCCTCCAATCACGTCTCCCACCAACCCCCACCCCCACCTATATGTCTCCACTGTTAGACTATCAATGTTGACAACAGTGATGTTCTGCTCTCTAATTGTAATTGTTTCAAAAATCTGAAAACAAATTAATAGCACTTATTCATCCTAACTGTAAATGGTATTACATATATTGTCTTTTCCATGGGTCCTGCCGCTCAATGGAAACTATGTCTAGTATCAAATTTACATGGATTTTTTTTTTCCCCACTCAGTCAATTGCCTTTCTCAAATCATCAAGTTTTCCCTGGGTCCTTCTCTCTTGGGGTTTTGCCTTTCTAGAAACTCCCACTCTCCTTTTCCTAATGGACAGATTGCTCTCTGGTCTGCTACACAGCTGTAGTGCTGTGACTTCTTTTCACTGCTCTGCTGAAGGTCAACGCCATTGCTAGAATCCATCATCTTTGTTCTGGGTTATTCCCTTGTTCTTACCAGTAAAGTACTCACTGAGATAAAGTTCTGATTGAAATATTGATTAAGAGTGCATAAAAGCCAGCTCAGACTTGTGTGCCCATCCTCACACATGATGGATAGTTTTGCTGCATATAGAATCCTAGGTTAAAAAAAAAATCATTATCTATCCAAACTTTCTTTTTCTAACATAAATATTGCCAATGGATCTCATGTCGGCTTGACAGCTGTTGTTCAGTAGGTGACTTCGTTTTGTTTTCACTCTGGAAGTTCTAGAATCTTTTCTATCTTAGTGTTGTGGACTCTCACAAAGGTATATGTCAAGCTGTCCTTTTCTGATTCATTGTGCTGAAACTCAACTTGTGGAAGAGGCTCTTCTGTTCTGTTCTTTGCTATTGGCCTCGTTTTCTCTACGAAACATCTATTATCCAGACGTTGGACCAGTAGGATTGATCCCTATCTCTCTTACTATGTGTTGCACATACTCCCTTTTCTTTTACCTTCTTTGCCCATATTCTAGGAGGTTTCCTTGGCTTTAACTTACAACTCTTCCACTGTACTTTCATTTCTGACAATATTATGCTGTTTCCAGAAATGCCTTCCTATTTCCTCCCTTCTCATAGCATCCTTTTTAAAAATTGACTTATTTATTTAGGTTCATGGATGCCAATATTTCTGTGGATACCAGTTCAGCAGTCTTAGGGTTAGAGAGTGGGAGCTGACCATTCTAGCAAGGGATCCCCACACCAGTCTTGCCAGTTCTCCCCAAAGCATTGCACCATTTGCTTGTGAAAGAACCATCCTTTTTTTTTTTTTTTTTTTACCCTGGGAGTCAGAGTCTGGCTCCAGGTCCTTCTGTAGTGAGAGCGGGGAATGCTGAGTTGTACATATAGACCTTTAGATGGTCACATGTTTTCAGCGGCACATCTCACGTCTTCTCCCTGGGGCTCCTACAGTCTCCAAACTTGGAACCTCTTCTGGGATTCTACAGATGAGGCTCCAGGATCCTCTGCACATGTTCCACTGTGACTCTTTGGTATTGCCAGTCTGTCCCATCAATTGCCACCCCGCCCTCTACTGTCATCCCCAGAAAGTCACTGAAATAATTTGATGGTAGATTCTTTCTGCTTACTTAGTTGTTATAGAATGTTATCCTCCCCCTTTTTTCTTTGTCTATTATTTAGGATGGGATCCTGAGTAGGCACAGAAGCAAACATTTTTGCTTCAAGACCATCCTGAATGGAAAATCTAAAAGCGTATCATCTTAAATGATATAATCCAGTGCTGGTGAGAGTAGAAAAAAAACACACTCTTATACACTGCTGATGAAGTGTAAACTGGCACAGAAATTTGTAGAGAGGGGTTTGGCATTATATGACAAAAATCCTTTGACCTAGCAATTCCACTTCTGGGAATTTATCCCAAATCACACATGTGCAAAATGATTCAACAACAGGGATGATCATTATAGCATTTTTTAAGAGTGTAAAATTAGAAACTAATCGTTTAATAATACTAAACTATTTAAATAAATTGTGGCACATTCAAGTCATTAGATACCATGCCATCATGAAAAAAGATCTTGCTGAATTGTATTTAATGACATAAAGAGATATGCAAAATACTGTATTAAGTGAAGGAAAAATGAGATGATAAAGGAATATATATTCTATGATGCAGTTTTGTAAAACAAAAACAAAATGTATACGGGTGGGTACAAACGCAAAGGGGAAACACTCTCAGGAGGAGTGAAATAATGTGTAAGGTTTTTTTTGTGCAAATCTATACTTTTCTAAACATTTTATTTTTCTTCTATGTCCCTCTATAACTTTTGTGATTAAAAAAATCAATAAATTTTTTGTTGCTTGAAGAACATTATGTAGTTCAATCCCCTCATCTAAAAATAAGGAAACTTAGAAATGATGAGATTAAGCAAGCCATTCAGGCACCTGAGTAAATTACCCACAGCCAGGAAAGAGGATAGGATAGGATAGAATAGGGCAGGGCAGAGCAGGGAAGGGAAGGGAAGGGGAGGGGAGGGAAGGGAAGAGAAAGGAAAAGAAAAAGGAAAAGGAAAGGAAAAGGAAAGGAAAGGAAAGGAAAGGAAAGGAAAAGAAACTCAGTTATCCTAATTTTCAGTGTAGAGTTAAGGTGCAAGTTAAAAATGAGAAACATTATTTTAAATTTACATATTTTTTAAAGGGTAGTTTTCTGGTCAAATAATAATAGCACTACTCAATCCTAATTGCCCACTTGAGAGGAACCAGGCATATTCTTAATTAGATACAATTTGAACATATTAAGGAAAAGCTTCCATAGATCAACCAAATAGACACACTAGACTAAAACTACGTTTCTTTGATCAAACCTCTTTCTCTACCTATGTTCCTCTGTTTCTGTGGGATGATGCGGCCCACATTTTTACACCTTACACACTGTTGCCTTTAAACAACCTTTCATGGGGGCGCCTGGGTGGCTCAGTCGGTTAAGCATCCGACTTTGGCTCAGGTCATGATCTCGCATTTCGTGGGTTCGAGCCCTGCGTCGGGCTCTGTGCTCACAGCTTAGAGCCTGGAGCCTGCTTCAGATTCTGTGTCTCCCTCTCTCTCTGCCCCTTGCTTGCTCATGCTTTGTCTCTCTCTCTCAAAAATAAACGTTAATTGCCATGAAGTATTCCATTGTATATATAAGCCACATCACCTTGATCCATTCATCAGTTGATGGACATTTAGGCTCTTTCCATGATTTGGCTATTGTTGAAAGTGCTACTATGAACATTGGGGTACATGTGCCGCTATGCATCAGCATGAAATCTGGCCATTCGTAGCAACGTGGATGGACCTCGAGGGTGTCATGCTAAGCAAAATAAGTCACACAGAGAAGGACAGATACCATATGTTTTCACTCATAGGTCTAACAGGAGAAACTTAACAGAGGACCATGGGGAGGGGAAGGGGGGAAAAGGAGTTAGGGAGAGGGAGGGAGGCAAATCATGAGAGACTCTTGAATACTGAAAACAAACTGAGGGCTGAAGGGGGAGTGGGAAGGGGAAGGGGGTGATGGGCATGGAAGAGGGCACTTGTGGGTAAGAGCACTGGGTGTTGTATGGAAACCAACTTGACAATAAACTATATATAAAAAAACATTAAAAATTTTTAAATAAAATAAAAAAATAAACAACCTTTCATGTAATAGACTTTCATAACAACATAGACTTTGTCCATCAGGTAATAAGCAAACATTTTTGCTATGACATGCCCATACAGTGCCTATTACCTAGCTATGCTGCATCACCATCTTATTTCTACAGGAATACTTTGGAATATATTCTCCCACTTGTCTTCAAATTATAGGAGATATAAAAAAATAAAAATTAACAGCGCTGGTTCTACAAAAATCAAGCATAGGTCTCAAATGTATATACTATAAAGAAAAATAGAATTTATTAGACATATCATAATCAGTAAAAATTTTCCCTCCATTGGAAACTCATCATTGGACATGCTATGCCTATACTGAATTTTGAAGGAAAACATCAAATTCTAAAAACTTCTAGATTTTGTATCAAAAAGGTGAAGAAGATGTAAATAAGTTTGGCATAACTTCCAGTTTTCTGGGACACAGCCTGTCTTAACATGTACTCTAAGGAGTGTGCATGAAAGTTAAGCTGGGGTTTTTTCTTATAAATAAATGAATATGTAAGTTTTACATGTACAGATTATCTATGAATGCACAGACTATCTAGTCTCTGAAAATGAACAACTCTCCTTCTACATTCTGTTCTCATTTTCTACACCTTAATGAAGCCCCAGGTCTTATAAAATGAACAGGTTAGTGTAGCTAGACACACAAATCAGACATATGTGTGTCAAAGCCCACACCAAGATCTGAACCAGAAGGAGAGATATTCCTAAAGCACACAGCAAGGGGGACCTGAAAATTATCTGTTCAGGCTCTAAATGTCAGAAATAGTTCCTTACTTCACAGTTTTCTATCCTGGATATTAGACTTCCATATATTTTGGACAACCACAGAAAAGAGTTATATCACATATATATTGTGCTATAGACCATATGAGATAGATTTTATGAAGCTAAATTCACTTTGTGAGGACAGTTTAGGGCCATCTAGAATCATTAATTCATTAATTAATTAATAGGGCAGGACTTGAAATAAATAGAAGACATAAATCACTGCTTACGCATAAAGAACGTTCTCAGCATTTCAAAGACATCAAAGAAAAATAAAACATCCAATTCTATCCTTATGGTAGTCAATGCTTTGTTTATGGCTCAGGGTTGATGTAACTGGAACTTAGTTTTCATTAATAGATCTTTTCTAATGTGTTGGGGTTTTGTTGGTTTTCATTTAGAGTATTTCATGCCTTGGCTACAGAAAGGCAGTTTTCAAAGTCTGGGTTTGGTGACTGTGTGTCAATGTATCTGTTAATTCATCAAGGATGGCCTTCCTGATGCTCGAAGCATCCAGGCATCCGGGCTTCTGGGAGGGAAGCAGAGGGAAGAACCTGGGCAAAGGAGCAGAAGTGGGAGAGGATTGGGGCACCTGGGTGGCTCAGTCGGTTAAGCCTCCGACTTCGGCTGAGGTCATGATCTCGAGGTTGGTGAGTCTGAGCCCCGTGTCGGGCTCTGTGCTGACAGCTCGGAGCCTGGAGCCTGTTTCGGATTCTGTGTCTCCCTCTCTCTCTGCCCCTCCCTGCTCACACTCTGTTTCTGTCTCTCAAAAATGAATAAACGTTAAAAAAAAAAAAAGAAGTGGGAGAGGACTTGGCCCATCTGGGAGTAGTGGAGGCGGGTGTGACTGGATCAGAGGGAGGGGAGTGGCAGCTGGAGGGGAGGTCAGAGAGGTGGAGCACCGTGAGGTGGAGAGGTGGAGCACTCCAGCTTTGGATCCCAGGGAGATGGGGAGCCAGGAGAGAGTCTGAGCAGAGCAAGGACATGCTGTGACTTACACTTTGGAAGGGTCATATATGGAGAATAAACCTTAGGCACAGACGAGGAAGCAGGAGGGCATCTTAGGAGACTATCCTAATCATCCAGGTGGGAGATAGTGGTGGCCAGGAAGGGATGGTAGTAGCAGTGATGGACAATGGCCAGATTCTGGATATATTCTGAAGGTAGAGCCAACAACAGGATTGCTGATGGATTGGATGCAGGGTTAGAGATAAAAAGTGGGCTCAAGGATAGCATGGAGATTTTTGGCCTGAGCCAAACACAGAGCTGCAGTCAGCTAAGCAGGAGATGGAGTGGAGTGGGGCAGGCGGGAGTAGGGGTGCCAGAAGGAAGGTTTGGACAGGCTCGTCTGGAGACACCTCTGACACAGCCAAGGACAACTGGATACATTCGGGGAAAGGTCCAAGCTTACGATCTGGATTTGGCAGTCACTATGGGTAGATGGTACAGATCCACAACCCCAACATGCAAAAGGCTCTAAAAATTCGACTTTTTCTAAAGTTTGGGTCAAAATCATTTGGCAAAAAACCCTGACCCACGCTAATAACACAAGGCTATTTATTGTTTATATTTACCCCATTTAGTGTGAATGTTTATCCATTTGTGCTGGAAATCTTAATTTGTTTGATCATGAAGGGCTGCCCTATGGTCTGCTGGGGGTGTTGTGTAATACATAGAACATATACTACATGAACCTTCTAGAATAAAAAAAAAGTGATTTCTAAACAAATCTGGTTCCAAGAGTTTTGGATAAGGGTTGTAGGTCTGTAGTTTGAGCCATGACACTGGAGGGCTGAGATTTGATCTAACATGTAGAGATTGGGAAGAGAAGGGACCCGCCCAGATGTGCGAAAAGACCCCCATGCAGAGGCCTGGCCTCCAACCTTGGGTGGAGTCAACTTTGACTTCCCTCCTTCTTCCCTTCAAACCACCACCAAGCAAACATCAAGCCCTCATCACAGATATATGGCTTATAAAAACCTTGGTTTTCTCCATGTCTTCAGAAGAGATGGCAAAAAACACCTCTCGCTCACTTGCTCTCTCTCTCCCTCCCTCTCTCTCTCTCTCTCTCACAAACACACCCATAGTTTTTATGAAGCCTGTTAAACACTGACTTCATGCACTGCTGAACTATTCACTGTAGTTGTTGCAAGGTGGGGTTTGTATGATAAGGGGGGAAAAACTGTAGAAAACCAGAAATAATAATGCTCGTAGTTAGCATAAAGACATTTTCTGTTTCTGGGAAGCCGGTGTGCCTGCTGCTGTTGCTCTACTAGACTGAGTGTCCCTCCTCCCACCACTAAACACCCAAACTCCAAACCTCTGTCAGGATGCAGTGTCAGAGACTTCCAGGGGGACACCTGACCCCAGGACTGTCGCAGGAAAACACTGCTAACTACATGCGGTGTCTCAGCCCCTCCCGGGGTGTCCCCTTGAGCTGCAGAACCACAGGGTCCCAGCAGGGGCAGCCCTGTGTTCTAAGGCAAGACAGAGAAGAGGCAAGAGGATCTAGAACAAGGCCAGGGAAGCTGCCTCGGACATGGCTGCCATCATGCACACCGCTATTCCTATGTCCATTCCTGGAAATGAATGCGCTCTGGACCACGTTTGCTGGTTTACTGGAGATAAGTAGCCTTGTACACAGGTAACAAACAAAAATGAAAAGGTAGTCCTACTCATGAATCCATCCAGCCCCCAAATGGACCCAGGTTCTGCTGCCTTCCCAGGCCCCACCACCCAACCATACCCCCCAACCCCCGGCACTTCTCCTGCCCAGGATGCACATTCCTAGGCTCAGAAGACCTCCATATCAGCCTAAATCATTGGCCCATTTCAACTCTAAGAAAGAGACAAGAAATCTCCATTAGAAATGTTGGGAGCTCCTTTATTCGTAAACAGGTGAGCAACACGCAATAAATGGAAAGTTGGTCATTGGTCAAAATAAGTGTTGAAACTGGGCAGTAGATAGAGGGGAGTCCATTATTCTACCTTGTCCTCTTCTGTACATGTTTGAAATTCCCCATAAGGCAAGAAGAAGGGTCGGGTGAGAAGGAAGTACTCAACTTCAATATCTAGGTGGACCCACGTCCCATGGCCAACCCTAGATTTCCTTAAAGACCTCAGCTGGGGAGCAGCGTGCCTCATTTAACTCAAACCTTCCCACCTCCTGTTCCAACCAATTCAACCGAATACCTTGCTAGGGAAAAAGGGATGGGTAGCCACAAGCCACTAATGCCCACTCTGGCTCTGAAGAGACTCCCTGAGCCCTTGCCCTGACCCTCTCACGCAGATACAGTAGGTGGCTGTTGCTCGCAATGTTTTGTTGAGGATTCACAATGCTAAGTGCTTTGGAGAGAAAAGGAGTTGATCACTTCATGCCTTTCTTTCTTCATAAAGATGTTTTCCCTGGCTTCAAAGGCTGTCTGTTTACCTTAGATGATTAGAGAGGATTAATGGAACTAATTGAGTTAACAACAAGACTGTCCTGCTGAAGCCTGCAAATTATCTCTGATTCCCTTTGATTGCCTCGAGATTACCTCACAACCACCACACCCCGTAAACTTCCATATGACCAGGCTTGGCTGGGCCACTGTAGAAAGCCAGATGTGCCAAGTCAGCACTCAGCAGGACAGAGGCTGTGGCAGACTTTGGCATTTGAAACATGCCTGCCAATCTCCCAGCAGTGCCGAGGAAAAGCCAGAAATCCGATGAGAATCCCCTGGGAGTGCAAGGCTCGGTCCGTGTCAGCCAAGCCAGGAGCCCTGCCCTCACGCCTGCTGGGAGTGGTGACCTCTGGCTGGCAACAGCTGTGCATGCCACCAGCAAGGGACAGAATCATCTGCCCAGGGCACACACATCTCAGATGTCTCTGTGGGTGCCAGAGGCAGAGCAGGGCATGCCACCAAAGGAGGAACTGGACCCAGGGAACAATCCGGGAAATAGAATGCAGCCAAAGGAATAGCTATGGGAAACCTGAAGCTGGCTGCCACAGACACATGGAAGGTGCCCTCCTTGGTAGCTTGCAGGTGGCATTCAAACCAAGGAGCGGCAGGGGAGGGGATGCAGTCATGGCCCACTCGTGGTTTCCTCTCTGCCCCCCCATCCCCACAAACTTACTGCTCTCCTAGGGTGTGACACCGACGCTGGTACCTAATTAGCTAGATACGAGCAAACCTATCGCTCTCTTCTCTCAAGCCAAGTCACTCTGATTCTTTCATTCATTAACCTGGCGGTGAATAACAGGCTTCCCAATTTCATGGGATCCCATCCAAGAAAGTGAATTCAACTTTTCAGCCACTGCGTGAAATATTTTCCAACAAATTCCAATTTCTCTTTATCCAGAAAGAACAGAGGATCAAAGTTACTGCCAAAAAACCTGGCGGCCCCGAGTGTGCTGTTTGGGGCCCTGAGAAGGATGTGGCTTTCAGGGCCAGCTTCTCCACTTTAAGAATCACAGCCCTGGGAATCCACTCCAGTGCTCGAAGCCCTAGCTGAGCCCTCTTCCCTCTTTGCCAAGCCTCCTGGGGCACACAGGGCTTGACAATGACCAGCAACTTGCATGGGAGCCTGGCTTCTTGCAGAACAGGTCCCCAGCCACCTCTGTCTCCCCAGGCCCAGCATGGCACCCGGACAATTGGGGTGAGGGTTGGTAACAGGTGTTAGTTGCCAGGAAGTGACTGTCCCAATCAGAAGACTAACGAGAAACTTCACATATTTGGTGTATCGTTTTGTTTGGGGCATTCCATACCAATCATAGGACCTGTTATAGGAACAAGGGTAATTATTAATGTGAGTTTATGTTTTGCATAAGGGAATCGTTGGCAATATACAAAGCTAAGAAGCAACTCTCCTAACAGAGAGAGAAGATGGAAAAGCAAACCCTCGTAAGGGAGAGAACAGAAAGTAGCCTTAGGAGGGTTAATCCTCAATCATGCAGCACATTCAGTGAGGGACATAGACCCATACCTCCTGGTCCACAAGATCCCCAAATGCACGCCTACCACAACCTCAACAGCCACACCGCCTGAGTTAACCAGGCTGAAAATGCACAGGCCGGCAGCACAAAGCTCTCTCCTGCCCAGAGTCCTTCCAGTGCATCCAAAGCCGGGCGAAAGGAGGAAAGGAACCTTGCAGAGCTGGGGACCTCGGGCGATCACCCTTCACTGCACACTGTCCCTGACCCTATCTCCTGGCACAATTCTGGCTGCTTTCTAGTTTCCCCTAGAGCCACAACACTGCTCCCCAGGGCTCGCTCAGGCTTCCTTCTCTGGAAAGCAGTGCTCTTCAAATGCCACGGGCTCCTCACTAACAACAAAATGACTCCTCCCCCCTCTGGAGACGGTGGGAACACAACTTCCTCGTTTCTGCATGTGTTCGTACACACACACACACACACACATTTGATGTACACAATAACCAAAAGACACTGACTTTATGCAAGAACTTCTGAAACATATGAAGAATTCGGAAAGACAGCGCTGGACAAAGTCCATTTCAGGGTCCTCCCACACTGGGCCCCTCACATCTGGTCAGTCACTGAGCCCCTCAAGTCCTTCTTCAGAAGCTGCTGGGCCCACGCTTGGTTTGCATTCTCATCCCCCGGTGCCAGTCCTCACAGAATCTGGCCTAAGGGCCCCAGAACTTTCCTTATTCTTCCCAGCACTCATCCACCCTCCACATGCAAACCCAAGCGACGGATGTACCCCAGAGTCATCGTGATGCCTCTTTCCCCACGCCTTTTGTCCACAGGGTGACATTCAGTTCCCTGTGCTCCTCTCCACCACAAAGTCCCCGTGCTCCAGGCACGTCCACCTAGCCGTCATGCTGCCCGAGCTCTCCCATGCGTGCCGGCCTCCACGGCAGCCTCCCGCTGTCCTCTGGGGCCCCGCCCGACTCCTCACACCACGTCCAGGGTTCTCCAGGGAACGCCTCCTCTGGCACTGAGCATCGTTTGGTTGTCAGGAAGTCTCCTCTCACCTGTATTACTGGTGCTCAGGTAGTCTCAGGTAGACTCCACAGGTAACTTTCAGGGGCACGACCCGCTCTATACTCCCCTCTTTCCTTTCCCGTCCTTCAGCCCCTGGGCCCCAGTGAAGGACCCCACACATAGGAGCTGTTCAAAAAATGTTATGGGCCTGGCTGGTTCAGTGGGTGCAGGGTGCAACTCTTGATCCCTGGGTCATGAGTTCAAGCCCCACCGCTGGGTGTGGAGCCTACTAAAAAACAAAAACTGTATTTGTTCCTTGTTTTCACTCCATCTTTCCTCAGCATCTCTAACTTAGAGGATACAATTACTTCAGCTTCTAAGTGTTTGATGTTCAGCAAAGGGACTCTAGATGTAAACAGTAGTTTTTAAAAGCTACACCTCCTTTCCATTCATCAACCAGCTTCTAAAACTACAAAAGGGTAGTGCGCCTACAGTATCTGAGATCCCCAGAGGGCATGGGGGGCTTAGAAGGGTGAAGGACCCCAGACTAGCCTTGGAAGTCCTGAACACAGAGCCCCTCACCCTTCCCACCCCCATCCCAGGCTTGGCTCCCTCGACCCTTGAGGCTCAGAGATGGCGGCTCTCTGCAATCTTGTGTAAGGGATCCGTCACCACCACCAGACAAGCTCTCTGGAAGTGAGAGAGCCAGAGCTAGGCCTCAGAGGATGTCAGCCTGTCGTCCTGTGGAAGAAGAGCCTGAAAGCCAGGTTTGTCCCTCAGCCTCTGCCACTGGGCCCACATGACCCAGGGCACTCTCTCGGCCATCCAGCCACCTCCACTGTACACTCCTCCAGGGATGGGGTGGGGATCGACAACCATCATGCATAAAGGCGAGTGTCCAGAATAGTCAAGAACTCAATAAATGAAGCAACGAAGCTTTCGGCTTGAGAACTTCAATGTCATTTGGGTCCTGAATCAAGACTTAAAGACAAAAGCTCCCCGAGGCACCTCATTTTCCAAATAACAAAGTTAAAATCTTCGGTTTTGTCATTCCTATTGCCACAAGTCACAACTTCCCTTGCTGGCATTTAACATTCTTTAAAATTCAGCCCTGACTGGAATTTCCAACTCTTTCTCCCACCCCTCTGCTTCAGCCATACTGTTCCTCCACCTGCCACCATCCTCCTCCCCTCCCCACCTCACCCCGCTCCCCCTCTCCGCCTGCCCTCTCCCCCCACCGACACCCCACCCCAGGCCTTTCTCACTCCACCCTCCCTTCCTCAATACAGCCTATTCCTTCCAACCCCACAGCCTGAAACTCCAAATAAAACCTACCGAAACGTTCAGACCTACCTCTACCCGGAACCTGCCCCCTCTCTCAATACTGGGACCCCTCAAAGGTAGGTCCACACCTACATCCTTGTATGCCCCACCCCCAAGATGCCCCTCTCCCCACCACGAGCACATGGAACACTGTTGGGCACTTGAAGTGTTCAATGACTCTTGTTTGTTAAATGATGTCATACCAAGAAAAACCGAAGTTCTGTGATGTTCCCATTACATTCAGCTGGAAAATCCCACTGAAGGTCCACTCCTGAAGACCAACCCCCTTAAAACACCCTCCTTCATTTTGCTGCTGAGCTTATCCCAGTCCTGTAAAAGTGCCACATCCAAGTTCCATCTGCATTCTCCAGACCGGTGATCACTTCCGACCCGTTAAACTCCCTATTCCTTTTCAAAGAAACAGTCACCGCAGATCTATATGTTATGAAGGCGCTGGGCTGGGCAGTGACATGGTTCAGCCCATCTTGATGCAATTACTTCCTTGTGTTGTTGCCTCCCGGCAGGCTCATGATTGTTCTTCATTTACCCAGACAGCGATGTCTGAGGCTTTATTGGAAAAATGAATTACGACTTGCATTACATCCCACACTTCCCAGTGCACCACCATGGGTTTCAAAGCACTAAGTTGGGGGCTCTTGAGGCTCCGGGGTGAACAATTGCATGAACCAGCTTGCCATACGGTGTCATCCAGATCTGGCCCCCATCCTCCAACCTCCCACATCCCATGTCCCACGTCCCATCTGTCCTATGTATGTGCTGCCTTTCCATCACCTAGACTCTCATCCCCTGCTCAGGAACTTGAAAGACCACATGTTAACAACCAGCCAGCCTGGCAGAGAGTGAGTTGGAAGGAAACAAT
The DNA here is from genome assembly GCA_028646485.1 of Cryptoprocta ferox. Lineage (NCBI taxonomy): Eukaryota > Metazoa > Chordata > Mammalia > Carnivora > Eupleridae > Cryptoprocta > Cryptoprocta ferox. The sequence goes on along the minus strand of CM053576.1, from coordinate 61,221,874 downwards.
CGTCCCTGAAACCACAGGCTTTGGAGGCACAGAACAGCCCCTCAGCTCCATGGCTATAACAATCGAGGACAATGTGTCCTGTTGGATCCACACTATACATCTTGACTCATCAAGGTGGTATTCTCCCTGACTGCCCCGGAGGAAAGACAGCATTGTGAGCCAGGTGAGTTCTTAAGTCAAGAGGAAAAGCCCAGCACGGTGCACAAAAGACTTAGGAGCCAGACTTCCTGGGCTCCAGCTCCACCTCATAGCCACGCGACACTGGGCAAGTCAGTTACTTCCTTCAGACCTGCATCTCAATCTGTAAATTACAGCTACAACGAGACCTGTCTCATAGGTTTATTGTTCATGTATATAAATGCATAGAAATCATGCTTGACGGAGTAAAAATACATATTAAATTTAGCCACCATCATCATTATGGTTATTATTACCTCCTGTCTTTGCTTTGTTTAGGCAGGAGGGAAAATGCCTCACCCTCGACACAGATCTTCCTGTCACTGAAGACTACACTCTCCAAGTTTTCCTCCCTGCCTCCTTTTTTTCTTTGCCTCCAACATTTCAAACATGAAATATCCATCCAAGCATTCAAGCCATCATGATGAACTGCTGTCACTTGCTTTCTCTCCACAGCAAATACCCCAGAGTCTTGCCAGCTACTGGATACACTTGGCGGCAACTTCAAGAATGTTTATACAGGTTTTCATCCTCGTGCGTGTTTTGGAGACATGTGCGGTAAGTGGTGAAGCAGGGCAAAAGGGGAAGCAAGACATTACAAAGATCAAAAACAGGTCTCCACCTCCTCATAGTAAAACTGCAGCCCAGAGGTCATTTTCCACCAAAGCCAGAGGCTCCTTGAGTCTTCTGTTCTTCTGAATTCTGTCAGCTCAGAGAGCTGGCCTAGGAAGGAGATAAGGCAGATGGGAAAAACTGAGGATGAAAGCAGGGTAGAGGGCTGAATCCCAAAGTGTAAGATGAGCCCTTTAGATGTTCTCATTTAATAACAGTTTCTGAGACTTGCCCACCAGGGTCCTATCCTGCCTAAGCAAACATCTGTTAGGATGACTGAGACCCAGGGTAGTTTATTCTTTCTTTGCTAAAACTTCCGGTGAGGTATTGATCTCATAAATGTTATCCTTATGGCTCAGATGAAAGTCAACTTTCAAATCCAGAAGGGGGTGTGGGGCAGCCAGTCTATCCATCTTCTGAAGATAGAGATCTATGAGTTGCAGGATTGATTGGTGTTTACACCTCCATTCCCAAATATTTGGAATGAATGCTTTGATGTAGCAAACACATGTCCAATGAATGCCAAAGAGTTAAAAAAAAAAACTAAAAAATCCAGAACTTACATTTCTATGCGACAGATAGTCAATGGTACCTTATGGGCCGATCGAGTACGCAAAATGATTGTGAAATTCCTACCACTGGTCACCAAATCACAAACGGGTCACCTTCTTTTCTCCTGTCACACTCCCAAGACCAAACTGATTTAAACTCTGCACGACTCCAGGCTTAAAAAGGAGAAATTCCAGGGAGGCTGAACCTCATCTCATTCCTACCCCAGCTCGGTAAAACCCTGCCTGTTGCTTGCCCAGAACCCTGAGAGCAGGCCGCCCCTCCTAGCTCTCTGCAAGCAGGAAAACGGAGCCCTGAGCTTGCCTTAATGCACAAGCCTCCAGGGTGCTGTCGGCCGCAAAACCTACTTGAGCCTCATTGTTGGCAGAATTCGAGGGTTACTTGAGGATTTTAGAAGATATTTGACAGATGGTACTTGGCAAACTGTAAAGTCCTATTAACATGTAAACTTCAATGCCCAATAAGAAGTTAGCTAATGCCATTATTGGAAAGGACGGGGTTGCAGCTGGTGGTGTAGAGGCATGAGTCCCCCCCCACCCCCCAGGGCAGGCACCTTCACATACATAGAGTCACACTGCACACATTCTGTCATTTGAGTAATTTCCTCACTGAACAATCGCCACCCCCCACCATGGGCTACGCTCCTGTGGATTCTTAGTAATACTCTTATTTAAAAAGCTCATAATAGTAACTGTAGAACAGAAACAAAACCACAACAGATCACCATAATCTCACAACCCCCAAGAGAAGTTGCAATATATTCCTTCCTATTTTTCATATGCTTGTGTCTATGAATATATGTATGTATGAATCCTGTTTTTAAGTTTATTTATTTTGAGAGAGACAGAGAGAATGTGAGCGGGGGAGGGGCAGGAAGAGAGGGAGAATCTCAAGCAGACTCCTGGCTGTCACCGCAGAGCCCAGTGAGGGGCTCAAACTCACAAAACTGTGAGATCCTGACATGAGCCAAAATCAAGAGTCAGACGCTTAACTAACTGAGCCATCCAGGTGCCCCTGTATAAATAATTTTTTACCAATACTAGCTAATATGTATTGAATATTTTTTATGTGCCAACTAGTAGTGTAAACACTATACCTGTTTTTAATCATTTAATCATATCAATAACCCCTGAAAGGTACTGTTTAGCCCTCATTTTACAGATAAGAAAACTGAAACACAGAGAAATTAAGAAACATGTCTGAAGTCACATAGCTTGTAAGTGGCAAAGCCTGGGTTCACACCCAATTGGAGTCCAGAAACCATTACAACATCAAACCAAACATAACAATATAACCTGCAAATTTTGTCACTTAATATATTTTGAAAACCTTTGTACTGAATTCACTTCATTTTTCTATTATCATAACTGCATAGGCTTCCACAGTATTGATGAGCGAGTTTTAATCAACTGTTTACTAGGACTATTTTTGAGTAGCTACCACATACCCCCATTGGGGATATTTTCCAGTTTTTCAATATCTTAAACAACACTAAAAAAGAACATCCTTTATATGCATCTGTGATCATTCTCACCTAGAAATGGAAATGCTGGATCAACAAATATGTATTTACAAAAGCATATTTTTAAAGTTCTTGATATTTTTCACCATATTGCCCTCCAGAAAGATCTAATCAATTACACCCCCCCCCACTTGCACCGTATGAAGAAATTTGTACATCTTCATCAACACTAGGCAGTATCATTGCCCTAGTTCTTTAAAACATTCTGTTTAAAAGTGCAACACGTCTGGGGTGCCTGGGTGGCTCAGTCGGTTGAGCATCTGACTTCGGCTCAGGTCAGGTTGATGAGTTCGAGCCCCGCGTTGGGCTCTGTGCTGACAGCTCGGAGCCTGGAGTCTGCTTCGGATTCTGTGTCTCCCTCTCTCTCTGCCCATCCCCCGCTCATACTCTGTCTTGCTCTGTCTCTCTGTCTCAAAAATAAATATAAACATAAAAAACGTTTTTTAAAGAAGTGAAACACGTCTAAAAGGAATTAAATCTACCCCCTCATTCATACCTTGGGCCAGTTCACCCTCTACCAATTAGGGAAAGGGAAGTGGAGGATTAGTAAGAAGACCAAGGAGGTAAGAGAGACAATCGGCTAGCAGGGGAAGGGCAGTCTGAAGTATGGGGGTGCATGGTGCTGTGTGGCATGGGGAGGGACAGGGAACAGGAGCAGGATTACGGAAAACAGGGCAGAAGGAAAAACCAGGGCAGTCCAAAAACAAAAGCCTGGCACTTGAAAAATAATTATAATAAGCCAATGGCAGGAATCTAAGGATAAGGAACGAAAGATTCATTGAAAACAAAACAAAACAAACAAAAGCCAGAAGTTTCACAAGAAGTGTGGAGCCTGGCCAGCGCCGGGTTGCTTTGGTCTAGTTGACACAGAAAGGGAAGCACGCCTCGAGGTACTAGGGAAGCTGAGGTGCCAAGTTACCCACCTGCACACTCCACCCTTGAGAAAGTGCCCCTGGTGTCCTCCCCAAGAAAAGTCACTAATCGATGTATTAGTTCCAGAGGGCCAGGATACCCCCAAATGCTTAAATCTCAGGACAGTCCAGGGAAGAGTGAACACGCACCGCTCATCCTGGTCATTTAGGACAAGCTGGTCTTGCATATTCATGGCGGGTCCAGGACTCAGGGAAGAGCCACATGGGGCTTTTAAAGCAGCATCTTGAGCTCATAGCCACTGGCAAGGGCCACATACCAAACCCCCATATACACAGTGCCAGGCAACAATGGTGGTAGGGATTTTAGTAGCTGTGATATGAGTGGACAGAGGAATAAATGCAAATATAAAGGAAGATGTGTCTTTCCAGTACTCCTCACAGACCGGGAGAAAACGGGTAGATGAAAGCCCTATCTACACCTGGGATGCATCTTGCTTTAATGGCCAGATTCATAAATGCCCTGCTAGCATTCTCGTCTCACTTCCTGGCATTCATATGCACCATCCCAGGGCTGGTACTGGGCTTGTGGGGTGGATACTATCGCTCCCATTTTTCAGATGAGAAATTGAGACTTGAAGACGATTTGCCCAAGACCATCGAACTGGAAAGTGGCAGACAGAACTAGAACCCACTCATTCCTATACCAGCAACTCCCAGGAGTGGTGATTTTCTACACGAGCTCTATGGCAGTGCTCACCAACATCTCCTCGCTCTTTCTTCTTCCTCTTCTTCTTCTTTTTTTTAATGTTTGTTTATTTTTGAGAGAGAGAGATAGAGTATGAGCAGGGGAGGGGTAGAGGGAGAAGGAGACACAGAATCCAAAGCAGGCTCCAGGCTCTGAGCTGTCAGCACAAAGCCCGATGCAGGGCTCGAGCTCACAAACTGTGAGGTCGTGACCTGAGCTGAAGTCAGATGCTTAACCGACTGAGCCACCCAGGCGTCCCTCTTTCTTATAAATAAGAGAGAGAAAATAGTATGCTTGCTGGAACATTCTATCAATAAAACACTCTCCCCGAAGGGAAGGTCCAGACTCTGGATGAAAACGTGTGATGATTTACAACTGCCTGAGGGATTTTGACTTAAGCTGTCTCCCCCTTGAAGCGAGTGAGGAAGAAGTCAATAATCAAGCATAAGGCCTTACTGAAGTCTAATGGAGGGAACCCAGGAAGAAAAAGAGAAGGCATCCGGGGTTGGAAAGCTGAAGGGAGATGATGAAGTGCCAAATCAGAACAGGAGCCTGTGAGGCAGGGTCCAGAGAGGGGAAAGAACTCCTGAGCAGTGGAGGAAGGCACCACCACCTGAGCTTTGGAGAACAGAGGATTCCGAACACCAGGAACCACAGCCTGCCTGCTATGGGGTCACAGCTCAAAGAACACACAGCTTTCTTTTGGCTCCAGAACCAGCCCTTTACCAAATGCACTTCTTGCTACAGATTGTAAAATAAGTAAATAATAAATCATATTCTTGACCCTGAACCATCAAAGAGAGAGCAAAGAAAGAGGGGGAAAACTGCTGTATCAAATTTCCTGCATAATCCTCTTATGAGATTAGTGCCTTCTTAATGGTAATGAGGTTCTGGCTTGGGAACTAAGTTATACCACAGGGGAATGCTCCTTTGCGGCTAGGGGATGCCCAATGGTATGAAACAGGGTGGGAGCACGGACCTCTGATCCCTAGCTCTGAAAGAGTGCAGCTGGAGCCATTTCAAACCAGGCGCTTTAGAGACAGAAGGAACTTAGCACCCAACCCAACCCAACACCATGTTGGTTTGTTTTTGGAGATGTCACATTGCCACAGCCTCCAAGCCCAGGGCATGGGATGGCATCCCCAAAACCCCTTCTTGGATCTCTTCTCTTCCTAAGGGCCCATCTGACATGTGCAACCTGGCCCCCTCCAGAGAGTAGAACGTGCCCTGCAAGACACTGTCCAGGCTGGGACATTTCAGCAACTCTCTTGCACTAAATATGCTTGGCACCTCAGCCACCTCCTGTATGTGCCTGAAGTCTGAAAGAATCAAGTTGCCAGGCTCACCCTCTGGAGTAGCTCGGGCCCCGGGGCAATTGGGGCTGTTCATTTCCTTACAAACTGGCAGGGACTCGGAATTATCCATCCCTCCTTGTCCACAGACAACGACATGTTTTGTCCCTGAGTTTTATTTGCCTTCCGGGTTTTGAGCATGAAAGAGCTCTAAAATCCCACTGGAGGAGGAGTGAGCGTGGACCCCAGCAGTGGTGCAAGGAAGGAAAGCAGAGATGCGGACAGAGGAAGGGCTGTGAGCACCGGCTGCAGCCAGGAAACCTCTGGCTTCCATGCAGGGAGCACCTCTGCAGAGTCACCTGCCAGCCCTCAGAAGATGGTTAGGCGTCACTCCTGGCAGGCTGAATGTGCTCGGAGCCCTCATCAAATCTGCCACTTCCGGTCTCCAGCTCTGGCTTCCGGCCTCTTCTCAGCCTGGCCCTGGAGTCATGCTCAGGCCCCCAGCACCACAAGCCTCATCACCAAGGCTGGGGGACGGTTACCCCCTACACCATTCCAACTTAAGATCTACCATTTTTTTCTTCTCAAAACCAAGCTCCTGGGGCGAGGGGAGTGGGTAGACTTCCCTGATTATCCTGTCCAGCCTCGGGGCTCAGTTCCCTGATAAGGGTCAATTTATATGATTCATGTTGGACTCATGTAGACTATTCTCATTTTTGAGTTTCCTGTGCGTGCTCCTGAAGGTTTAGATTCCACAAACATCCCACCAGGCTCAGCCGTATTGATGACCTACCAGTGGAGAACCAATGTGGACCTTCTGGAACATATGCTCCATGGGCCGTATTAGGTACTTTATGTTGTCTCAGTAATTCCTGGCATATACCCTACAGGGTTATTTCCATGTCACAGAGGAAAACCCCTGATAGGGCATAATTTGGGCCCTGCTCTGCCCTCTTTTACCCCATAATGTACTGCGTGGCCACGGGGATCCTGGGGTCTGCCTGGGCCCGCGTCTTCAGGTGACCTCCTGGGGCCTCCCTGAACCCCAATTTTCTCACTTGTGAACGTGTAGAGATGGCTCATGAGTTCCCTTCATGTCCTCACGTGTGTTTAGCAGGGGGCTTGCCACACAGTTGGAAGGAAAGAGAACAAGGCTGCCCCTCCCTCTCCTCTCTACTCAGGGATAAGACACCCCCCTCATACTTATGATGAGCATGTATATCTGCTTCCCACCATCTGCACCCAGCCATTAACCCTGGGAGCCCCTTCCTGATGATGCAGCCGAAGGGTCACTTTCAGGTCCTTTTTAAGAAATGACCCGAGGCTGGCCAGCAAGGGGCAGGCGGGGAGAAGCCTGCGAGCCCATCCCCGGACCTTTGGGACCTTCGAGACAGCTGGGCTTCTGAATGGCCTTAGATAAGCTTCTCAGGAAGGCACAATGGCTTCCCGGCTGGTGATTAGCACATTGGATGATATCACGCCAAATTCCCTGAAGTTTTGCAGCCTGGAACTAGATGCCAAAAGCTTATTAACTCCATCCCAAACAAGGCTCACTCCAGGCTGCTAACAGGGCGGGGGGGGGGGGGGGGTGGGGACAGGAAACCCCAGAAATACAACTTCCAATGGCTGTTTTCTTCTAATTGCCTTCCATGATTTTTGCAACCAAGCTAAAGACTATCCTTAAGGTACCTGTTAACCTACCAAGGCTCCGTGAAGCCAATGAGCACGCTCGGTATTTCAACATTCACCTGGTGCACTACTATTTTGCTAATACGGGCTCTTTCACGGGAGTCCTTCCACCATGAGGCTGTATGGGACGCAAGGGCAGAGAGCAGCGCTATCAGCACCTCGACTTCTCCTCCACTCACCACCACTCCCCCTGGGAGGCCACATCACGGGGTTACTGGCCCTGCGCTGGGTGCCTCACAAATCAATAGCTCTTTTCATCCTTCCCACCCCCACAGGTATCTTTCACAACATGTACCACATGCCAGGCATTGTTGTTTGAAGCATTCTACATCCATTCACTCATTTAATCATCAAAACAAGCCTAGGAGGTGGGTACTAATATTACCCTCATTGGACAGAAGAGGCTCATTGAAACACGGAGAGGCTAGGTCACCAGCCTGCGGTCACCCAGCAGCTGAGGAGTTTGTGATCTGCCCCAACACACTCCTCTGCCCCGCCCATGCTCCTCGCCCCTGCCTTCCTGGGCGCTCTGCAAACACTGCTTTTCCTGGAAGCCACTGCCACAGTTCGCTCTCCAGGCTTCAGGTTTCAAACAGCCCTTCTGCCCCCGGAAGGCAGAATTTCCCATGGGAGATTTGAGATCTGTGCCTTCTCTCTCAGCTGGTAATAACAATCCTTTGCATTTGAATAATGCTTTTGTTTCACATGCACTGACAGTTCACCTGCCCACCAATCACAAATCCTGACAATGTTCCTGTAAGCTAAGTAGAAGGGTGCATGTAAGTAAGCCTCTTTTACAGAGGTGGAATCTTTCCCCAGAGATGTGGAGTGATACCCAAATTCAGGTGGCTCATCAGGGTTGAGGCTAAAATCCAGGTTTCACTCTTGATTCACTTCCCTTCCCAACTTAAGAAGAGGTGACTCTAAAGAGATTTATACAGGAGATTTGCCCTGTAGTGGACTCCCCCAGCCAGGAATATAGGGATATGGACATGGACACGGATATGGATAGAGATAGATGTGTGGGAGGGAGTGTGTAGAGATGTGAACTATAATAGCTCCCATAATTTTAATTTTTATTTTTATTTAATATTTTGATTAAAATAAGTTCTGGTGGGGGTCAAAAGGTAAAAGAAAATTAATATTCTTTTTAAAAAAGTTTTTTAAGGTTTATTCATTTTTGAGAGAGAGACAGAGTGCGAGCAGGGGAGGGGCAGAGAGAGAGGGAGACACAGAATCCGAAGCAGGCTCCAGGCTCCAAGCTGTCCGCACAGACCCCAACAACGGGGCTTGAACTCACAGGCTGTGAGATCATGACCTGAGCTGAAGTCGGACGCCCAACCAGGCGCCCCCCCCCCAGATTAATATTCTTAAATAGCATTAAGGCTTTAAATAATATTAAATCCAAGCGGTTCAAAATTCAAGAATCACAAAAGCACATGCAGTAAATCTCCTGTTTCTATTCTAGGGCTCCATCATTTTCTTCTTCGAGCCCCCCCACTTCTCCTGATACTTGGGAAACCTGATGGCAACCATTTAGAAACCCTGCCCCCTCCCCAGCTTCAGACCTACTCCAATATTCCTTCGAGCCATACATGATGATGACTTTTATTTTATTTCATTGACTATAGGTAACACGTGAACATAGTACAGATTCCCAAAGTACCAAAAAACAATGATAGTCCTGAAAAGTCAGCCTCCCTTTTCGCTCCCTGTCACACAGAAACGTTCGCTTCTTTCTCTTGTTCCTTTCAAGGAGAATCTATATATTTATGAGCACATTCATATATTTTTCCCAACTCAAACGATGGTCTGTTATACACACTCCTCTGTGTGTGTTTTCACAGAACAAACTATCTTGGAGATGTCTACCTCAGTACTCATACAGCTGCCTCTTTCTTTTACTGGCTACATAATATCGCATTGTGTGGATGTGCCACACATAACCTAAGGGACTCTTACTTGCCTCTGTTTGCTATCAAGAACAATGTCCCCATAGCCATAGATGACCATTGAGGTAAAGGCTGCTGGCTCTCCTCAGTGTCTTGCGTTCCCCTTCTCCCATACAACAGAGTCTTATAAAGGCCACATTTCCCAACCGCCCTTACAACGAGGTGTGACCATGTGACTAACTTCTGGTCATAGAATGTAAGCAAATGCATGTGTGGCAATTTCTAGGAACTTTCCTGAAGAGAAAGCAGACGCATTCCCTTTACTTGCTTCATTTTTAACTTGTTAGGAAAAATTGTGAAATGGATAAAAATAATTACCGGTGTCCTAGACAGAGCATGACTTCTGTGTCCTATCAGACTTTAGTTGTCTTTGAGCTATTTTACAACCCTGCGAGTGGTAGAATGCTGTTCATAATGGAAATGAGCCCTATTCATAAAAATGCAAATTTGGGCCAGTGGAGATGAAGTTGATATCGAAGTGAGTACTGATCAATGCTGCGTCTAGCTGTAGGCTCATTTTAGCATTCTTTTTTTTTTTTAACATTTTATTTTATTTTTTGAGAGACAGAGAGAGACAGGGCATGAACAGGGGAGAGGCAGAGAGAAAGGGAGAGACACAGAATCCAAAGCAGGCTCCAGGATCTGAGCTGTTGGCACAGAGCCCTATGTGGGGCTCAAACTCCCTCAGACGTGAGATCATGACCTGAGCTGACGTTGGATGCTCAACCAACTGAGCCACCCAGGCACCCCTCATTTCAGCATGCTTAGTGGGCTCTATGTGTGTGCATCTAGCTCTCCTTTGAACAAGCCCTAACACCTTACAAGTTCCCTCATTACTTACAAGGTATTTATTGTACATTTGTTATGAGCGGCATGAATTTCCCTTTTCAAAAAATTATCCTTTAACAATCCTTCATTCCATCTCACTGCCTGGAACACAAGGGTGCCACCCTGGGCAGTAAGATAGAGACCACCCTAGATGGAGGGAGCCTGGGTCCCTCAGACCCTACAGCACCACACCCACCCTGGACTTCCCCCAGACTTTCATGTGCAAGAAAAACACGTGTCTGTCTTGTTTAAGTCATTGTTATTCAGAGTTTTCTGTTTAAGTCAGACTTAACAGCAATAACTTGCAAGAGAAAATTTTACTGATAGAGTAGGTAGTGATTTCATCTTTTCCAGCTGCAAATTCCCCCTCCGACGGCTCTTGGTGGACAACATTAATTAATCACAGTGCTTTGTTTCCCCCAGAGCCCTTACTCAGAACGCTTCTCAAGGTCACATTCTAAGTGGTCATTAGTATCAAGAAGAGTTATGAATGACATTTAATTGCCCTCCTGCTATAGGATAACAAATCAACACAAGTTTCTCAATCATCCAGGTTCTAACCCCAAATTCATTGATTTATACCCCACCTTATTCTTGAGAAGATTATAACCAGCACGCTCCAGGGACGTATGTGTAGAGGTTCAGGATGAGGAGGCGTGTCATCCGTCCTCATCAATCCGGTATAAACCCACCCCAAGGTCCTTCCCCTCAAGGAACACACTGCCAGTCTTACACCTGTGTAACTCACAGAAGGAACAAGTCAGCTGGGTAAATAAGTACCACCTGGGGGTAGGTTCTGGGTGGTCTAGGTCAGAGTATAGCGGTGAGTTCAGAAAGATTGGCCTGGAAGTGGGTCAAGGGCAAGATACATGAAGAGAGCCCCAAACTATAGTTGTACACATGCCAATCCCAAGTAAAGCTGGAGAATGACCACTGAGCTAGAATCAGGGAAGCCAGCGTCCCTTTCAGCCCTGCTTCTAATTGACTGCATCACTGAGTGAGGCACTTTCCTTCCCTGGGTCTCAGATTTCCCATCGGAGACTGGACTAGATGATTCCCTGACCCAAAATTATGTACTTCTTTTTACCTAGCACAAAACACAGTCCAGGCAGCCTTGAGAGCATCTTCAGCTCAGCGGGGCCAGGTGCAGAGACAACTTTCCCACCCACCCTGACTCCTCGGCTACCGGGGCCCCAATCTGGCAGCTCCCTGGCAGCTAGCTCTGGTGGCAGAGGCAGGGCTGGCAGGATAAGGTGACATCGGCGTTCTCCAGACTGTACACAAACAGGAAGCGGGAGAGAGGTGATAATTGTTTCATCAGCTCTCCAGCAACACCTGTTGAGCTTCCTCTAATGATGTGAAAAGCTGGGCGTACAGGGAATAACAGTTTCTTGTGGTGGTTAGTGTTGATCGTGACAGTCAGAGATGACAGGGACAGCATTCTCCTCACAATTTTCCACGGTTCTTTTACTCAAATAGGTATATTTTGAGTAAAATATACCTATTGGTGCTTAGAATGGCAAACCAGGGGCACCTAGACAGCTCAGTCGGTTAAGTGTCTGACTGTTGGTTTGGGCTCAGGGCATGATCTCGCAGTTTCGTGGGTTCGAGCCCCACATTGGGCTCCAAGCTGACGGTGCGGAGCCTGCTTGGGATTCTGTGTCTCCCTCGCTCTGTCTGCCCCTCCCTCACTTGCACTATCTCCGTCTCTCTCAAAATAAAAAGATAAAAAACTTAAAGAATGGCAAAACACACACTGAATGCTGAATGGGAAAGAAAGAACTGGAAGACTCATTCTTTGCCAGCCAGGCATCTGCAACTCTAGCTTGGGGACAAGACTGATCTCCAGAGAAGCTAACTGATAATAAAGGCAGCAGTGAGGGGGGCGGGTCCTAAGGGTGACAGACGGTCAGAGAGGAAGCAACCACTACGGGCTGGCATGACCAGGAGCGGTTCCGAGGGCGGCCTTGCAGGATAGGTTAAGATCCTGATGAGGTAAGGGAAAGAAGACTGCAAGCACAGGGAGTAAGGGTGGAAATGGCCCTTGCATTCTGAGGGAGACCAGTCTGGCTGGAGCAGCGTTGGTGTGAAATAGCAGGGGGAGAGAAAGCAGAAACGGTGGCGGGGGCTGGAGCGGTGATTCTCAAACCTGAGTGTGTGCCAGCGGCTTATTAAAGCGAAGGTGCCGGGCTGCCCCCAGCATTTCTGGTTCAGGAGGTCTGGGCTGGGGCCTCAGAATCTGCATTTCTAACAAGCTCCCAGGTGATGCTGCTGCTGGCCCAGGGACCACACTTTGGCAGCCGCTGGGCTAGACCACAGAGGGTCATGAACGCTGGTCAGTTGGGAGCTCCAGCAGGTCTTTCTGCAAGGGAGAGGTGGCATGGGGGCCATGCTTTGTTTATTTCATGCCTTGGTCTTTTCCATTTCTCTCTGAGCTTTTCTGCCTGTCACTGTTCTCTGTTTCTGTATAGATGGGATCAGTGGACATCAACTACTCACTACCTCTACCCATACTCTACTCCTCATTTCCGTGGGATACACAGTGCTTCTAAGAGAAAGCAGCAGTCGTGAGTCAGGGCCAATGGCAAAGACCAAGAAACATTGTTCAGTTGGGAGATTTCATCTTCTTTAAAAATGCCAAGCAGGGGACGCCTGGATGGCTTAGTCGGTTAGGTGTCCAACTTCGGCTCAGGTCATGATCTGATGGTTCATGGGTTCGAGCTCCACGTCGGACTCTGTGCTGACAGCTCGGAGCCTGGAGCTGCTTCAGATGCTGAGTCTCCCTCGCTCTCTGCCCCTCCCCCACTCACACTGGTCTCTCTCTCTCTCTCTCTCTCTCTCTCTCTCAAAAATAAATATTTTTAAAAAATACCACGCAAGTGTGAGAAACCCATCTTGGATCATTCCATGGGCACCATCGTGAGTGCTTATGTGCTTCAACACAGTGTTTCACACTGCGTACATGCCATTTTTTAAGAACCACATTGCAAGGTAGGGGATTATCATCTGGCTTGCTCCAGATCACGTCTAATTGTTCAGTGTTCAGAACCAAGGTCTACCTGCCCCCGCCCCAAACGCCAGGACTGCATCCTGCAGCCTGGCCAGCTCTAGCCACCCCGGCCTGCAGAAAGCTCACGGATGCTGCTTCAGCAGTGTCTTGTCAGCCTCAGTGAGGACCGTGGACTGCGGCTCTGTGGGCAAAACGTCCACAGAGCCCCAGCTTCCAACCAGGCCTCACAGAGGTTCTGAGTGGCCGCACCCCTCACTCACAGCCCCCTGGGACTTCCGAGCTTTCCTGGCCCCCCTCTCCTTGGGCTGTGACACACACGTGGTCTTTCCTGGCACGCTCACTTCCCTCACAAACCTGTAGGTCCTCCTTCATTTGCACGCAACCTGAAAGCCACTGAGGGGCAAGACTCAAGTGATCTAAATAACATAAGCTCGTCCCAAAAGGACGATAGTGTGTGATCGCAGTCCCATGAGGTCCCTAGAGCAGTCAAAGAGAGACGCGGAGTGGAACAGTGGTTGCCAGGGGCTCGGGGGGTGGGGTGGTATGGGGAGTTGTGTCTGATGGGGACAGAGTTTCAGCTGGGGAAGATGAAGAGTTCTGGCGATGGGTGGTGGTGATGGCTGCCCAACATTATGAATGTATCTCATGCCACCGAACTGTACACCTTAAAGTGGCTGATACGATTAAGGTGGTAGAGCGTATGGTGTGTATATTTTACCATAATTTAATACCTGAATGAACGGGTGTGAGGAGAGAACTGGCTCCAGGATCTAGCCAGCCTGTGTCTCCTCCATCCGCTGCTCACAGAGGCACAGCCGAAAGTGAAAGTGAATGTAAGTGGGGGGGGGGTGAAAATGGTTGGAGGTGGGGGGGGGTGTCTGCTCTGCTCATGTGCAAATCATGGAATACTGATGCTGTATATGGTGTTCTTCAGTCCACAAGCTTTCTCACACGCCTGGCCTCGTTTGGTTGATGTACCTGTCAGGATCCCCAGAACAAAACTCTTCTAGAATCTACTTTCTCAGTGCTGTACAAGTTCATTGAGAAACCACCCCCCCACCCCGCCCACTGAAGCTTGGGAGGAGGGCCTCAGTCTCATGTCCTGCTGCTAAAAGCCTGCATTGCCAACGATAGTCCCAGAGCTCAATTAAGCAAACATTTACTGAGTTAAACGTGAGAGCTCAAGGGCATGGATCAAGTAGCCCTGGATGGCTGTGTGGCCTTGGGCAATTCTCTCAGCCTCTCTAAAGGTCATTCCTTTCTGTGTAAAACAGGAGAGCAGCGAGAGGATGCCACAAGTAATGCATGCAAATGCTTAATGGAAGTTCTTTGAGGTTTCTTTGTTTTTTTGATGTTTATTTATTTTTGAGAGAGAGACACACACACACACACACACACACACACACACACGGAGCGTTAAGTGGGGGAGGGACAGAGAGAGAGCCGAAGACACTGAATCTGAAGCAGGCTCCAGGCTCTGAGCTGTCAGCACAGAGCCCGACACAGGGCTCGAACTCACCGTGTGATCGTGACCTGAGCCAAGGTCGGACGCTTAACCCACTGAGCCACCCAGGTTCCCCTTTTGAGGATCTTTAATTGCCAGGGTCTGTGCTTGTAAGCCCCCCTCCTGTCCTCCAGAAGTCATGGCCCAGGAAGGCAAACAAGGAAGGAGCAGGTACAGTAAACACCATCAGTGTACTGTGTGAGTGGGCAGGAATGTTGAGAGAGGACATAGAACCCGGCCAAGAAGATAAGACTCATCACTAAAGACCCCTTAAAGGCGCTACGTGTAGCAGTTAAGAGCATACAGCCATGCAGCCAGACCCAGTTTGAATCCTACTGTGTGATCTTGAGCAAGTTATCCTCTCTGTGCCTCCGTCATCTCATATGTAAACTAGGGATCATAAAAGGTGGCTAACTCATAGGGTTCCTGTAAAGATAGGATAAATTCATGCTCAGAGACAAATTCATGTATCTGAAAAGGAGAAAGCGATATTTACAGCTTAGCAATTTGAATTATTGGGTCTTTGACTTGTCTTTTGTATTTTTCCCCCTCTGCTTCCACATATCTAACCTCATTCTAGGATTTAGGCAGCAGAGCTGGGAACATGCAGTAGATGCTCAAAAAGTAGTTGATGAACTTAATCGAACAGAGTATTTAAAAGGCTTAAAACCCTACCCTGTCCCAAAGAAGTAAACAAATAGAGAAGCCTTGTGAGAGCATCAAATTTGATTCCTGGTTGGCCTTCCTGTGCTCACATGCCCTAATCTCTGATTTCCAACACTCAGACATCAACACAGTGCAGCCCTCGGTCTCCATATTCACTGGATGGAGGGGTGGGAAGAAGAGCCTTGTCTCCTCTCAGTGAGAGAGCTGAATTACTTCCGGAGAGGAACCATGTTCTTTCCCCATTAATGTTGGCCTCTGCAAGGGGCTGACCAGCTCCAAAGCCCATAGTGCTTTCTGGACCATCCTGCAGAGATTTGCCCAGGGCTTGGTCCTTCCTCTAGCCACAGCCTCCAGCAATCCAGTGTAGAAGTTACTCCTGGTTAGGGCAAAGGCTTTCCAGATCTGCCTTGCTCAGCCTGGGCCAGGAGCTCCCTAAATAACCTGCAGCTACCTCTCCGGGGCAGGTCCTCACGTTGGTTGTTGGGTGTCGGGTCACTAGTCTGGGGTGGGGCCTGAGTATTTGTACTTTTTAGAGAGAGAGAGACAGCGTGAGCAGCGGAAGGTCAGAGAGAGAGGGAGACACAGAATCTGAAGACAGGCTCCAGGCTCTGAGCTAGCTGTCAGCACAGAGCCCAACGCGGGGCTTGAACCCACGAACTGTGAGATCATGACCTGAGCCGAAGTCGGACGCTTACCAACTGAGCCACCCAGGCGCCCCGTATTTGTGCTTTTTAAAGCTGCTTCCGATAGTGCTGATGCTTAGTCAGGGTTGAAACCCATTCCACTATTTTCCCTAGCAGCTCTAAGCTTTGGCTACACTGCATTAAGTTTTTTCCTACTGGTTATAGCATCTTCTTAAAGTTCTCAGTAGAGTCATGCATTGAGCACTCATGGTAGGCAAGACACTCAACTGAATGCTATCACAGTGGTGACAAAGATGACAGACAGCCTGAGGACCACAGGACCCCCGTCCGGTAAGGGAGAAATGTGCTCCTGCAAGACAGGGAATGTGAGGCTTGGCTCAAACCTGTGACCACAGGTCTGTCTCCCAGAATGGGGTGAGGATAAGGACCCGGGAATCCTGACTTCTGGCTTTGCCCATTTAAGCAACATATTCTCTGCAGAATCCCTGAAAGTTTAGACAGACTACTTTAAGGGACTAACTCCCACAAAAGCATAACACACTGTTTAAAATTAACTAGATTTACAGTGCATACAATAATTTGGGGGGAAACACTCCATTACTAAAACATTTCAGAAACAATTTACTAAACATTTATTCTGTTGGCCTAAATAGAGTAGAGCCCACCGGGGCTGAGCCAGCATTCATCACCACTGAGGATGGGAACAAGCCACGACTATCCAAGCTCAAACCATAGACAAATATTAAAGGCCAACTTATAGCTGGGGCCAAAGAGGAATTAAAGTTAAAAGCTTTAGTGACGACTTTCTTGTGTCTAATGGGACAAGCAGGGCCAAAAGAATTTTAGCAAACCTTCCCCACTATCTCTGATGATGCCCGTGGGAAAAGCATATAGTCACAAGCTACCTTCTAGTATCAACCTGCGTCCAAGAGCAACTGAAAGTGCCCATAGGGCAAAACCCCAGGGCAGGGGGGAACACACTGGAAACCTGACAATTCAGGGCAAGTGCCAGGTCCTCCATTCCACACAGACCCCAAACACCTTATATTGCAGTGCCAAATGGTCACAGCTAAATGTCACATCACCTTGTACAATTCAAACACCTGGGCACAGTCCAAATCTTGTCCTCTTGTATCTAAACATTCCCCCTTTCCTCCAGGGCTGGTGGGGTTATCAATAGGACTCCCCTGGGGTCCACCACTGTCTGAGATATTTTAAATTTTGATGTTTTTCTTTGAAGTTGCTTTGCATATTGTTTAGAAATCAAGTTCTACCTTTCAAGCCATATTTTACTTTTACTTTAAAAAATATACATCTCCAGGGGCGCCTGGCTGGCTCTGTCGGTTAAACATCCGACTTCGGCTCAGGTCATGATCTCGCGGTTCGGTTTGTGAGTTCGAGCCCCGCATCGGGCTCTGAGCTGAGAGCTTGGAGGCTGGAGCCTGCTTCAAATTCTGTGTCTCCCTCTCCCTCTCCCTCTCTCTCTCTCTCTCTGCCCCTTCCCTACTCCCTTTCTCTCAAAAATAAATAAAACGTTAAATAAATAAATTAATTAATTAATTAAATTAAAAAAAATATATACACTTCCAGGGGCACCTGGCTGGCTCAGTTGGTAGATGATGTGACTCTTGATCTCGGGGTTATAAGTTCAAGTCCCACGTTGAGGGTAGAGATTACTTAAAAATAAAATCTTTTGAAAAAAAAAATACATACACATCTCTATCCACATAGCAACATTGTGCAATATCTTTCATAAAATTAGTCCAGTGGCTCTACTCCAGTTTGGTTACAGTAACACTTGAACCTTCCTCGGGAAACAGGTGATGATAACAGAATCGTACACAGATGCTAGTTGTGTTTTGAAGTCAGTGACTACAAAAGCTGAAATAGTAGTCGAAATTCTCCTAGACAATCCTAAATCACCCGTATCATAGAGTGTATATGTTATGTGTGTTTATGCTTCTATGTGCAATGATCTTAATTCTCACCGAAATTTGAGAGCCACTCACCCAGATCCTTCCTAGGAAGGAACAAAAGGTAAGCAATGTGCACCATTCACAAACCTTTCAGCTTGTAGGGATCTATCAAATCCACTGCCATGAAAGGGGGCTGTGTGGGGAGTTCTAAAGGGCCACGGCTTTCCTGGAGGGTTTACTCCAGTTGTTTAGAATTACGCCTTAATAGATTTTAATTTGTTTGCTGTCTTGAAGATTAAGCCAGAAGACAGACTCATCCTCAGTGGAAGGCAGGCTGTCGAAGACTTAGAATCCTCTTACTCTGTTGAGAGTTTCAAAACATACGTCAATTACAGTAGTTCAGCTAATCAAAGACACCATTACTTTTAAGACAGACCATTATCTTATCTATCATTAAGAAAGAAAAATGCTGCCAACTGAAGTATACAACAGGCTACCACTGTAAGAAGGATCTAGAATTTGTAGATGTTAAAAAGGTACAAGACTGTGCATCTTAAGACTTGGTGAAATGCCATCTTGCTTTTAAATCTCAACCTAGATGGCAGATGTTATGAGCCGTATTTTGCAGAAAGGGAAAGGAGGAGAGAAGTAAGATGGGCCCCAGTCACAGCGCTCATACAAGCAGCAAAGCTGGGACCCTGACTCAGCTCCCTGACCAGATCGGGTCACCACCCTCAGAGCCAGAGTGGCCTCTCTCCTTCTGGAGGGGCAACTCTCCTCCGTGACTGCCAAGAGGCAACAGGGAAGGACGTCCTCCCTGGGACCTCCACTCTCCCTGCGTCCCCACCAGTCTTCTACAGACTCCTCTCCACCAGCTCCCAAACTGTACTCCTTGCCTTCCCCCTCCTCCCCAACACACCCCTAAGTCCTGAGGATTCTGCCTCCTAAATATTTCCCCAGTCCTCCCCTTCTGTTCCAATTAACACAGCCCTACTTCCTGTTCCTGCCACCTTCCTACTGTCACTGGTTTCCCTCCTCTGGTCTTCCCTCCAAACACTATCCCTGAAAAATTCATTTTAAAACCCAGCCTCTAATGAAGCACTAAAAATGGCTACTCTTCAGCTTCAAATCCTCCCATCATGGCCTAGGTGACCAAGGGGGACCACCGGAGCCCAACAAACAGGCCCCCAGGTGTGGCTGTCCCTCCTCACACTGTCCTCCATCACACCTCCCACACTCTCCTCCCGGGAGATCCCACCACACGCCAGGGCTGAGTCCCTGCTTGCGCTTGCACTGTTCCCCCTTCCTGGAAGGCCCTTGACCAGCTGCTGAGACTGGCCAAGGAGTCTTTCTTACCAAGGTGAGTGATCTCTAGGGCTGCACTGGTCTCAGTGTATTGTAATGGGCTTCTCTTTTGTCTGCCTTGTATGGTGGATTTTCATTACCTGGTGGACAGGGCATGATGCATGGGAGATAATCCATGAATATTTCTAGAAGGAAGGGAGCAAACCAGCTTTACTAGCTCTGCACCAAATTCCTTCCCCAATTTTATTTTTTTAAATAAATAAATTAAATACTTATTTATTTTAAGACAGAGAGTGTGAGTGAGGAAGGAGGAGTGAGAGAGAGAGAGAGAGAGAGAGAGAGAGAGAGAGAGAGAGAGAATCCCAAGCAGGGATTCTTACGAACTGTGAGATCATGACCTGAGCCAAAATCAAGACTCAGATGCTTAACCAACTTGAGCCACCCAGGCACCCCTGACTTATAACGTGTTAATATTTACACACGTGGTACGCAGATCTTCATCAGCACCTACACCAGATCCCATAAATGTTGGGGCAGGCATGTGTATGGGGTGTGTTTTAGTAGTAAGAGCTTGGACTTTTAAGTTCAAATCACAGCGTTGCTATTTATGGGCTGGATGACTTACCTTTGGGGAGCCTCAGTATCCATATCTGTAAAATGGACAGAGTAAAATCTAGCTCGGATTATATGCTCCATAAATGTATATTCCCACTCTATAACTCTATTTTTTTTTATGCTTCCCATCTGCCTTTTGCAATCTCATGTAGCCTAATCCAAGGGAAGTGTGGTTTCAGCTGGGTGCTTCACTTGAACAAATGACTTTACTGCGCTCCTTAAGATCAAACTGGTAGAAGTTCCACTAAAGGAGTGGTCCTGGGAATCTCATTACCCTTGGCCTTACCCAGGACGCCAAGGAGCCAGCTCCTGGGTTTAGGATACTATGCATCCCCGAGAATTCTCCACGGGAACATAAAATGGGGCAATGGGAACGAGGCTACATTCCTGGTTTTCAAATCCAGGGGCTCAGGGAAGCCAGCGCATGGTTTTGCTGTTTGGACAATTTTGCATTCTCCTTCCAGCTAAAATCTAGCTGAATACCAGAGCCCCATAAGGACGCCTCCACACCCTCCACCTTTACCGAGGCAGAGCATAGCAGCATTTACGCTTAAAAGCAAAACACTAACGGTGCCAAGGTGGTCCCGGTTCAATAAGACGGGGTCCGGGACAAAATTACATGACAAAGTGCAATGTGGTCCTTCCTGACGTGTGGGAGCTGCAGCCATCCATTTCAAAATCACCATGAGACCCTCTGAAGAGACCGGGGCCAGGGCCTGTTTAACTGCTCCCTGTCTTTCTGAGGGGCCCCGCCTCCTCCCAGAGCCGAAGCAGGCTCAACTGGTTTGCACAGCAAATAAATAAATGACTTCAGCCTCTTGCCCAGGAGAAGCCTGCTGGAACATTCAAAAGAAGGCGTAAGACGCGGCCTTAAGACGCGGCCACCAAGCTCTGGAAAGGATGCTTGTGAGAGTGAACGGGTGTGCTATGCATCGTTGTCCTGGGCACACAGGCGTAAACAGGCACAACATCGAACATAGCTGCTTCAGTAAGTCTAGTAAAGACTTGGGGTTCACGGCTCCCTCTCCCCCACCCACCCAGTTGTCTGCTATGGGTTTGGCTCAAAGAAGACCAAGCAGTGCAGTGGAAGGAGTAAAGTGGCCTGGGTCCTGAACTCAAGTGGCCAGCTGTGTGATGTCAGCTAAAATAGGTTCGGGTGAGGCTACTAAATACCCACCCCACGGGGTTACACAGAGCAGGTAGGAGGCAGTCTGTGAAAATATGACACTCTCCACAGAAAGTGGTCTATACCCTCCCTCATGTTTAGTTTGCGTTTTCTGAAGCACATTGCACACCCTCTCCTGTACTGTCATATCTCAGATAAATAGCAAATAGAGCTAGGTGACCTTGGGTGATTTTTTAACTGCTTTGATATCTCTATCTGTAAAGTTCAAAAGCCTCATGACCTTGAAATCCTTTCTAACTCTCCAGTTCTTGACCTGAGCCCTGGGGGAAATAGGCAATACCTAATATGGTGGCTCTCCCTTACTGACCACGACATACCAGGCACTGTCCTGAGCACCTCACCTACTCATCTCATCTCCCCCAGTGAAGTAGATATTGTAGTAACGCCATTGAGCAGATGGAGAAGCTGAGGCCAGGAAGGTGAAGTTGCCTTGCTAGAATTAGACCTTCCAAGTTGAGATAAGACCATACCTTCTCCTGAGAAGTTCAAGGTTAGTGATAATTTCAGTTTGGCAAACACTAAATGCTACCATGAGAGGTTAAAAATAGCCAGCCCTTACATATGTGGCACTTAGTAAGTACCAGGCTCTGTTTTCAGTGCATACCGTATATTATTAATTCATTTAATGCTCTAAGAAGTAGAAATTATTATTATCACCTGTTAACATCTGAGGACCCTGAGGCACAGAGGGTTAAGTAAGTGCCCAGCATCTCATCTGGTAAGTAAGAGCCAGGATTTGATCGCAGGCAGCCTGGTTCGAGTCTGTGTTATCCATCACCGCGCTAAACTACACCAGCACGTTTTGTGCATCAAAGAGGGACAACTAACCCAGGGCAGGCATTGGTACAGGGATGCTGGAGAAGATTACAGAATTAGCTGGAGTTAGGCAGGTAGAGCAGGGAAGGGCATTCCACACTGAAGGAACAGCAGAGGCAAAAGCACAGAGGTGTAGAGAGTGACTTCATTCCAAGAAATGCAAGTAAGGCTAGAAGAGAGAGGGTGGAGGACGGGAGAATTACTCAGAGAAAACGACCTGTGTTCACTTTTCTATTCTTTTCAACGTTGCGGAACGCTTCAAATTTTTTGTAATGAAAAGTTTTAGGGGCACCTGGGTGGCTCAGTTGGTTAAGCATGTTACTCTTGGTTTTGGCTCAGGTCATGATCTCACGGTTTCGTGGGTTCAAGCCCCGCGTCGGGCTCTGTGCTGACAGTGCAGGGCCTGCTTGGGTTCTCTGTCTCCCTCTCTCTCTGCTCCTCCCCAACTCATGCTGTCTCTGTCTCTCTCAAAATAAATAAATAAACTTTAAAAATTTTAAGAGGAACCTGGGTGGCTCAGTTGGTTAAGCGTCCAACTTCGGTTCAGGTCATGATCTCACGGTTTGTGAATGCAAGCCCCGTGTTGGGCGCGGTGCTGACAGCTCGGAGCCTGAAGTCTGCTTCGGATTCTGTGTGTGTGTCTCTCTCTCTCTGACCCTCCCTTGCACTCTCTCTCTCTCTCTCTCTCTCTCAAAAAAAAACAAGCATTAAAAAAATTTTTTTTAATTTAAAGCATTGTTGTGCCTCAGTGGGGATCATACCAAAAAAAAAGTGGCATAAACCTGCATTGGACAAATTCAGGGGGTCCTGTGGCAACTCCCACATCTGCCCTGCTCCTGGCCACCTGGGTGGGGTTGGCAGACAATGAAGTGAGAAGGTGCAAGAGGCCCAGTGGCCAATCCCCAGCAAAGCCCTGGTGAGGAAGTCAGAACCCAGGGAGCCAGTCTGTGTACTTTGAAGAAGCTGACTGCGATCTTTGGGCCGGACAGGGGATCCAGCGTGGCCCGAGGGGCAGATAACAGGTGGAGCACACTGGAAATGTTCTAGTGTTTAGGGTTTGAGGGAGAGCACAGCATGAATGTTCAGGAGGGGAAGAGGTCAAAGGCAAGAGGTAAGAAGCTTGAGGTTGGAAGGGGATGTGCCAAGGTGTCTCAATAGTAGACACTCCAGGTGTGAGCTTATGCACACATGCTCCTTCTGGCCAAGGAGGGCCAGAAACTATGAGGCCAGAGAGCCAGCTGGCTTATCAGCACAGGTCCTGCAGTCTCTGGAAACCCCAGTGGGGAGAGACCTGGAGGGAGGGAAGAGGAAGGTCAACACTGGCCCTTCGACCTGGCAGCAGTGATCTCCAAAGGGAAGGGTGGGTAGCCCAGAGATTTAAGACAAGTGTCTGGAAAACGACAATAAACCAACAACAAACACTGTCTCAATCACTCTGCCCTCATTACCCCTGTGATCCTAAAATTTCTACTTTATTTGAAGTTCAGTTTCTTCCGCTGTCAAAAAAGAAATGGGGGCAGTAAGGGTCACTCCCATATAGCTCTCGAACACTGAACGAGATACTGCACGGCCCAGCAGAGTGACCACCTGGTGAGCACCACATGGTGGCTACGGTTATGGTTAATATTTCAAATACCAGAAATGGAGAGAGATAGTCCTTCACCCATCCCGAGCAGGGTGACAGGAGTGAGGAGGACAGAAAGCAGAGACCCTCTGAAGGAAAAGCACAGAGCCATGAGTAGTCAGAGACCAGTCACACATCTCCCTCTGGGGCGGTGTTGGTGGGCGGTGTTCACGCTCTTCTGGAGACTTCTAGCAACAGCGACGCTCACCTTCTTCCCCAGGCACTTCGAACCACACAGGAGGTTTACACGGCAGTCAGTGCTAGAAGAAGGCACCAGCCGGGGAGAATAAGCTTCTCGCCTCATTCAGCTGGGTTAATCCCTCCCTCAGCGATAAGAAGAAACCCACCCCAGAGTCCAGTTCCTTCCTGTCTGTCCTGACAATGCACTTGCCACTTTGAAAACACAAAAATCTCCCCCTGAATAATTCATTACTCAAAGGAAACATCAGCCCAGAGTGCTCTACTCCATTTATTCTGGCATGAGAGCTAATCTTGGGCCGTGTGTATGTGTTTCTGCAAAGGACCCACACGAGAAATCACTTTTGAAACACTGATATCTGAGGAGGCAAGCAGAGAGTTTAAAAGGGCCATGATTCATAAATCAATGACGCCGCACTCCTGGGGAAGCGTTCTGCATTGACTGCTCAGCGATCCCATTTGCAGCAAGCTCCAACATCTGCGCCTCCCTGGGTCACCCGCCAGGGTCCCAGGGCCACAGCCCTGCGATAATGAGGCAGTGTTTTTCAGGGATGATCACAATCTCGTGTTCTTTGGGACTCAGGCATGGGGATGCGGGATCACTGTAGATTGTCACTAAATCTAGGACTTTTTTTGGGGGGGGAACTATTTTTTTCATGTTTATTTATTTTAGAGAGCTCGTGAGCAGGGGAGGAGCAGAGAGAGAGGGAGACACAGAATCGGAAGCAGGCTCCAGGCTCTGAGCTGTCAGCACAGAGCCCGATGCAGAGCTCAAACCCACAAACCATGAGATCGTGACCTGAGCTGAAGTCGGACACTTAATCGACTGAGCCACCCAGGCGCCCCTCTAAATCTATGACTTTCTGTTCATGTACCAATAACCGGAACCGATCTAAATTAAGCAAAAAACCAATGGTTTGCACGGTCATAACTCAGTGTCTTTATCGCCTTGGTTATTTAGCAAGGCTGTTCGCTAGCCAGCATGAGAACCTGCCCTCGTCCTCCACAGGCACCTGTACAGGTTTCCACTGGGCCCGAATCCTGGGTCCAAACATATCTGTGGGGAAATGTCAACAATTATAGCTGTTGTTGATGGTTCCCGATGGCCTCGATCAAGCACCGTGCTCGGTGCTGCGGAAACAACCCTGCGCCGGGCGCTGGCTATGTGCCCAATAAATGTTTATGCAGATATAAAAGCAAGAGCATCGCGGAGAAAATCAGTAAGCACCAGCCTCTAGTTAGAGCTGCTTTTTGACACAAACCTCACCACTGCTGGAGAAAAACAGCCTGAAGCTCAGCCTGATGGATAATTCTCACTGCAGAGAATCAGGAGACAGGACACCAGGAGCACTCTGGGTTTCTTTCCAAAGAGCAGGGCTTGGGAAAGTCTACATGTAATTTCTTCTTCCTCCTTCCTCTCTCAGCTTGCTCCCCTCCCCCTGAACTGTCTAACCAAACACAGAACACATGCTAGCAGAAGAAACAGGACAACTGAGAGAAAAGAGCAGAAGCCCAGGAAACAACCACAAACCGGAAGCATTCGGAGCTGTATGTTTTCCGCATTCACCCAAATTCAACAAATAGGAGGAATCTTGCACTTGCTCTCTCACAGTCATCAAAGAGCTTTCCGGCACATCTTATATACCGAATACCTCTTCTGTGCCCTGTTTTAGTCTATTCTGGAACAAGGAAGGGTAAATAAATTATACTACCTACCATTTGTCAGTGTTTACAGAATGGGTATGTTTACGAGCATGATCTCATTTAATGCTAAAACCAATTCCTGGAGAAATTATTCTTACCCTCATTTTGCAAGGGAGGAAGCCTGGGCACCGAGAGGCTAAGTAAATTGCGCCCAATTAATTTCACTTGCTTGGGGAGTGGTTAGACGTGGACACGAACTTGGGCAGTTGGGTACAGAAGCCACCCTCAGCTGCCAGGCTCCCCTGGGTCAGCAGAAGAAACTGAAGAGAGGTGAGGGGGCGGTTGCTCCGGCTTTGTATTTAGGATAGCGATGGGAAGTGGCTAGTGACAATACCGCTTAACATCTACTGAGCGCTTACTATGTACCAACTAAGCAGCACACCTGTGGTCATTTACAGTGCCCTGTGGGGAAGGCACCACTACCTCATTTTACAGATGAGAAAAGAGAACCCAGAACGGTCCTGTGGTATATATATACTAGAACCAGGATCCCCATCCAGACAGCAGGGGGCAGAGGCTGTGCTCTTAACCATAACGTTCGACTGGAGGTAGAGCTGGCAGCTAAGAAGCTGAGCTTCGGTGCTGCGTTAACATCAGCAAGGGCGGACATGGGCTCAGTACCCCCAAATCAAGGAAAGGCTGCCTTTAAAGAAAGTACAATTGCTTTGCAGAAACCATCAGGGCTCCTATGTGGTTAGTCAAGATCAATCGATCCATCCATTCTTCCAGAAAGAGCTAAAAGAAAGGACACGGGAGGAAAACAGGGAGTTCTAGAAGTATAGTGTCATGTGGATCCTATTAGCCCCGAGGGGGTGCCTGAAAGAAGGAAGCGAGACCTCAAGGGCACCAGACTGGGCTGAGGGGCTGCTACGTAGGCTCCACTGGGCAAAGCATTCTGGACTGAGACCACCACCAGGCCGACTGTGACCTCTCTCCCTGGAAACCCTGAGAGCCAGACTCACAGCTCCGGGGGCTTTTCCAGCTTTAGTGTGCTGTTATTCCAAACAGGAAATTTCAGGCTTTTAGTAGCAGAATTTTCTTTATCAGGAAGCATAATATCTAAAATGCATACCAGGAGCTGATAGATGGGAATGGGGGGGGGGGGGTTCAGCAGAGTGTAAACCACCATGACTTATTAGCCCAGCCCCATGACAAGACAGGTATCTCTGTAGGCCAATTTAGAAACCTCCCCTCTGTCACCAAAATGAGCTGGCTGTAGACTATACTGGGGGCGGTGGGGACCATATGCAAAAGGTCTGGAGACGCTGGCCTAGCCTCTTCAGGAGGCAAGATGCCTTTACAGAGGCCCTGAATCAAGTACAGGTCCCCTGTCTCCCAGAGCAGTGGCCGCCCACCCCCTCTCCACCACCACTACCACAGCCGTCCAGACCACAAAGTAACGCTGTCAGCTCCCAGGCTGGAGAATGGACAACCTTGAAAGCCTCACCAAAAGAGATACAAAGTGTGTCCACAAATCAACTCTCCGAGGGCCCAGAGCTAAGAACATCCCTCCTCCAGCGTGGTAGCCTTCAATGCCTGCAGATGATGAAACAGGAGTAGAAAAAAAGTGGAGGGTTACCCAAGGTTGCAAGCACAATGCCCAGAATGTGTGTAAATACTGGAGTGGCCCTGCGCTTCTTTGGATCCCCTGATATAATGGCCACTTCCTGGAGCCCCATTTCCTCTCATTGTATTTCAGCAGGACAAAAATGTTACAGTGAGCAGCGACTCAGTCACATAGGTTATTTTAATAGATACATCCTACAAGCCTTGAAAACTTGCTCTGTGCTCTGATGACAAGGCTAAATATAGCACAGTCCCTAATAGTGAATTTCAGAATCTAAAACAGGGAGACAGGAACACACGTGTGGTTTTCTCCATTTTCTCACATTCCGGCTCCCTCCACACGGATCCACGTGATTCTCCCCCTCCCCTCCCCGAATCTCATTTAAAACCACTGCTTGCATGCAACACTAGAGAATTCTATTGCACCAATGCACATCTTCAGCATCTCTGATTCCGCTGCACATTTCATCTGAAGGCTGAAGGATGATACACTCACTTTTGCATTTTTTCAAATATAAATGTGCATGGTAGACAATACTGAAAAGCTAGTTATGCAAGAGCTGTCCATCCAGGTGGCCACCGCAGAAGCCAATCCTGCCACAAACCATTTGTGAGCTCCTGCTGGATCCGTAATCCACAGTTGCTCTCAGGATGCCCACTCTCGTGATCAGAGACAAATCTGTGGTGTCACAGGTATCTGCTTAAGTTCTCCTTTCACTCCTATCCTACTGACATGAACACATTCTACCATGTGGGTGTTAGATTTGTAAAGCTAATCTAAAGACAAAGGTTGCCATTATCTCCGGAAAAACACTGATGCATTAAAAAAAGATTTCCAAGCCTCTCAGAAAATACAGATTTAGAAAAAGCAATCTTATAGCCCAAATATCTTAAACCAGTGGTTCTGAGCCCTAATTGCTCACTAGGAAAACCTGGCAGGGGTATTTTCAAACTGTTTCTAGCTCTTCCAGGTGGCTCTCGTGGGCAGCCAAGGCTGAGAACCGCTATTTTTTTTTACATTTATTTATTTTTGAGAGACAGAGCATGAGCAAGGGAGGGGCAGAGAGAGAGGGAGACACAGAATCCGAAGCAGGCTCCAGGCTCTGAGCTGTCAGCACAGAGCCCGACACGAGGCTCGAACTCACAAACCGTGAGATCATGACCTGAGCTGAAGTCGGCCGCTTAACCAACTGAGCCACCCAGGTGCCCTGAGAACCGCTCTCTTAAAGAAACACAGTTCTTCAGCATGGTGGTTTGGGAAGGATCTAAATCAATGGTTGTCAATCTTGGTTGCATATTAGAATCCCAAGAATATATATATTATATTATATTATATTATGTTATATATTATATTATATTATATAAAATATATTATATGCCATATATAATATGTTTTAATTGTTTTATTTATTTTTGAGAATCCCAAGAATATTTTTAAAATATTAATGCCTGGGCCTTACCCCCAAAGATTCTGACTTATGTGGCCTGTGGATAAAGCTGAATCCTGGTATTTGAATATGATTTGAAAATTCAGCCAGGGTTGAGGACCACTGGTCTAAATTGACCCACTTTTGTGACTGACTCATCCTTAAACACATGAAGATAGAGAACTCAGGGAATTTATCTTCGTGTATTTTTTCAGCTCCAAAAAATCCAAAGGACAGTTCTACTTAGTCTACCTAAAATCGGAAGCAAGTAACCAAGGCACCTGAATGAACAATTAAATTTGATGTCATGATGCCCATGGACATCCCTTCCAGGCTGAGTGTCCCTAGGGTCTTCATGTATAGCTTGTTTCATTTCATACCCTGTTGAAACAAGATCATTACTCTGGTTCCTAAATCAACAGCAGATCAGAATCAGGCAAATAAGCAATAGAGGGGCAGGCAGAAAGGAGGGAGACTATTAGAAACAGGTCTCCTGATTTGGCGCACGGTGACGGCTAATATGGAAGAGGCAGAAAGGCTGAAATTGGACACTGCACAAACAAGCATTAAAGTCAGGGTCCTCTAATGAAAGGACTCTGTGGACACCAAGGACATCACCGATGATCCTAAGACTATCCCTGAGTCACTTAGAACAAGTTATGTTCATTATAACCTGGTTATGGAAGCTGAAATGTATGTGATGACTCCCATCAAAAACAGTAATAATAAAAAGCAAGAGCTATTAAAAGGATGACTCCAGCTATTTGGACATTGCAGCCACCCAGAATGACTCATTTCCTCAGGATCCCAGGTCGCCACAGACTTCTTCAGGAGACATTTTAGTGGGAAAAGCTTCAGCTTCACCAAGAATTCCCCTTCCCTGTTGGAGTCAGAAGACAGTGAGGTTTAGGAGAGGGAAATGGTAGTGAATGATTCTGACCCTCAGGGTTTCTAGGCACCAGGGCACAGAGAGGGTACTCTGAGCTTTCACTGAAGACTTAAAGTCAGGCACAGCTAAATCCCAGGTGAATCCCTTCGGCTGGTAGGATCTGATTGCTCTGGGTGGGCCTCCAGTTAAATGGTATCTCCATCGCACAGCGTCTCCAAGCCTACCATTCCTTGCTGAGAACATCACCCTTCGAGGCCACACATCCCTCCATCCAGACATGTCTTTTAAATGCAAAACCCTTGGATAAATAATACCTGAACTGCAAACACTTAACCAACTTGTCAGGTCTCCTTTATTTACACCATATGGCCATTGTTTTCAAAATGTTCCCTTCTCCAGGTGAAAGAAACCTTACAGGGGACTCAACTATATTATACAAATAAAATGGGACACACCTGGTTGAAGGGCTCTTGGTAGCTGGAGTCCCATCAAAGTTCCATGAAACAACTGCTTAGGAAATCACTTGGAAAGGACATGCCTGGCCCCCCGCCCCGGACCCACCAGAAGGCTCAGTCCCTCTGTGACCCTGTGCTCAATGTAGTGTGGAGCCCCTAGCTGCTGTTCTCCTTCATGTGAGCACCTACCCCTCCCCATTATATTTTAGTCTACTGGTCTTCTTTTTTTTCTTAATGTTTATTCATTTTTGAGAGACAGAGAGTGAGCAGGAGATGGGCAGAGAGAGAGAGGGAGACGCAGAATCCCAAGTAGGCTCCAGGTTCCAAGCTGTCAGCACAGAGCTCAATGCAGGGCTGAAACTCATGAACGGTGAGATCATGACCTGAGCCGAAGTCAGACTCTCAACCAACTGAGCCACCCAGGTGCCCCTCTACTGGTCTTTCTGAACCCCAAACCCATCCCCAGAGTCATCGAGGTCTGCTGATTGAGCTTGTGTACCTGGAACTCCATCTTGATCACACCCCTAAGCCAAGGCTGTTCCAGCTGACACGAGCTGATGTCAGGAGGCCGCTGCCAGCGGTGCTCCCACCAAAGCCTGCAGCCAGAGCCCAGGCTCTCCCAGCTGGGGAAGCAGCACCTCCCTTCCAAATGGCCTGGGGCCGAGCTTCCTAAAGCCACCAGCAGGGAAGGGTCACTTAGGGTATCTTTCATTGTTCAGATTCCTGAACCCATGGGATCCTAGTGTCTGATAGACACCCCCCCCCTCCCCGGGGAATCCACATGGGAACCAAAGCCTCAAGTGATTCCTATAATGGGGTGAAACTGGGAAAAGCTGAGTTCACACCGGTTAACTGGGAGACTCTGGAACCAGACTGTCTGGGTTTGAATCCTGGCTGTATGACACTCATGTGACTTCATGCAAGTGACCCAAGCTGTTGGAGCCCACAGTTTCCCCATCTGTAAAGCAGGGGGTAATGATAGTGGCTGCCTTGCTGGGTCACTGGAAGATTAGGTGGCACTGAGAGCCCCCTTGGCACGTGGTAAACCCCTGGGAAGGATTGCTGGTATTTGATAATGAACTTAGACACCGGCCACCTCACTCCCACCTCAGACTTGTCACACAAAATACTCTGCCTTCCCCCATTGAATCTCCAGCACCTGAGATGACCTTCTCTGGTGCCCCAAAGGCTGGCCCCATCCCTGGGAGTGGGCCTGGCCTCGGTGGGTCTGTTCTGTCTTATTGCAGTGAATGAAGTTCTGTGAAAATGGAACCTAACGATAAAATGGCTGAGGGGAGATACTCGGAGCAGCCAGGGAGAGATGGTGTTGGGGACAATGGCATGCGGAAACAGAAGGTGGCAGGGAATACACACTTCACCCATGTCATGGTTGTCTAGGAACCCGGTGGATGAGGTGGTTAAACAGCAACTGTCACTCGAATGGTCTCTTTACCGGAACGCCTCCTGGAGACACGGAATGAGTTTTACCGTGGCACTAGACCAGGGATGCACAGATGCTGGACAGCGGATTTGGAGAGCACAGGCTTCCTGGAGACCTGAGGCCCAGGAGCAGCAAGGACATATGCACATCACTGAAAGGCTCCAACCCATGTCCCCTACACAATGTTTAGTTCAAACAGAGATCCTCCACGTGTTATCGATGGAGGCCATGGATCCCTGGAGAGCCCACGATGACCCACAGGGCCTGGCTGTACCTGTTCCCGAAGCAGGAACCTAGAAGGTACTGGGTCACAGCAGCAGGTAAGTAAGGGAGAGAGTTCAAGGGAAGTTCATGGCTTTGTCTCTCTCTCACTCTAACTGAAAACATGTCTGGGCCTCTCAGTTACTCGGCCCTGCTGTGAGGTGGCGGCCAGAGTTTTGCATCCAGTTGAACTACTCATATCTTCTGTTTCCATGGTCCGGACTGACTGGTCTCCTGCCCACCATAGATGCCTGGATGCCAACACCGCCTCTCCACGCTGTTGGCTCTGAGGGGCACTGTCCAGATGAGTTCAGAAAACAGAACCAAACTCAACAGGTAAAGTCCGAGTGAATCCAAACAGATCGTTTTTCAGCAAGACCCTTGTCCTCTGTCCCACAGGGGCACCCTGAAGTAATAACCCCCATCTACCAGTGTTTCTCAGATGTCTGCCGGCCACATACCCACCTTACAGTTTTCACTCTGTACGCTTACCGCTTATATCTCCTTCCCTTAAATTATTTTATTTTATTTATTTATTTTTTATTTTTTGAGAGAGAATCTCAAGCAGGCTCCACACTCACCATGGAGCCCGATGCAGGGCTTGATCTCACAACCATGAGATCATGACCTGAGCCAAAATCAAGAGTCAGATGCTTAACTGACTGAGCCACTCAGACACCCCTAAATAACTGTATTTTTGAAGAAAAAATATCATAGAATTATTTAGAAGAGCTAGTATCAGTGGGCAGAAATAATTATTTTTTAATGCAATGAAAACAAAGGCCTCTGGCTTTTGTTTAAAAAGGGAGGGAGTGGGGCACCTGGGTGGTAAGCATCCAACTTCAGCTCAGGTCACGATCTCGCAGTTTGTGAGTTCCAGCCCCACACCAGCTCTGTGCTGACAGCTCGGAGCCTGAAGCCTGCTTCGGATTCTGTGTCTCCCTCTCTCTCTGCCCCTAGACTGCTCACACTCTGTCTCTCTCTCTCTCAAAAATAAATAAACATTAAAAAAAATTTTTTTAATAAAAAGGGAGGAAGCCAACTATTCTATGGTATTACACTCTGGGCCCAACCACTTTCTCCTTGACATGATCAAAAGGATTAAATGAAAATTAGGGGCAAAGAGAGGAACAACTTTATTGTTTGAGGTAGAATGGTGTGCAGTGCTTAGATCTTTTGTGCAGTTTGCTAAGTTTGACAAACATATAAACTTTTGTCACCAATGCGCCCATAAAGAGGAAGAACTTTTATCGTGATCCCAGAAACTTCTCTCTTGCCCTCTTAGTCAACCCCTCGCCGTCACCAGAGGCAACCACCATTCTGATTTCTATCCCCATAGGTTAGCTTTTTCTCTTCTTGAACCTCATGTTGTTGCCTCACAGGGATGGCGTTTTCATTATTAAATAAAAGTTATGTTATAGGGGCGCCTGGGTGGCTCAGTCAGTTAAGCGACCAACTCTTGATTTCAGCTCAGGTCATGATCTCACAGTTCGTGGGATGGAGCTCTGTGCTGAGCATGGAGCCGGCTTGGGATTCTCTCTTTCCCTCTCTCTCTGCCCCTCCCCCCTTCTCCTCTCCCTCTCCCAAAATAAATAAATAAACATTAAAGACAATTTTTTAAGTTATGATAGTGTTACACCTTTGTATATTTTTGAAAAATTTTGTAATAAAAAGTTTGGTTTTCCGTTTTGGAACACCCTGTGCACTCTTTACCTACCATTTTCTCCAGGCCCTCCAGTGGAATCACACCTATAATTTTGGGCACCCTGAACTAATGAAAGGGGAAGACACCAAATTAGGAAATTGGATTCTGACTTTGCAAATCCCAACATGATCCTGATTATAGCACTGATTTGCCAAATTTTCTCCCTGAAATCCCAACTAATCTGATTATCTTGTAAGCTCCCAAAAAGGCAGCTTAGACTCACATTCTTTCCCAGCTAACCCAATTCTTCCTCTTTCTTGGGTCAGTTCAGCTCCCCTCCTCACCCCCACAAGCCCCCTCATCCCTGCTTTGGACTGCTGGTCACGCCGCTGCCTCTGAGGGGCTGCTTTTCTGCCTACCTCCCACCCTGCATTGACCTTCCTCAGGACCCTGCTCAAGGCCAACACCCTCCATCCCATTAAAATCAAGTTCAGGGGTTCCTGAGTGGCTCGGTCGGTTAAGCTTCCGACTTTGGCTCCGATCACCGTGCTGACAGCTCAGAGCCTGGAGCCTGCTTTGGGTTCTGCATCTCCCTCTTCCGCTCTGCCCCTCCCCTTCTCTTGATCTGTCTCTCTTTCTCTCAAAAATAAAATCAACATTTAAAAAAATCAAGTTTATATCGCACATTTACATTTAGCTTTCCTTGCGTTCTATTGTTACTCATCTTTTAACATGAGTATACCTTATCTCAGTGAGACCCTGAGCTCCACTAAGGCACGCACAGAATTATCTCAGCATCAATGAAAAGATATGGGAGATGGAGAGATACATATGGGTGAAAGTGTTTATAACAGAAATGAAGTGAAAACAGCCTACAGGTTGGATCCCGACAAGGCTCAAAGTCAGTCTTGAAGAGAAAGGAAGATATGAATGGGGCCATAGTCATATCTTCAGGGATGGCATTTGTACACACGCCCTGTGACTCTCCAATCACAGGTTCCTGGGCCCCACCACTAAGCATTCAGACTTAGGTCAGGGGTTGGCATAGTCCTCAGTTTCTGGAAGATCTAAGGCTGCTGGTTCAAAGACCACACCAAGAGAAACACCACCTGTGAACAGAGAACAGGGTGGGATAATGAACATCCCCATGTCTACCAGACAAAGGAAAACTATTCCAAGCTGCGTGTAGAGCCTAATCTGTATTCCAGCGAATTCCACCTCTGTCACTGGAGGTGAGATTAAATAGTAAGAAAACCACCTCAATACAACCAAAAATGAAGGTGAAGCGAAAAGAAAATGCAGAGAGAAGGGGATTCCCAGTGAGGGAAAAGCTGAACCCCAGCAAAGAGACCTGGGTTCCTGACCTGGGACCTTGTCCTATTACACAGAGGTATTTCTGTGTTCCTGGAAAGAAAATCAAGAGTAAGGTGAGTCCTTGGGGTGCAGCCTGAGGTGGGTGCACTTAGTGATTTAGAAAACTGGGCACCTGGGTGGCTCAGTCAGTTAAGCGTCCGACTTTGGCTCAGGTCATGATCTCTCAGTTCACAGGTTCGAGCCCCGCATCAGGCTCTGTGCTGACACCTCAGATCCTGGAGCCTGCTTCACATTCTGTGTCTCCCTCTCTGCCCCTCCCCCATTCACACTCTGTCTCTCTCTCCTTCAGAAATAAATAAACATTAAAAAAAATAAAAAACAAAAAGAAAAATGCTTAAATAAAAAGGCTAACCACAGGACAGCCACCAGCAGGAGGATGCCCGCTGAGGGAACTGGCATTCTTACCACGACGAACGAAAACCACGAATATTTGTCCTCTGCAACCAGAGAACAAAGGGGGTTTTGAGATGGTGTGTGTGCAGGAGGTGGGAGTCATTCCAGCACTTAGAGCTTCAACTGAAAATAAACAAACAGCCCAAGCCTGCCCAAGGACCCCGGCTGCCAAGCACCAGGCGGGGAGCGCACGCGGGCCGCTGGGGCCAGCACACGGCTATTTATATCTGTAATCCAATTTGGATGGCGAAGGCGCATGAAAAGAAATTGATTATCCTGCAACTGTAAGGGCAAATTCGCCGGCACAAAAAAGTAATGAAATAGTAAAGAGGAAGTACCTGAGTGGGGTCAACAGCGGGGGTGTTGCTCATGAAACTGCTTCTGACCCGGTTGGCTTTTGGGATTCAGGTACGAGGAAACCGCAGCAGAGAATTTGCCAGAAATCTTGTCAACTGTGGGTAGAGGTTTGCTGAGTTCCCCCGCCCCGTGCCGTGTGTGTGTGCGTGTGTGTGTGCGTGTGCATATATATATATATATATATATATGTATATAGAATCAATCAACCAAAAAAACACTCCAGAGATTCTATGACAGAGAGCTGATTATATCCACTCAGTTTATAGCTTGTGAGGAAGAAAAGTGGGTAGTTCATGAAAAACAACCATCCTTCCCAAATCTAAGGGTCAAACAAAAGCATACATTATCCTGAAAACACTGGCCTTTTATCTTAGATCTCTCTCATGCCCCCTTCCCTAGAGGCTGGATTCAACTCTGTCTTTCCATAGTTACAATGGCAACCATTTATTAAGCATGTGGGATATGCCAAAGGCTGGAGATGTACAGTCTGGAATGGCCACACCGATCCTGGGATAGAGATTGTCAGCCCATTTTAAAGATAAAGAAACTAAGGACCGTTATCTAAGTGACTTGCCCAACCACCACACTGCTACCAAATAGGGACTGAGGATTTGATGTGTTTCATTACACTGCACCACCTCCGTGAAAGGACAGAAATACGGTCTCCAAAATCAACACAGATTCCCAGGACATGGGCCGCTGAGCCTGTATTTGTCAGTCCAGAGTCGGAAGAAGGATGTAGACAAAAGACAAGAAGACAAGACTCGGTGAAGCATTTTGGTAGCTCAATCAGGAAAGCACTCACCCCCTAACTTAGCTCAAAAGAGTTGATGCGGCAGACTTAAGGAGGAATAATCCCCGATTCACAGACTGTACATATGAAGGATGCCCGTCACTATGGCCTTGACCTCTGTGGGTAAATCATAAAAAATACATAGATTTTGACAAAGCTCAAACAGACATAACCGAAGACTAAGCTCAAAGCTCACTTCCATTTGTTACTGATTGACTCTGAGAAATGATGTAACTCATCTCGGATTCAGATTATATATATATATATATATATATATATATATATATATTTTTTTTTTTTAAGTGAAGGCCTGGGGAGCAAGGGATCAGGCAGAAGAACGCTGGGCCAGGTCATCTTCTGAGGTCCCCTCCAGCAAGAATCTAGTAACTAAGAAAAGTAACCCTGTGGCAGCCCAGACTCATAGGAGCTCAGGAAAGTGAAAATAAGACTTTTAATATTTCAATAAGGCCCAAAGAAAGGTATGCATTTCGCTGAGATAAGACCACACACAGCAAATTAAATTATCAAGCTTAGTTGCTCTAATGTCATGTTAGTGTACAGACCTTATATTTGCTGCTGGTGATGCCAAAGTCTTCGACTGATCGAAAAACAGCGATCAAATCATCTTTAAGAAATGTGACTTAGGAGCGCCTGGGTGGCTCAGTCAGTTGAGCGTCCGAGTTCGGCCCAGGTCATGATCTCATGGTTCGTGAGTTCGAGCCCCACATCGGGCTCTGTGCTGACAGCTTGGAGCCCGGAGCCTGCTTCAGATTCTGTGTCTCCCTCTCTCTCTGCCCCTCCCCAGCTCTCTCTCTTTCTGTCAAAAAAAAAAATTAAAAAACCTTAAAAAAAAAAAAAAGAAATGCGACTTATTCCCATGGCGGGGGGGGGGGAGGGGGGGGGCAGGGAGAGCTAGTCAAAGGTACTGAAAACGCAGAATGATCCTTTAAGAAAAATGGGGCTGAAGATGAGTTTCTAGGGACGGGGTAGGAAGTCAGATTCAGAGCTGTTCATATAATTTCAAAATGAAGTAATTCTTCCATAGAAGCGTGTGATACAATGTGTAAGGCATTTCAAGAGCGCTCGTATTTCTGCAAACACTGTCCAGACCTCTCCTAGCTCTGAGCTGAGATGGTTAGCTGTCCTCAGTGGCCCAGCCGTGTTGTCTGGATAAACTTGCTGGGAAAAGGAGAGAAACGCGTTTTTATGGTGTCTTTTCTTTTTTTTTTTTTTTTAAGTGGCGATGTAGGACTTGTGGGAAGAAGGGAAGAAAGCCAGTGCAAAACCAGGAGAGAGGAGAAAGCCATAGGCTCCCATCTGAGAGAGCCAGCTGCCGGTCTGCTCCCGCTGACCAGATGGTGGGGTCAGATGGCCCCAGGGACCCCTTATAGAAGGTTCTGATGAGGTGAGAACCACCCCCACCCACAGCAACTGAGCATCCTTGAAGCTAACCCTACAAAGGTTTGGGGACAGTCCCCTCTTTGTCCCCTGCCTGCACCTATAAGAGAGCAAACCCAAAGAATTGCTGGGGGGAGAAGGGGTGGTGAAGTGTCTCTTTCTTTCCTGACCAATTTTGCTCCTGGTCACTTCACTCCCCTGCCTAAGCAGCCCCAACCTTTTAGCCAAGGAATCAAATCTGATTCTGCTCAAGCTCCTAGAACTAACCACATGCTCACAGGAAATATAGGGACAGAGAAATAGGTTAAAAGACACCATGAGGATCTACAATCAACAAAATCCAGCATGTGGAAAACTTTACAGGACAAATGAGTAGAGTCTTCAACAATGAATGGCAAAAAGGAAAAGGAAAAAGAGAGAGTAGAAATCTATGAAGAAAAAGAGACTTAAAAACCATCAAGCAAATGTAATCTATGGGCCTTATTAAATCACAATTCAAACACACCAGCTGTTACAAGTGGAAAAATTTGAACACTGACTAAACACTTGATGATATGAAGGAATTCATGCTTTTTAATGTGATAATAGCATTGTGGCTGTGTTTTTTTTTTTTAAGTGTTCTTTCGAGGGGCACCTGGGTGGCTCAGTCAGTTCAGCGTCCAACTTCAGCTCAGATCATGATCACACGGTTCATGTGCGGACAACTCAGAGCCTGGAGCCTGTTTTGGATTCTGTGTCTCCTCTCTCTGCCTCTCTCTCTCTCTCTCTCTCAAAAGTAAATAAAACTTTGGAAAAAAAAAAGAAATAAAGTGTTCTTTTGAGGGGCGCCTGGGTGGCTCAGTCGGTTAAGCATCTGATTCTTGATTTCAGCACAGGTCATGATCTCGTGGTTTGTGGGTTTGAGTCCCACGTCAGGCTCTGCACTGTTAGTGCAAAGCCTGCTTGAGATTCTCTCTCTCTCTCTCTCTCTCAAAAGTAATAAATAAATTTAAAATAAAAGTGTTCTTTTGAGATAGATACAGACATATTTGCAGACAAAATGTATGGTATCTGAAACTTTCTCTAAAAAATCCTGCTGGGAGGAAGCTAGGAAGAAGGGCAGGGGTGAAACAAGATTGGCCATGTATTGACAAATGTTGAAGCTGGGAGAAAGGATGTTTAACATTTTTAACAATAAGATTTTTTAAGAAGCTGGCTGTAATATATTTCTGAGTTTCTTTTAATAACAAGGAAATTATAAAATTGTAGTTAAAAATAATCCAATTTAAAATAACTCATACTATATGTGCACATATTTATGTATATATGAGTGGATGTATTTCTTTGTCTATATAATTTTACAGGAATAGGAAATCTTTGGAGAGCATATACATCAAACTTTTAACTATTAATTCTATTTCCTGATGATGGAGGGGTTTGAAAGAAGATATTCACTTTTCTTACTTTATCTATTTCTACATTGTTTCAATTTCAATTTAATCAAGCATGTCTTCGTTCTCACTTTAGGAACGTAGCATGGGAGAGGACATGGTGACTCCCGGGAGCCCCCAACCTAGCTCTCAAAGGCTCTATATACTGGTCCTCTACCCATGACACCAGGCTTGGCCCTGGACCGGCTGCCTTTCCTTGCCCACAGACATTCCCCAGTCCTGTGCCACCTCTGTGCCTTCATCTACCAAATGTCCTCTTCCCATGTGACCTTCCAAAGCCCACACCCACCTCTTCTATCCAGGTAGTCCTGCTGGGCTACTTTAGGGCGCAGGGTCTCCGCCATTCTGCAGGATGGCCAGGCCCCAACGGTGCCTTGCCGCCGTGTCTGGGGAGTACAATTTTGGAGGAAAACGGACTACAATCCACATACTACCCAGGAAGCCTCTTACATGGTTTGAGTGCATGCCAGGTGCTCAGGAAAGTGCCAAGTGACTTAGCTTTCTGAGCTGTGATTTCTTCATACCTACACATACCTGCCTCATTGAACTGCTGTGAGAAGTAGTCAAGGGACAGTCGGTAGCGTTCCCCACACCTGTTTCAAAGGTTCTGTCCGAACCTCACTGACACCTGCAACTGCAAGTTTTAAGAGAATGGAAAGAGAACCTTATAGTCCACTTGGATCTGCTCACTGAGAAGAACACTGTACTCAGAGCTGCCCATTCATTTACGTATTAATAACAGAAATAATGTACTGGGGTCGGGAGGAGGACCTCTGAAGGTCACACTCTGAACTCCCACTAGGTGGCAGTGTTGTTTTCTTGCTGTTATGCAAATAGAGGGGAGGGCCAGAAGGGGAAAACATTTTTTTCGGAGGCTGATACAATGGAGAACATGTCTACATTAATTTCCCCAAAATACTGAAAGAGAGGTTGGCTTGAGCTAATGCACCAACTTAGAAGAGCATCCAGTAATACCAATGATGAGATCCCATCAAGGATCCCTTGTCTCTCTGTAAGGGATGGACAGGAATGTGGGAAATAAAAGGGGGTGGGGGGAACGGTGATGGAAATGGGGGTTCCATCTCAAAGAGGGAATTCCAGTCAGGAGTGAGAACTTACTAGAAGTCCAAACTATGATTCAACCTTCCTCATCTGAAAAGGCACATGAATGAGAACAGTCGTAGTGAATCCCCCTGTGAGGGACCCCTAGGGCACAAATTCTGTGGGTCTGTGGCCAGGCATGTCCCCTTGGGAAGTCAGTCTCTAGAGAAACACAGTTGTCTCTCAGGCTCCACTTTCCTAAAGCAATACTTTCTTCTTCATGTCCGCCTACTGACAACCTCACACTGGCCCCCCACTACCTCAGGACAAAGTCTGAACTCTACCCTGCGACAGAGTCATCAGCACGTGGTCAGTGGACTTCAGAGAACCTTCTACAACCTGCCCTCATCCTTCCTCAATGTTGCTGATGAAGAACACGAAGCCCAAGAGGTGAACCGACTTACCCCCAAAGCCAAACCGGCTTGGTTTTCCTACTGATGTGTTATGTTGTATCACTATCATTTCTCTCCAGAAAGAGCATAGCTCCATGAGGGCACGAAAACATCACGGTACAGCAGAAATACTGCAAACCGAGGTTATGGTAGTAGGAAGTAGGAGGTAATAATTAGGAATGTGGGGGCTCTGCAGTCCTGATGCTACTCTGAGCTGTGTGACTTTGAGGGGGTTACTTAACCTCCCTCGGCATCAGATTCCACATCTGTAAACAAGGAAAGATAACAGTACTCACTGCACAGAGTTGCTAGTGAAAATTAAATATCATGTGCATGTAAAGCACTACAAGTGTGTCCATCACATATAGGGGGATATGCGACTTTGTGCTCCACTCTCAGTTCTTTTGCTTGTGAGCTGAGGTGCCTAAGCAAGTCATGTTCTCTTGGGCTTCATTTCTTCACTGGCAAAATCTAGGGGGAGTGAGGGTAGAAGAGGCTGGGTTATATAGCGTTCTCTGAAGTCCACCGTGGCTCTGAAAAATCCATGGTTCTATGGAACACATCTCCCCCCTTCCCCAAAAGACCTAGTATATGAGTATGAGGGAAGATGAATCCAGGTACTGACTTCACCTACTTAAAGCTAGCCTTTGGTCGGGGCACCTGGGTGGCTCAGTCAGTTGAGCGTCAGACTTTGGCTCAGATTATAATCTCGTGGTTCACGAGTTCAAGCCCCACCACGTCGGGCTCTGGGCTGACAGCTCACACCCTGGAGCCTGCTTGGGATTCTCTCTCTCTCTCTCTCTCTCTCACTCTCTCTCAAAACTAGATAAACATTAAAAAAATTAAAAATTAAACTAGGCTTCGGTCAACACACAGCACAAACATTAGCTTCTCAAGGAAGTTTTCCCTGACATCCCCCGCTCTCACCCTTCTTCAACTAGGTTCAGCCCCACTGCTTTATGCTTTCACAAGACCACAGGCTTTGCTTTGAAATACATACCCCAAATGTCAACTCAGTTATTCATCATGCACTGCAACGCCCATTTTGCAGATTAGCAAACTGCGGTTCCAAGAGTTTATGTTATTCATCTAAGACCCACTCCAGTATGATGGGGCAAGATTTGAACACTGGTTTATTCAACCATAGAACCTACAGGATCTATCTTGAATATTTAGTTTATGTAGCTTATTATTTAATATTGTTACACATAAAAGAATATATCACACATATTATTTAATATTGTTACACATAAAAGAATATATCACACATATTATTTAATATTGTTACACATAAAAGAATATTTATAATATATATGTGAGCTAGGTGAATTATGAAGCTTAACAAGAATTCTAATGAATCTATTATCCAACCAAAAGACTGTAAAGGAATTTCAAAGTTGCCAGTACACTTCTCTTCCTGCCTTCCCTCACCCCCAAGGAGGCACTCCCCTGAAGTGATGTTTATTATTCTCTTGCTTAATTTTCTCTTCTTCTTAAATTTGCACTGAATTGGAATATATTTACAGAAAAGTACAGTAAGGAATGGCAGGTGACCAGTGACACAGAAAGAGAAAGCAGAAGTCCCTGGTGCCCCTGGCAGTCATGAGATTTGGGATTCTTCTTACTGGGCCAGACCAATCCTAATGGCTCCTTAGTTCTGTCTAATCAAATGCAAATGTCCACATTCAGATTGAGGTCTCTCTCACAGACAAGATACTCAGTTGTCAGAAAGTGTTGGCATTCTGGGCTCCTGGGAGGAGTTTGCTTGGAGAGTTCGGGTCCAGAAAAGAACCAGAGTCATCTGTGAATAAAGGCCAGCGGGGATGTCCACTTGTCTGAGGCTGGCCTCATTCAGAAACTTTCTCCAAGGCTCTGGCACCATATTGGGACTTCTTTAAACAGAGTGAGAGTGCAATGGTGGGTGGAGGGGAGTGGGAAGAGGAGCATCATAAAAGTGTCATGTATGGTTTGATTAGAGCATCTGAATTAATAGTTCTCACAGCCAGGTCTTGAGTAAAAGCAAGTAAGTTTGCAAACAGACCATCTACTGAAAACTACCGAGCTTGGTGCAGGAGCTAAGATTCAAGTCCCCCGAGGAAAAGCTGGCAAGATTATGTGGAGGAGATGCTAGGCTTGGTCAGTTTATTCAGATGCCCTGAGAAAAGCCACCCTTCGCCCTTTAATCTGCAAGCTCCTGGTAATTTATTCTCTTCAGTGGGCAGCGGCAGTTTCTGTTCCTCTCAAGTCAACCGGCCTTTACTGAACATGGGTGAGTACAAGAGCCAAAGCTCGCAGGGGATTCAAATGATGATGTCTGAGCCCTGATGTCAAGGAAAATGCCAAAGCAATGGCTCAGAAAATAAGGAGTTGGTATGGTGAGTCTGGTGGTCAAGAAAGAATGTCTTGTGGAAGAAGTGGCCTAGGTGGGGAGTGAATTACGCCTTGGCAGGGGAAGGGAGCCCCATCAGATGGTTTCTTCTCAGAAGCTTCACTATCCTGTCCCGTGTGAGGTGCTGAATTCACTGTCTACGGGAAGGCAGAATTATAACCCAGTAACACACCAGCGGCAAATGCAATCCAAGTGCCAGGAGAGGAACCAGTTCAATCCTATTGGGTTCCATTATAACCCTTTCTAAATTTCTTTTAGAGAGAGACAGAGAGAGAGAATCCCAAGCAGGCTCCGAGAGGTCAGTGCACAGAGACTAACATGGGGCTCGAACTCATGAACCCTTGAGATCATGACCTAAGCCGAAATAAAGAGTCGGCCACTTAACCGACTGAGCCACCCAGGTGCCCTTCCATTAGAACCTTTTAACTTTCTCCACAGCCCACGAGGACTCAAGGCTGAGGGAAGTGAAGCAGCTTAGGTCCCTTTGTACCTGAGAGCAGGCAGAGATGAGAAATGCCCTTAAATTACTACCCAAAGCCTAAGCAAAGCCTTCCTGTCTCCATGGAAACTCCCCAAACTTTCACTTCATTGGCACCCAATGTTCTGAAAAGTGTGCTCAATGTTCCTAATTATTCCCCTCTTATTAGTCAACAGGAGGGCTTTTCTGGGCCAGTTTGTACAAAATTGATATCTACTTGTAGTGAGTGTGGCCATGATAACCCAGGGCCGAGCTTTGTGTTTCCCCTTACTCTTCATATTCAAAGATGACGGTACTCCCACTGCAAAAACCCCCACAGTTAGGCCGTACCCTTTGCCCTACATGGAGACCGACCCTATTTGCCTGTCCACACTACTCTCTCTGAATTTTTAGGAACGCCTTATATGTGTTGTGCTTTTCACTTCCACACTCCCAAGTAAGGAAACGTCCACAGCACGTGGCTCACGCGTTATATTTGTGTTCCTGCATTGTGGATCTGTCGCGTTAGTCTTTTTCTGTAGTATGTCTGATCCAGGTAGAACAGAAACTCCTCAGTGAAAAGAATGAATTCACCTTTCACGGTATCTCCTTGGCCCCCAGTAAGA
The DNA here is from genome assembly GCA_028646485.1 of Cryptoprocta ferox. Classification (NCBI taxonomy): domain Eukaryota; kingdom Metazoa; phylum Chordata; class Mammalia; order Carnivora; family Eupleridae; genus Cryptoprocta; species Cryptoprocta ferox. The sequence continues at coordinate 61,178,033 of CM053576.1, read as the reverse complement.
TCTGGACAGCGGGTCCTTCTGAAACGTAGGAGTGCACACTCAGCCAGGGAGGCTTTCCCACCGGTTTCCTGTTGGTTCTCAAAGCTTGCCACACCAGCATGAAGGGCATATCGGTCAGGATACTACATGGGGTTGAGAACAGCATGGTGGTCTTGCTCATGGTCCCCTGCAGGCTCCCTCCACAGAACCAATGACCAAGCTTCCTGGTGGCCCAACCCTGGAAATCAGTAGCCAACACACCCTTCAACAAGTAGCCAAACCTTACAGTTGTTTTTTTGCGACCTGCTGGCTTACTTTGGTTGGAACCTGGGCAAGCACCAGGACCCGACTAACAGGTGGCCATAGGGATGCAGTCGTGTCCACTTAAGGAGTCACAGGAAAGGAGGAGGAGGCAGAGGCCAGCCCTCCTGATCCTGGGAGACAGGAGCAGGGCCCAGATCAGGTGAGCTCAGCATCAGGTCTGGCTCTCCCCACAGCCAGCACGAAAGTCGGGAGCAAACAGCTAGGCTGTCAGTGCTGTCTCTTCCAGGGAGGCCTGGCATTCCCAAAGTGAAACCCAGCTCAGTCTCTGAGTCGCTGGGGCCATGGGCACGTCGTGTATCTTGAGTCGCACTCTGCTCTCTGGGAAGATGTGCCGCCAGCATGAGATAATCCACACGTACACACAGCACCTGGCACACATTTCATGCATAGTACATGTTGGTAGACTTCAGCTTTCTATGCCCATGTTAAGTCTTGATTTCTCTCCAAGAATCAAATTGTTTTCTTCTGACATAAAACACTTGGTGGGAGGGAATCCTTCGCTCGGGAGTAAAACACCAGGTTCTAGTCATGAGTGCCTCGCGGACCTGATCTGTGATTTGATTCATTCATCAAATATTTACTGCAGTGCCCCCTATGTGCCAGGCCCTGATCTAAGTACTTGGGATGTGTCAGCGAGCTGACAAGGGAAAAAAAATCACTGTCCTTACTGAGCCCGCAGGCTAGCTATAAATAAGTTACATGATATTGTAGAATGGGACAAGTTCTCTGGACAAAAAACTAGAGAGAGCAAGGTAAGAAGCATCAGGGTGGGGGAAGAGGATGGTGGTTTTCTGTATATTTGGGAAGTTTTAAGGATGTTCAGGGCACACATCATTGCAAAGTCGCTGGAGCAAAGACTTGAAGGGCAAGCTTCCGTTATCAGAAGTGATCCAGGCAGACAGAATGGCCAGTGCAAGGAACTGTTCTAGGCCTGTTCTAGGAACAGCAAGAAGACCCGTGGAACGAGTTGGGAGAGAAAAACACAAAATGAAATCAGAGAGGTGGGGTTGAGGGTGCAGACCACGCGCGGCCTTGTTGGTCGCCCTAAGGATTTTGGTTTTCACCCATGATGAGGACCAACAATGAGATTCCAAGCAGAGGGATAACGGAATCTGAAGATCATGTGGGCTGGGACAGCAGGGAGAGGGCATGAATGGAGGCGGGGGGACCAATCGGAAGGCCACTGCCATCATCCCGGCAGGAGACCTGGAGGCTCAGACTGTGATGGTGGACACGCAGCACAGGGGTCAGATTCGGGATGTATTTTCTTCTTGGACCCTCAATTTCCCAATCTGTAAGAGTTTCTGCACCCCTTTCCGTATTCCAGGCAGGTATGAAAATAAGTGAGAAACAACAACCATATGGAAATGTTTGGGGCCGCTTGGATTTAAAATGCCCCTAGAAACTCACAGCAGTCTGAAGAAACTCGTGCTGGTGGAGGAATTTCAGGAGCCTCCAATGCCATGAACTGCATGAAGCATGACGATGGATGGTGTGCATGGAGTCAGTCTTTCCTTCCACGTGTCTGCCCTCACATCCCCATGCACATAGCGCACACATGCGCACACGCACTCAGTGGGAAGACAGCTGTGGAGGGAGACAGGCCTGTCAGGAGCTAGGCCAGAACCATGAGGCTTAGTTCCTCATGAGCAAATGGGATAAAAACATGGACATACGAGGTCAGGGGGACACTGACATGAACGAATGTGGGCCGAGTGCCTGTCACAGAATCTGGCACATAATATAGTCTCAATAAATCTTAGTTCCTTCCTTGTCGCTAACCCCCTTGGGAACCTATCCCACCCTGGGAGGAGAAAGCTGTGGGTTATCCAGAATGCACATGAACCCACTTGTAAATAACTGAGAAGCGTCTACACCGCTATTGTTGTTTTACTATCCTGTTTACCATTAAGAAAAACAACTTCCTTCACCACACCCTGCTGGGACCGTGTCACTGTGCTTCCTCGGGTCAGCACGATACCCTGGACTTGGAGATGGCCTCGGGAATGGGAGGGGCAGGGCTAGTGCTCAGAGGCACACGGGAAAGGGGTGTGCTGGCTCCAGGGGGGTGCAGCCTGGGCAGCCCTTTCCGGGAGGGAGCCAGGGTCAGGGTGACCAGGTGTCCCAGCTTGATTTGCCTCTCAGGAGGCAAGGCTGGAGGTCAGACGGTGCCTGAGGCCAAGGCCTGCCTGTCTTCCCAGGCACTCAGAACACCCTCATGGTGGAAGGCCACTCCTTTCCTTTGTCCTGCCTCTGTAGGGTCACCGCAATCCACATCTGACTCCTAACACCCAGCTCTCCCCAAGACAGACAACCACAGGAGCGGGGGAGTGACAGGGAGCACAGAGCGCTTTTGCACAATGGGAAGAAGACAGGAGAGATGGGCAGGGGAGGGAATTCGGTGAAAAGAAGGACATAGCAACACTCAGTCCCTAAGGCTGTGACAAGGCTGTCTTTACAGGCCCCTGCTTCCACTCTGCCCCGTGCTGTGTCCACGGCTCTGTTCAATGCGTATTTAGGGAGCCCCTCTGCAGTGGAAGGCTGGAAGCCACAGATGGCCTGGTGAGCCTCCCTGCCAGGCTGCTGTCAGATCCCCTTCAGGGCACTTGTGAGGCAGCTGCGGACAGAGGGGAGGCCTTGAAGCCTGAGAGCCAGGCACAGGCCCTGACCATAGGGATGGTCCCCCAGGGTACCCCAGCAGGGCCACCCTAGAATCCCAGGCTGATAAGCCTCTGGCTTTCTCCAGCCCCCTGCCCCTCTGAGAGAGGCCCCGCCAACAAGGCGCACAGGTGGGTCCCCCAGATGAGCCGAGGCAGAGGGGAGGGCTCTGGGGCCCAGCAGGGAATTTCTATTTCTAACCCGATGTGGCTGTCAGCAGCAGCTGCGGGTGACAGTAGCAGAGGGTTCTGATTAGCGAGCTGTGCTCGGCAGGGCTGGTGCTAAGGGCCCAGCCGCCAAAGAGGGGAGGCTTCAGGCATCACTCAGGGTGCCTTCTCTGAGGCTGGTGGCTCTGGGTACAACAGCCCCAGGGGCTCTCCGAGTGCACCCAGTGGGGTGTGCTCACTCCAGGAGGCCAGGGGAGAAAGGAGCCAAGAAGTGGGCCCTCAGCTGCCATGGGGCAAGCAATGGCCCAGTATCTCGGCTCTTCCCCACCCCATTGTTTGGGAAGTGCCACCATCTGCAAGGTCTTTGCCCACCTGGGATACCTCCTCTCTAAACATCCAGAATGACGGGGGCACGGGGGCCTGAGCAGTCAGTTCACGCAAGTCCTAATGTGCAGGTAAGAAAAGAGAGGTCCGAGGGTAATAACTGGGGAGGCAGCATGCCCTAATCATTAGTGCAAGGTCTTGGGTGCCAGGAAGATTCGAATCCTAGCTCTGCCTCCTGGAGCCCGAGAGTTCCCCGAGCTTCCAATTCTCACCTGCACAAGAGGTGTACGGATAGCACCTCCTTCATAAGCTGCAGAGAAGATCGGACCAACTGGTGTTTGTAAAGTCCTTAGCACAAGGCCAGGAACAGGGAGTAGTGACTATGGCCATCTTCTCCCAAGCCACATGCTGGCCAGGAGCAAGCAGGATCCAGGTCTCCTTCAGCCCACCACTCCCCCTGCCCCCCACCGCCCCCCCACAGCCTGGGCACCCTTCTCCTGGGGGCACCTCTGGTGGCAGCGGCATGGCCTCGAGGCTGGCTCACCCATCACAGGGCAGAGATGGCGGGCTGCAGGTCACAGGAGCCAAGGCAGATCTTCTTGGACTCGGGGTCTTGAAAGACCCACCCTGAGGGACTTCCTGCTCAGAAAGCCCCTCCTAAGGGCTAGGCAGCCCATGCCCAAGGAAACCCAAAGGGGACAGAGGAGCCAGGAGGAGCTTAGTGGGTGGGGCTCTGGCCTTCCTGGGGATGATAAAGCTTCTCCTTGTCAGATTTATCCAGGCCAGATACATCACCCCACCCCCACCTGCCATCACCACGGTTCAGGTTCAGGAGAGCGAGACTCTAAACACCCAGCAAAAAGGCACTCATTGGGTGCCACAAGTGGCCTGGTGAATGCTGCTCACTTCACATTTCTCCAGTGCCTTTCCACAGCAGAGTGGGGGGCCACATTCCCCAGCTTTCTCATCTCCCACCGAGACCCCTTCTTTCATGGCTGTCCCCACTCGGAGTCCGTCCTCAGAGTCCACGGTTTGGTCCTGAATGGTCCACGACAGGTGCTCAACACACCTTTCTTCAGTCAACCACCCTTTGCTGCCTTACTTAGTGCTCCCAAGTGTGTTGGCCCAGCGTAGGCTACAAACTCACTGAGAGCTTGTCTCTCCCAGTCTCAAGTGTCCCCAAAGGGTCTAAGACCAGGCACGCTGACCAGAAGATGACCAACAAGTGTAAAGAAGCAACTATGTGCTGACAGTGACAGAGAAATAATAGGGCAACTTAGCAAGACCCGCATCTACCGGAGAAGGAGCCACCTGCCTGTCCTTCTCACAGGGACCCTTGGCAATCAATAGGAGAACGTTCCTCACCAGGGCCCCAGCCCCGCTCCTGTTCGCCCACCTCCCTGCTCTGTTTCCCCTTCTCCTGCAGTCACCTTTACGTCGCTCGCTTTTCCTTCGCTCTTTGGCTTTACCAAGAAGTGCTAAATCAGGCACCAGCATGTCTGGGTGCTGATTCTTCCTCTACTAATCAAACTACCTGCTTTAACCTGGGTGAATCAGCCACTCAATCCCTCGGGGCCTCAGTTTCCCCTTCTGTCCAATGGAGATGATCTCATTTCCAAAAGCTGTTGGAAGAATGAAATGATGTGACAGGGGCTGCCTGCCCTTCCCTTCCAGGCCCTTCCACCCGTCCACAGAGCGCTTTGCGAGGGCAGGGGGCCGTGGTTTGGCCCTCACGGCAATGACTGAGCATGCCGGCCAGGAAGCTGGAGTTACGCATCGTTCTGGCTCCACTCCCCCACTCCACCCCCAGCAGCCTCTGCAAGATCTGGGAGCCTGGGGAAAGGTTTCCAGCAGAGGCTGGAGGCCACCGGAGAGGAAGGGGCACGGCCTGTGGCCACTGATGGCGGGCAGCCCCCTCCCCCCCCCACACACACTTACAGAGTCACCCCAACAGAGCCCCTCCACTTCCCCTGGGTCTTAGGCAAGCGTAAAACCGGAACAAAAGTTCTGAGAAAAGACAAAGGGGAGGAAGGGGAAGATGGCCAGGATTCAGTCCACGTCACAAAGGGCGGCTCTCAGAAGGAGGGAAAACCTGGGCCACGGAGCACACGCTGCTTTGCGCCTGCACCTCACAGGAGGCAGCAGCTGTGGGGAGAGGTCACCCTGAGGCCACCAGGTTCCCCATGGCCAGCGCTCGCTGGGGGAGGAACCTCTCATTAGCTGTCTGCGAGGCTCTGCCCCAGCCCACTGCTAGCAGCGTCTGCCAGGGAAAGGGTCTGCTTAATGCAAGCCTCCGTAAACACATTCTGCTTGTTCCTTTCCGGGTGACTTCTTCCCGAGCCCTGCCCTCTGTTTGCCTTCCAGCTTCCAATTCCCCTAGGTCACCTCCATCTTTGCCAACACAGGGCAAGAACGTATGTCAGTCCCGGCAAGTGTGAGAGGCCCAACCTCTCCCACCCCGCTCCCTATTTACCAGCAGGACCTCCCCCCCCAGAACGTGGGCGCCCCTCGTTGCCGCTGGATTTGGGGGTGGGGTGGGGGCCTGGTCCAGTCCCAGAGCACTCCGGAGCCAGGAGGACACGTAGAGAGGACAGTCCATTCCTAATGCAGCCAAACTGGCCAGCCTCAACAATGACCAAACTTAAATATTTTCCACCCACATTAATCAGCTCAATAATTCCTTAATGACTTCCTAAGAAGAGTGTTACAAAAAAAAAAAAAAAAAAAACCTTGTTTGTTTTGATTTGCTCGGTCTTTTTCACCCTCGGTTAAGGACTTCATTGTCTCTGCATGGCAAGAAGCAGCCTGGAGTTTTAGGAAGGAGGAAATCGTGTACCGTGCAGGGGCTGGCGCCTGCTGCCCTCCGGGTCAAGCGAGAGGGTGCGGTTAGGGACCTGGCACCCTGGCCCCAGGGCTTCTCGCCGGCTTAATTTCATCATCCACCTATGAAGTTAAGATAACCATAACTACCGCCTGACTAAATCACAGGGTGTTTTTGTGGGTTTGGGGGCGGGACCATGGCGTGCCAGCCGGGTCCTCCTGTGAAGAAGGTATGCAGCCAAAGCCATATTCATCCTACCGGGCAGACAGTCAGCCTTCTAGAAAGGCCCAGCAGCACTGCGGAAGGGACGCCACACATCTGAGCTCTCAGAATACATCTCGGGGCGCCTGGGTGGCTCAGTTGGTTAAGTGTCTGACTCTTGATTTCAGCTCAGGTCATGATCCCACAGTTGTGAGATCAAGCCCCGCATCAGGCTCTGCGCGGAGCATGGAGCCCGCTTGGGATTTTCTTTCTCTGTCTCTCTCTCTCTCTCTCTCTCTCTCTGTCTCTCTCTCCCTCTGCCCCTCCACAGCTTATGCTCTCTCTCTAAAAAAAAAAAAAAAAAAAAAGAATACATCCCAAATGCTACAATCTATATGAACGTGAAAAGCTCAAGTACTACTCAGACTTAGGAAACAGAAGAGCGGTATCGTATTCCTAAAATAAAAAGCCACAGCCAGTGTTGTGTTTTCCAGATACAGGAAGCAGGATTTCCACCTTCCTGCTGCATCTGTGTAGTAATTCCAGCTTGTGCCTGGCTGCTCAGGGCTAGACCCCGGGGAAGAGATTCCATGGAGAGGGAGAGCAGTGGAAGGTCACCCAGCGGGACCCTGAAGGTGGGCTGAAGCTCCCCCCCACAAGCCAATGCCTGGCATCCTCTCTACAAGAACCGCCCAGGAGAGGGGACAGCAGACCTACATGCCCAAGGGCAGAAGAGTGTTTCATAGCCCTGCCTCTTGCAGAACTACAAAGCCTTTGTGGTGGTCTTGTATCAGTGTTCAGCTGGGCATCCAGGGATGTAGATATGAGTGACTGAGTGACTGGGTATGGGCCATGCACGTGCCTGCTGCACCTTGGGAGAGCAAGGATCCACGGAGGTCGGGGCCATGTGTGTGCCTCTATCTGTCCCTCTCCTCTCCTCCTATAGTTTTATCCAAGATGCTGGAATTTCAGGGTTTGGAGACAAGTATGCACTGCGCGAAGGCTAAACGTCCACAGGTTCGGCAATCCTGGACCCTGGGTAAGACCCCAAGTAGCAAAGCACACCAAACTACATGAGCACAGAGTACAAATTTCATGCTAAAGGCCAACTGGTTAAAGCCCATTGAAGAGAAGGAACTTACAAACTCAGGAAACAGAACCCCTCCACAATCCTGCATCACAGGAATCACATCACTGAAACAATGTCAGCGAGAAATAAACTCGAACCTGTGGAGGCAAAAAAGCTATCCTTTCACTTTGCTGAGGCCCCAGGTCCTTCTCCGGTGCCACATCACTCATGTAGGGGCTACACGCCAACAAGTGTGCATGACTATGGGTGGGCACAATACTCAGACACACACACAGAAACCCACACGTGTGTGTGTGCACGGGTGAGTGTACATCTATCTGCACAAACGCATACATAAACGTGCACGGGGGTGCGCGCAAACATACGCACAAAGGCAGACTTACACACACGTACATGTGCTCCTTCCAGTCCTGCCAAAGGGGAGGCAGCACAACTGTGCAGCCACAAAACCGAACAAAAGCGGTGGAAGATAAAACAGCAACTACAAAGCAGGGGTGAGGAGGAAGGAGAGATGCTCCTTGAAGCGCAGCCTGACTCACAGTTTTCAAGGCGCGAGGTGGGCGAGGGGGAAAAGACCTGCATCGGGAGCGTACAAAGGAAGTCAGGGCAACAGTTGGGCCTCGCTGGCTCCCACACAGAATAAACCCAGCCAGACTCCAGATGATTAAAAATGAGCTAATCTGATTAGAGCATTTTTAATTTGGATGGATTGCCTAGTTCACCAATAAATGAGAGCAAAGAACATAAATCCTGCCCCACGGCTCTGTGGCCAAAATTGCCCGGGATCTGCCAAACACTGAGAGCAGGGTTTGATGAGAGGACTGTGGCAGTGGTGGGACCATCAGATGCTCAATGAGTATCTGTGGCTAAGCCCTGTCCTGAAAATGTGGGCACGTAGAGACACCCAATTAGCTTCGGGCCACCCGGAAGGGACCTATGGCTAAGCAGACACACGTGTGAATACGAGAAAGAGTAGCCAAGAAATAGGTGTAAAAATTGTGTTGAACTGCGTAGAAAAGACTGTGATTGCTGTAGACATTCAGAGAAGGGACAGACAATGAGAGATGGGGGTGGGTTTTCCTTCATCTGGGATGTGAAGGACACAGAGGATGTGGATAAAGAGAGACTGAAGAAAGCACAACTGCCCACCTTCATTCTCCTGCCCATCTGTTTGGCCAACTATTCAGGTGGGGCTCCAGGTAAGAAGAAAAGGAAGTGTCTAGTGTTGTCTCTCAGCCTTGACTGTCCCTTCTAACTCTACCTTACCCCTCCTGTCCCTCTAGCCAATTATCACTTACTTAAGCTTTTGTGGAAGGAGAAAGGGAAGGGAAAACCAGAATGTTTTCATTTCTCAATCAAATTGAATGGTGCCATGAAGGAGGGGACCCAAGTAATGAAACACGATATAGTTCTCAACTGTTCCTTCCCAAACCCATCCTCATGGGACTCACACAGGGAGCATGTCATTTGGAGTTAATCAGATGTCTCCGTAAATAATTAAAGCCAGGCAGGGACAGGACCAAGAATAAAAGCACTCCCAAAACCTACATGTAGCAATGTAGCTGTCTTTTGAGGTTCGTTCATTGTTTTGATTTTTTTTTTCTATTAACAGAATTGTCCGGTTTCCTCAGAGGTCGGCTCTACCCATCTGAAAACATCTGGGTGGAAGGGCGTGAAAAGCTTGGCCATCTCAGAGTCCCTCCTCCATGACCTCAGTTACCTGGGCTCGGGTGACCATCCACAAGGCCTGGCCAGTGCTTTGCTTCCCACCAGGGCGTGAACACTGCTGCCAAGGAACAGCACCTCTCTCGAAAGCTTCTGGAGACTCGACTCTCAGAGCTTCACTCCTCTGCTTGGTATCAGGCGACTTTTCACTCTTTGGGGTCGTTTTGCATGGATCCACCATTCCCCCAAATGTTTTCTATTCTTCAGTGTTTCTCATTCACCAAGCTCTCTCTGAGAGGTCAACAGCTGTGACATCAGAAAGGGTAGGGCAAGAGATGTCCTTAACGCCTCAAATAAAGCCCTAAGTCTTCCTCCGGCAAAACCATCCAGTAAGGAATCTAACCCATGGATTCCACCCAGCAGATACAGGGCAGACATTACCCTGGGTAGACAGCAAGTCAACAGAAATTCTGCTGGGAGTGAAGGCACATTTTTTTCTGAGGCTGTTTCTTTGATTCATAATAGAAACTGAGGGCAATAACCAGAGAAAAAGGAGTTTGAGTACACCGGATTATGAACATATTCTGTACGTTCGGCCTCCAGGATTACAGAGTCTATGCCAGAGTCTTCCTGTATAAATGCTTTCTGCAATATGAACTTGGCTGAGGACATACCCTTTTAAATAAATGCCCTTAGAATGAGAAGAGATAGGAAGACCAAGACTTTCATATCAGCACCGCAAGGATGCCAATTTCTGATATAAACACTGCTGAATTCTGAAAGTGCTTGAAATTACCTGTTAGGAGGCTGTTGAAAACGGGACGTGGTTGGGCAGGCTTTTTACTTTCTTGTTCCTTAAAAAAAATTGTTTATTTAGTTTGAGAGAAAGAGAGAGAGCACTCATGTGAGCAGGGGAGGGGTAGAGAGAGAGGGAGAGAGAGAATTCCAAGCAGGTTCCACAGTGTCAGTGCAGAGCCCGATTTGGGGCTTGAACTCACGAACCATGAGATCATGACCTGAATGGAAATCAAGAGTCAGGTGCTTAACCGACTGAGCCACCCAGGTGCCCCACTTTTTTTTTTTTTAAACAATCACAAAGAACAGCAATGTGTTAGGAAGGTGGGCTAATTCCTCTCTGCCCTCCTTTCAGAAGGAGAGTATTTAAAGAAAACTGCTGCCTCCAAATCTCTATGGGAGGCAAACATAAAGATCTATGTCATTTTCCCAGATTTACTCAAGGAAGTCAGACTTGTTCTTTTGCCCCACTATCCACGACTTGAATGTAAGTGGAAGAGGCACCTAGGAAATGTGACATACGAGGCTCAGGCAATGACACTTTCACCCCAACCAAAAAATAACCCCCATCTATTAACCCATGCTAGCATCTAAAATTCTGCCAGTAAGATTTACTATTGGGAGTTAAGAAATTACACCACAGGCTCTTTTTTGGTCTTCCTGTGATTTGCTTATCAAACGTCTCTCACTACCTCTTCTCTGCCTCTCTCTGTATCTTAATTAATTCTCTAGGACTTTCTCTGATCTTATGCAAAGTAAAATAGAAGGTCCGCAAGCTGGAGAAAAAGAAGAGAGTTTGAGCCAACCGACAAGTGGCCACACGGCTCTCACTTACGTGAGAAAGTGCTAGATTGGCTTCGCACTCAATTCTTCCTTCAGAACGGACAGAGATCTACACAGCACCTTGAACCAAAAAGGGAATCGAATATTGGTGTAAGTCCTTCAGATTAATAAGCAGTCTCCTCTTTTCCTTCCCCCAGTTGATTACTTTGGCCTGAAGTTTTCGGATGAGCAGGAAAATTAACTGACTATAGAGTCCACAGACCTACATACTTTTATCCACCACAGCTCAATGCTCAAATCCCCATGAACACAGATGAACGTGGGTACCTGCCAGCAACACAAGGGACCTGCTTGCCATGCCTGCCAGAGTCCTGGAAAATCTCTCCAGTATCTCTTAAGTTTCCTAGTTGTTGCCCTGAGGTAAGAGTCAGGGGGTCAGGCTGGAACCAACTTCTGGAGATGCAAGTTCATTGCAATAAAGTTCTTAGTTCTTTCTGCTACCCACATTTACCCAATGTCATTCCCTTTTCCTAAACGTGGTCAAGACTGGCTCTTCTGGCTGGAAGTGAGAGCAGGGATGGTGGCAAGAGAAAGGGGAAATCCCCTTCCATGCAGTGATGCTCTGTGTTCTAGAAGGCAAACTCCGCCAAGAGCCCAGTTCTAGGAAGCAGCTTGGGGCAGCCCAGAGTCCTGCTGGGTGGTCTCATCTTTGGGCCCAGGGTGTGGGGGTCAATGGTCCAGAGTTCTATTTCCAGCACCATCAGAACTTCAGCCAAGATACTTGACCTCTTTTCATGAGCCCTTTCCCCCAAATGAAAACGAAGAGCAGGGTTGAGAGAAAGAAAGAAGTAGAAGGGGATGGCCACGCTGTGGAGAGAAATAAATACCCAGTACCGTGGAAACAGACCACAAAAGGTACTGCCAACACAGCATGGCGACCCTGTAGGGAGGACATAGAGTTTGAGAATGAGATTGGTTTGGAGCTCAGTATCCTGCAGCTTTGATGCCTCAGAGAGTTCAGTGAAGCCCCTCTTCAGAATTCCATCCACAGGTCACACCTGAGAACCCAACCTAGCCCTTCAATAGGCTCTGTCCATTAGAGTTGCCCCTTTCAATAAACATATTTTTATTGTTGTTGTCAATAAAACCTCTTCAGAAAGCTTAATCTCCAGGCTTCCTCACCATGTGACTTCTTCTTTTTAAAATATGAAGGAAAAACACACTGAGGAATCAAGTAAAAATTAATTAGAAGCACATGGCTCAATTTCTCTTAAAGTTACACACGATTTGGACCATATTCAGGGGAAAGCATTCCCTCCATGCCAGCTTGTTCAAGACCTTGTTTGCTGAGAACAAGGTCCATGTCAGCGAGTGGGTTCTGAGGGTCTGACATCCAGAACTGCCCCAGGCCAAGGCCATAGGGAGGGAGGCTTATAGTTCCAGTAGGATCCCCATTCTTCAGCATGCCTGCTGCTGATGGCAGAGAGATCCAAGAGATACCAGAGTTCCCTTTGTCTCTAAGGCATTCAAGTGAAACCACTTCGCAAGATAGAAGAGAAAGATTTCAAAGAATAAAGGCAGGGATTATAAGTATTTGTGATATACGATTTTAATGTTTTTTAATGTAGTCTAATTCAGCTCCAACCAAACAAATGGCAATTTCTTTCTATTCCAAAAAGAATCGTAAACCCTTACCTTTACCTTCTGGCGTGGAAATGATAATTTGAATTTATGGCTAGGTGGTCTTACTAAATGAACAGCTGACAATTTTTCTCAACTTTCCAACTGTGAGAAGCGGATAAAGAGGGATCTGGAGAGTTAAAACCTGCCATCACAACTACCTCTTTCATTCAGCCTCAGATCTCATATCATTCAGCCTGACAGTCCCTTGTTGCGTTTCAGGGCCACGACTGTCACACTACACACATTTATGCTGCAGACTTAACTCTCACACACATGTGTACATATATATGGATCGTGCCTGAACCCTGGTTGCAACAGAAACTAGTTAGCAGATTATATTATTATTTCTTAAAATCCTATTTTGGATTTTATGGTGGACCATAATCACTTCTTTCTTTAAACTAAAATGGTTTGCCTTCATTTACAAGCTCTTGGTGAAAACGTGTGTGAGAATTTCCTCAAGTTAATTAGAATTGCACCCATCTTGTATTGAACAAGAATAACTTCAGCCAGTCAACAGTTTTACCTATCGACATTCTTACAAGTGGGCTTTGCCTTCACAAACTCAAAATAAGAGAATCAGCATTTTATTTTTTTTAATTTTTTAATATTTATTCATTTTTGAGAGACAGAGAGAGACAGTGTGATCAGGGGAGGGGCAGAGAGAGAGAGAGGGAGACACAGAATCTGATGCAGGCTCCAGGCTCTGAGCTGTCAGCACAGAGCCCGACGGGGGGCGGGGCTTGAACCCACGAACCGTGAGATCATGACCTGAGCCGAAGTCGGACACTCAACCAACTGAGCCACCCAGGAGCCCCCGAGAATTAGCATTTTAAAAAACAGAAGAATTAAAGACAACTATTCTTGGGGTGGAAGGACTCTTGGTTCCCCCAAAGATTCACCAAGAGCAAGAACTCCTGGGGGACTATACAACAAATAGTGGGTGCCCATAAGCCTTTCTTGAGAATAATGAGAATGATTTCAGGATAATCTAAAGCATTTTCTCTGAAGGAATAACATTTCATGACCTCAAAGATTTCTTCTAGTTCTTTCCAAAATATCAAGAAGAGGGGAATATTTCCAACCTTATTCTGTGAAGCCAGTATTACTTTGATACCAAAACTAGATAAAGATACCACAAGAAAAGAAAATTATTGACCAACATCCCTAATGAACAGAGATACAAAAATTTTCAACAACACATTAGCAAACCAAATTCGAGAACACCAAACGGGTCATACACCATGAGCAAGTCGGATTTATTCCAGGGATGCGAGGATGGCTGAAGATAAATGTAACAAATCACATCAATAAAATGAAAGATAAAAGTCACACGATCATCTCAATAGACACAGAAAAAGCATTTGACAAAATATAGCATCTTTTCATGATAAAAAACCTTTAACAGACTGGATGCAGAAGGAACATACCTCAACATAATAAAGACCACATATGACAAACCCACAGCTAACATTATACTCAGTGGAGAAAAACCGAATGCAACTCCTCTAAGATCAGGAACAAGACAAGGATGCCCACTGTCTCCACTCCTATTCAATATAGTACTGGAAGCCCGAGGCAAGACAAAAAAATAAAAGGCATCCAAATTGGAAAGGAAGAAGTAAAACTGTTGCTATTTGTCGATATGATCTTATATAGAGATTCTGTGACTTGATACTAAAACTCGAAAACAGCCTAAAACATAAGCAAGATGGGGAGTGGGGGGTGTGGCTGGGGATTAATTAAGTAAAAGGATTTCATATCTAAGCGGAGAAATCCAAGCATTCAGGAAAGCATCCACCGAAACAAATAATACACAGAGCTCTACCATGAAAGAGACGGATAAAGTGAGTACATTAAAAAACATGATCTCTTAGGTCCTTCCCAACTCTAGAGCTCACCAAGTCTGGGCAGGATGGTGGCAAAAAAGAGTAGAAGCCAGATCCCAACACCTAAAGCAACATGAGAAAAAAGACTGGAGAATCGAGCCATATTTGGATATTATGAATCCAACTGCTGAGACTTTCAGGAAGACGAGAAATCAGTGAGGGCTGAGGTCGTCTCAAGAGGACGTCAGGGGAGACAAGATGGGACACAGCTGAAGACTTGACATTTCCTGCACCTGGCTGTGTAGCACTAGGTCCGGGTTCAGACGATGGAGACGAAGAATGATATGAAACCACTTCAGCCCCTGCCCTTTGGCATAAATCTTGGGCTCAATCTTCCACCAGACCAGTCTCTCCTGTTTTGTGCTGCAAGGGCTCCTTATCTGAGGGGGAAACCCCTCTCCTCTCTACAGGCCCAAGCCCGAGCATACCCAGGATCTCCAGGAGTCAAAGAGCCAAGAGCCAAAGGCCACTCGGGGCTTTACAGCCTGAGGGTCTCCCACAGCATGGTGGTTCCCATTCTGGGCCTGCTACTTTTTTATCTGTAAAATGGGCTAACATATATCTATTAGGTTGCTGTGTAAATTACATAAGTAATCCACTTAAAGCACTTAATGAGCAATCAATAAATGGGAGCAATGTATGCTGATGGAAGAAATGAACGTATCCGTGCACATTCATGTGTGTGCCAAGGGAGACTTGTTCACAACATCCCTTTTAAAAATTTTTTTAATGTTTTTATTTATTTTTGAGAGAGAGAGAGGGAGACACAGAATCTGAAGACAGGCTCCAGGCTCTGAGCTAGCTGTCAGCACAGAGCCCGATGCGGGGCCTGAACCCACGAACCGTGAGATCATGACCTGAACCAAAGCCAGACACTCAACCGACTGAGCCACCCAGGCGCCCCACACAACGTCCCTTTTAGACATCTACCTTCTTTGCCTTTTCCAGGCCAGCCCTTCCAGAGATAGCTAAATAGGAGAGGCCAAGTTGATCCCATTGAAAATACAGTCCTTCAAAAGCTTCAAAGAATTAAAAAAAAAAAAAAGCCCCTATGTTCTGAAAGGGGCTTCCCTCTGAGCCTCTGCAAACGTGCATTTGAGGCCACCCAGCTCATCCCATCCAGTTTCCGGCGACACAGGTCAGAAGGGAGCACAAGACAGATCGAGCAGGGACAAAGGCAGGAATTTCGGCCTAAACCCAAGAGTTACTCATCTGGTCACCGGCTTTCCCAACACAGTGGGACCAAATTTGGCAACATCCCCAGATACGCAATCTCTCTGCATAGGAATAAGTGCACACTGATCCCGAGGTCCAAAGGTAGGAAGAATCCCAGATCCTTCAGAAGTCAGAGAGCTTGGCAAAATGCCTTCCTTCTCCTTCATTGATGACAGTGATCATCCCAATGTAGTTTTAAAATAGTTTTGATGAGATAAAATCACAATGGCACGTGGCAGCCACTTCCCCTGGAGAGTGGCTGAGCAGAACGCCAGCCTGAGGAACTCCGTGGGAGGATGGAATGGACCCTTGTCAATCCCTGACTTGGCAATACCCTCTGTGGAACTCGCTGGGTGGTCCTAAAGGGAACACGAGCTTTAAAATCAAGGAGACCTGGACTCTGCTTTTATGATCCTTGGAAGGGACTGATGGGATACAGGCATTGCTGGCTCAGGCAGAAAGGGTGAGGAAGGATGTGATTCTGGAGATGGAATGCAGCAGCAAGGGGCCCAGAAGAAGAATGTCTGAGATCAGATGGGCGAGTGCCTATCTCATACAAAAGGCCAGGGTCTTGCAAGAGGCCGAGGGCAAGCCTGAAACAGACAAACACAGCCAGAGAGAAGGGGTTTGAGATGGGAGAGGGAGAGAGCCATGGCCAGGGATAGACAAGGAGCCAAGACTCGCTCCACCAGACTCAACGGTGAGACCAGCTGAAATCTTCCTCAGACTGGATGTTTAAGAGTGTATGGGGCGCCTGGGTGGCTCAGTCGGTTAAGCCTCCGACTTCGGCTCAGGTCATGATCTCACGTTTGTGGGTTCGAGCCCCGCGTCGGGCTCTGTGCTGACAGCTCTGAGCCTGGAGCCTGCTTCGGATTCTGTGTCTCCCTCTCTCTCTCTGCCCCTCCCCCTCTCATGCTCTGTCTCTCTCTGTCTCAAAAATAAATAAAACATTAAAAAAAAAAAAAGAGCGTATTTAAATCTCCAAAAGCCCTGGGGTCTCTGAAAAACTGGAGATGATAATAGCACATACTTCTGGAAGCTGAAAGGATGACATAAATATAATACTGGTAAAGTGCTGAGGACAGAATAATGCTCAACAAATAGCAGCTGTTGATAGTTACAAATCGTTGAAAGCCAACTCACTAGCATGTGATCTCCTCTGTACCTGGGCCTATCTGAGATTTTTTTTTCAAGTAAAATTATCCCTTCTAGACTTCAAACTGCTTGAAAACTTGTCAGGAAGAAGAGCACATGCTTCATGGCCTCAGTTAACAGAAACATAGGAATAGGGTACTTAGGAATGCTGGTGATAGAGACAGAGACAAGAACAGCTCTGGATCCTGGAATCAGACGCGTGTTTCTTTTATGCCCCTGGCTGCCAGGACACTCGGCACCAAATCTGAACCCCAGACAGGCTAATTGTAGGATGAAGAGTGGGGACCAAGGGCGGGAGCAGCCACAGCCCCTCCCTGGGAAGAACCTTACCAGGGCCAAGGAGATTTCCCCTCTGAATTGTCCCCTAAAAAGCCTTCATCAGAGATTTCTCCTCTGGCTACTCTTCTAGTGCACGATCCTAAGTTCATTTTACATCAAGTCGGAGCCCCCAAAGCCATGTAGCTGGATCCTGCCAGCTTAGCCACTGGCCCACTTCCCTTCATGTTGTCATACCTTGGTGCTCAATCCTCCACATTCAGAAAAGCTTTTGTTGCTGATGGATCCATGGCCATTATGCCCCTATGTCCTCTGTATAAACTCCTACATGAGAAAATAATTTTAGAAAAATGTGCCGGGAAGAATTTTGCCTCCCCTTTCTGATCAAGAGAGCTGTGTAATTAACCTGCTTTTCATTACACCCTGGCTGCCAAGAAGCTCAAAAACAAATGCAGCGCTCCGTCACAGCAAGTAAATTAGCCAATTCTTTCTTTGTGTGGCTTCGAGTTTTTATTTATGTTTCTTAGCTTTCTGGTATAAGGTGACAAAGTAGACAAAGGCAGGTCGAGAATCAAGTGAAAGCCAAACATTCCATCCCTTATATCTCCACCTGTTCACATACTGCCTCCTCCAGGAACCCTTCCCTGACTACCCCAGTCCACAGTGATCCCCCCTCCCCAGATACAAGGGGGTCTTATAGCCCCTTTCATGCGGCACTTTCAAACGTACCCTCGTAATCTGCGCAGAGGTTTCGCTCCTAACTGGCACCTGAGCTGAGACCCGAGGGCTGTGTCCTGCGCTTTTTGGTACCTCCCATAAAAACTAAGCACGGTCACCCAGTAGGGACCAAAGAATATCAGGTGCTTGGCGGGTCACCCGGGACAGAAACCGTGAGGAATTAGCCGGGGTTTCCCTAAGACCTTCGCCTCCCTTCCCCCTAACTATAGATGCGGGGTGCCCGGGCACTCACTCAAACTTTAAACAGTACATTATGCCATGGCGAGGACGATCCCTGGGAAATCTTTCAGAAGATTACTCACCCCCACGGACTAGCTATTTCTGTCTTACTCCTGAGAGCATAACCGAGGTGCTTCTATACTTAAATTGCCAGAGTGTAATAACTGACATTTCAGATTAGAGCTAAGAGGTCTGCCCTTAAAGAGATGACGCTAATTGCCGAACTTGAGGAACAGCAGGCGTCTCCCAGCCACTGGGGCTCCTGCCTCCCCAAGGGGCTCAGGTGTGAGGGCAGCGGCCCAGCCTCCCGGGGGCTGAGCAGCCTGGGAGCCCCGAGGCAGCGCCCGGCCTGCCGGCCTGGGCTCCTTCCCGGCCCTGTGCTGACACGGATAAATCAGAGCCATCTGGCTGGCTCGTCTTCTGTCACACGTGTCAGCTCCTCTCCCAGCCTCCGCGCCCCCTCAGCCTAATGCACTCCTTCTGCACAGAACCTGAAGTCGGCTCCTTTTCAAAACGGAACACCTCACGACATATTAAAAAACAGTGACCCCCACATACCACTCACTTGGCATTTACCAACACTGCCTGGTTCTGGCACATTCGTCTCCCACCTGTGTCTCCAGCAGGATGCCCAATGCAGGGCACTGGCAAGAGACAGCACAGAGCCCAGTGGAGAAAGGACAGAGTTTGAAACATCATATTCAAAATTACCTTTAAATGACCGAGTTCACTTTGTCATTTCAAACAAGGCATCGGGGGCAGAATGTGCCTCAGTCTGCAAAAGTAGGAGTTTTTTTTTTTTTTTTAAAGGAGAGGGACAAAAACATATAAATGTTCATAGCAGCATTATTCGTAATAGCCCAGACATAGAAACAATCCAAATGTCCATTGACTGGTGTACTGAGAAACAGAAGCATTACAGCCCACACAACAGAATATTTTTCAACCACGAAAAGGGCCGGAGCTCTCCGGATACACCCTACGGCAAGGATGAACCTCAAAAACGACACACAAAGGGAAGGAAGGCTGAGGCTAAAGGCCACCTACTTTATGATCCCATTTATACGAAATGCCCAGAATCAGCAAATCTAAAGAAATAGAAAGTAGATTCGTGGTTGCCGTGGGGCTGGAGAGAGACATTGCTCCCCAGCACATACGGGCTTTCTTTTGGGGGTGATGAAAATGATCTAAAAATCTAGGTGATGGCAGCACGACTCTGTTGAATATTCTACAAACCACCGAACTGTACATTTTAAATGAGTGAACTATATGGTATAATGAAGCCATTAAAAAAAGGGGTGGGGGTTAGACAACACTGGCCTAGACCACAAGTACTTTGTGGCAGGAAGGAGCCTCTCTCCTTAGAATCCATAATATCAAGCATAGGCCTGAGTACAAATCCTTGCCCAACGGGGGCCTGACTAATGAGCAGAAGGAAGTGATTTACATTTCTTTAATGTTTAATTATTTTTAAGAGAGAGAGAGACAGAGTGAGCAGGGGAGGGGCAGAGAGAGAGAAGGAGGCACAGAATCTGAAGCAGGCTCCAGGCTCAGAGCTGTGAGTACAGAGCCCGACGCGGGGCTCGAACCCACAAAACGTGAGATCACAACCTCAGCTGAAGTTGGGCACTCAACCGACTGAGCCGCCCAGGCGCCCCAGAAGTGAGTTACATTTCTACGTGTCAGTGCGGTCCGGTGGGCCAGCACCACGCCCTTCCTGGACGCCCTTCTTGGACGCTCTCTCTCCTTACCCCCTTCTCTCATGAGTCCGAACACTCTCTCATGGCTCCTTCATCACATCACCCCTCTCTGAAGCCTCATACCCAACTCCCCCAGAAGCACAGCAGCTGGGAGGGGTCGATAGGTTTACAGGTGAGCAGACTGAGGCCTGAAGAAGCTACACGATTTACCTCAGGATACAACTTGAGAAGTCCTCCAGCCAATATCTGCAGAACTTCTACTACATTCCAGGAAGTGTTCAGGCTCAGAAGATAGGGTGGTAGACAAAGCATGGTGCCTATGGAGCTTACGTTCTGGTTGAGGACAGGGAAGACAGATCGAAGTCGGGTAGCAGGTGGTGAGGGGGCTGTTGTTTTTCAAAGTGGTAGTCAGCGAAGGTTTCTCTGATGGGGTGGCAGAGACCTGATACATGTGAGAGATGTCAAGGAGCAATGAGGTGGACATCTCAAGGAAGAGTGTTCCAAGCAGAGCTCCCCAGCAAAGTGCAAAGGCTCTGTGGTAGGACCAAGCTAGAAGCAGTTCTTCCTTTCACTGCTTGTTTCTTGATGATCCTGGCATTCAAGGTCCTGGCCAATAGGAGATGATGATGATGATGATGATGATGATAGTGATGGCAGCAATAACATTCGTTGAGCACTCAGTATATCCCAGATATGATTCTAAATAGCTTCTGTACATTAACTCACTTAATGTCTACTGTAACCTTATGAGGCATAGACTATTACTGTTACTATTACTGTTTCCATTCTACAGTGAGAAAACAGAGATGTTAGGTAATGTGTACACAGGTTGCCCAGTTTCTAAGTGGTGCAGCAGGGCACACAGCTGGGCAGTCTGGACCCACGCTGCACCCAGGCTTAGCTCCTGATATGAGCCCTTCTCACACTTCACCTTCAGTTTTCCCTGCGCCTGCCTCCTTCTTGTTCAACACGGCTGTTGACTCCATCTTTAGGCTTTGCTCAGTTGGCACCACCCTGCTTTTTTTTTTCAGTTTATTTATTTATTTTGAGAGACGGCAAGAGCGCAAGCAGGGGAGGAGCAGAAGGAGAGAGAAAGAAAGAGTACCAAGCAAGCTCCGTGCTGTCAGCACAGAGCTTGGACATGGGGCTCGATCTCACGAACCATGATGTCGTGACAGAGATCAAGAGCCAGACGCTTAATCAACTGAGCCACCCAGGGGGGCCCGGCACCTCCCTGCTTTTAACATCGTCTACGCTCCGTGAAGCCCATGTCTGATACTACACCCACCGGGAGATTTCCCTGACAGGTCCTCAAAGGCAGCGCCTTTTGTTTTCACCAGTGCTCGCTTCCATCAAGGCTTGCCTTTAATCGTGTTTGGTTTTAACAGTGGCCCTTCTTTGCCACCCTAAGCTCTTTGAGGCTGTCCATTTTTTTCCCCTCTCATTTCCACTGAAATGAATGCATTCTAGTTCAGGGATGGGAACGCAATACATTTGCCATAGTGGCTTGTTTTATTGAACTACACTGAATCTCTGAAATTTTTAGCAGCTAGTGAGATATAATTAACAAGCAATAATTTGAATATGCTTAAAGAGTAAACTTGGATAACTTCTGACCTATACACCTGTGAAACGATCACTATAATCCAGAGAAGAGACATCCTTCAGCTTCAAGAGTCTCATAAATTGATTTGCATTTTCAAGGATTGTCTAGGAATGGAATCCTACAGCATGTATTTTTTATCTGGCTTTTTTCACTCAGAATAATTATTTTGAGATGTATCCTTTTCACTCCTCTTTATTGCTAAATAGTATTCCATTGTATGGACATGCCACAAGTTGTTTACCCACTTCTCTCTTGATGGACATTTGAGTGGTTTCCAGTTTGCAGTTATTACAAACAAAGGCTGCAATGAACATTCCTGTATGAGACCTTGTATGGACATATGCTTCCATTTATCTCGGGTAAATAGCTAGGAGTGGAATGGCTGGATCACATGGGGGTTTATGTTTAACCTTTAAAGAACCTGCTGAACTATCTCCTGAGGCAATTGTACCAACACCACTGTTTTCAGTCTGAAACTTTGCACGTTTCCATCCTCCAACCCATGTGTTTCTTTTCCAGCTAACCCGCCAGAGCCCTTAATCCTCTTCTTCCTTTCTGCCCCATTATCTGGTGTTTGGGGACATGCTTCTTCGAAGTCCAAGAACCTAGAAAACAGGGTGGATCTCTGTCAGATAAGCAAATGTTTATCTCTGTCTTAACCTGACTCATCCCCATCAGTCTCCCCAGGAACTGGAGTGAGCATATGTTTTAAGAATTTTATAGCCACCCTTCCCTGTGGTCCGTCTGTATAGTTCTTGGCAGTTCATAGTGTGTCTAGGAAACACCCAGAAGCCAGGGGTTCCAAACTAATTAGCCACACCTCTCTATTAAGCCAGCAGTGCAAATGCAAGGTCTCTTGTGATCTTCCCAACACCGAACCTGCTCTCACTCCTCTTCCTCCTCCTCCTCTCCACCCTCCCCAATTCTCCACGGTGTGTCGGTCAGTTCCAGCCTCCTTCAGGAGGGTTCTCCTGACGACTTGAGTGCCCAGGAAGATCCCCCTCCTCTGAACTCAAAAAGAGCCACTCTCTGAGCCATTTTTCAGCACTCACCAAACATGGCAGCCTTGAGTTTCATTGGGCAACTAGACTAGAGTCTCTGTTACTATGTGCAGGCCACCGTGGAGGAGTGGAGTCCTCCCTAAGGAGAACGAGAAGGGAAACCAAGTGTAAATGCTGCCCTCATCATACACCATACAGTCTAGATCAGGGATAAGACATGGTTACAACTGAAACAGTTCTGAGAGGCCTTGTTATTGCCATAAGAAATTTGAGCTCAATGTAGTGGGGGGAGGGGGGGGCCTCCAGGCAGGAAAGTGTGAGGAACGGGGCGGACATTGACAGGATTTCTCAGCAAAACAGTAGCCATTAGCAGGCACATTCCCTTGAAATCCCATACCTTGGGCAGATTAGGTGTTCTATGACATTCAGGACTACCCCTGATTTGTTTTTGTTCTGTGTGGTTAACCTAATTCACCACAAAGACACGTCCCTTCCCTCCATTTCCTGGGCTGCAGTAACGAATTTGCTGAGTACCACTGTGTACCAAAGATCGAGATGGTCAACATCACTGTCGCTGATGATCTTCCAATACAGATGAGAATAAGGACAAGGCAATAGCCCCTTAGAGCCCAGTGCGGTGGCTGCCCTGATGGGACCACAGCAGCGGCCCAAAGAGGGCTGACAGGGGGCCAGGGAAGCAGCTCCAGGGACTGTGCTGGGCCGACACGTGGCCACAAGCCACGTGCTCTCCCCTCTCTTCCAGTTCCTCTGGCTGGGTCATTCAAGGATGCCACTCCCCCAACCTTGAGCCAGTGGGGGAAAGCCCCCAGAAGCGGCCTGACCCTCAGGCCCCTGTGGCGGCCTCACGTTCCCATCCTCAGCCCCACCTGAAGCTGGCAGTCCCTCTCAGCACCGTGCTGTGGGCCATATGGTGGTACAGCTGATGCTTCGCTCTCCCATCCACGTCAGCCCCAGCCACGGGTACACTGCGGCATTTAAACTGCAGCAAGGGACCTTTGATTTCGATGGGGAAACTAAATTAGAAGGCTGTAACATGTTTGAAACACCTACGCGAAGCATGAGTGTGGAGGCAGGGCTGTGAGGGGGCCAGGCACAGCACATCAATATTTATTTATCATCCTTCTGGCAGGAAACCAGGCCACCCAAGGGGACTAGGTGTGCGCACGAACTCTCAGAGCCGGGAGCGCCAAGGAATAGTTTCCCTCCGGAAAGCCAGGATGGAGGTTGGATTGTTAACAGAGGGAGCAAGGAAAGCCCGTGGAGAATAAAACACACATCGCAGACACTCTAGAACACCCACAGCCAAGAGTCCGCAGGGCCAAGAACTCCTTTTCTGAGCCTGGGCAACTGAGCTGCTGTCCAAACATATCCTAACGGATACGTACTCCCACATGAAAGCAGCTCACTGATCTAGAAGTCACGCGCCTGGTCTCCTTGCCTCTGCAGATCAAAGGAAAAAGAAGAAAGTACAAGGACATCTGTGCAGACAACAGAGATGCCTCCAAGCCCCTCTACCAGACCCACGCTCTCCTTACAGACCCTCACTTGAAACCCGTTTTCCCTACTTTAAACACACATCATCATCTTTGGGTAACCAGCAATGATTATCTCTCCCCAATTCATAGCAGATCCCATGCCTCCCCCACCCCAAGTAGCAAATTCGAAGGTAAGCTACCTAACAATCAATGGCTCTGAGGACATAAACCTTTTTTCCCATCCAGATTCAACTGGAAAGACTTTTTTGAACAACTTGGAAAAAGTGAATATAGTTTCAGTACTAGATGATATTGAGGAATTACCATCAGATTTGTTAGTTGTGATAATGGTCTTGTGGTTAGGCAAGAAATGTCTTTATTTTTTAGAGATGCAGTCAGAAATATTTGGGAGTGGAATGTTATGCTGTCTGGGACTGGCTTTAGAATACTTTTACCAAAAAAAAAAAAAAAAAAAGAAGCAAAAATGTTAAAAATCCAGATGATGGGTATATGGGAATTCATTGTCCTACTCTCTCTACTTTTATAGGAGTGAACATTTGAATAAGAGAGCTTTTTCAAAACCTCTGGACAGAAAAGAAAACTACAGGTAAGTCAGCCAGCATGAGGCTGACTGGTCGACTCCAGGGAAGGGTTGAAAAATGGAAAACACAAAGCAACAACTCAAACAGCCTGGGCCAACCTCAAGGGGGTCCCAGAGACCCCAAATTACAGCCAACCACAATAATAGTCATAATTATGACTATCTATATAAAAAAGATATTTGATTCTTTTTTTCAGTATACCTGAATACAAGTGAGTCATTTTTACCCACACACATAAGCAGAAGGACTTTAGTTTTGGTTTCATTGTTCAAGGGATGGGAAGTTTTAATTCTCTGGCACTGTGGTTGTCAAAGTGTGGTCCCTGGACAAGCAGCTTGGGAATCACCTGGGAACTTGTTAGAAATGCACAATTCAGACGCCACTCCAGCCGGCCTGAATCAGAAACTCTGGGGTGGGGCCCAGCAAGCTGTGCTCTGAACAAGCCTTCAGGGGGTTCCGATGCGCCTCAATCTGTGGTGCTAGATTAACCAGACATTTCTCTGAGCCTGTTGTATACACCGCGGAGGTGTAAACGCGTACACACAGTGCTCAGACCCTGCGCTCCACCCACAGCCCTGATCAGAGAGCTGGCAGGCGAGGGGCGCCTGGGTGGCTCCGGCGGTTAAGCGTCTGACTCTTGGTTTCGGCTCACATCATGATCTCATGGTTCGTGGGTTCGAGCCCCGCGTTGGGCTCTACACTGACAGTGTGGAGCCTGC
The DNA here is from genome assembly GCA_028646485.1 of Cryptoprocta ferox. NCBI lineage: Eukaryota > Metazoa > Chordata > Mammalia > Carnivora > Eupleridae > Cryptoprocta > Cryptoprocta ferox. The sequence goes on along the minus strand of CM053576.1, from coordinate 61,152,927 downwards.
TTGGAATTCTCTCTCTCTCTCTCTCTCTCTCTCTCTCTCCCTCTCTCTGCCCCTCCCCAACTTGTGCCTTCTCTGTCTCTCTCAAAATAAATAAATAAACTTTAAAAAATAAGTAAATAAACCCCATTTGGGGAAAGGATCAAAATGGCACAGCCCCCTTTGCACACACGCACCGTAAGAAGCCCCATAAACCCTGAGGACCCTCCCCCCCAAGTCCATGCTCCAGGAAGCCCCATAAATAGCAGGCGCCCATCTGCAGTTCAAAGGATGCACACTCTATTAAAATGGATCGTAAACGGATTACATAACCCACTAAATCCCAGACGCTCGGCAAAACCCACTGACAGGGGCAGGCTGGCTGGCAGCTTCTCCAAGCACACTGAGGTGCAGGGAGGTACCTGGGTCAGGGTGTCCTGACTGCTTGCCTGCGTGGCTGGAAGATAATATGCGTACCAGTGCGGAGATGAGGAGTGGGGCAGGGGGAGACACGGCAGGAAAGCAACTCCCTGCTTCAGAGCCTAATTCATAAAATCATGGAACGTTGTAGCTGAATAGCAGAGATTGTGGAAACCAATTCCCAGATGTATAGATACGGAAACAGGCTCAAAGAGGTGAAATGATTGTCCTAAGGTCTCGCAACCCATGAACGCACTGGGGAAAGAAAATCCAGTCTCCCTAAGTCCCAGCTCTGATTTGTTCCATTAAACATGGAGGGGGGAGGCGGGGGGGGGGGAGGAGGTACATGTTGGTGGGCGTGGGAAGAAGGGGAGGTACAGAGTGAAGAGAATCAACCCTAAAGCCAGATTGCTTGTGTTTAAAACTCAACTCCTCTATTTACGAGCCTTATGGTCTTACACAAGGCACCTGTTTTGTGCCTCAGTTTCCCAGTCTAAAATGGGGATACTAATAACCCTTGCATCATGGTGGGAATAAACGAGTTCAATCAGTTGGACACTGAGCAAAGGGCTCAGCACATAACAAGCCCTCAAGAAACACTGGGTGCTACATACGACATTAACTGGTTCTGAGGTTAGTAATGGTAACATCAGAGGTAGGATTACAGGAAATTTTCATGTTCGTGTTTTCAAAAACTTCTAACGTTGCTTTGGTAATTTTTTAAAGTGAATTAAACTCATCAGGTACGTATTAACCCTATTCTGTCTGCACGACCGGGCGCTACATGCTACGGAGGGTCAGAGAATAAACGAAGCCAAAAGTCCTCCTTCAGAGACCTGACTTCTTTTACCTGATTAGAGAAACAAGAGAAGCTGTCCAGGGACCAAATCAGCATGTGACGTTAAGGGAAGATAATATATATCTATATGTATGTACACGTGCGTGCGTGTGTGTGTGTGTGTGTGTACAGTCGGGAAGAGGAAAGAGGCAAAGGCAGGGTGGTAACAGACCGCAAGTCCCCGTGGAGGAGGTGTTCCACACACAGAAGAGGGTGAACCAAAGCGCAGACAGGTGTGGGGAGGTACAGAAGACAGCGAGGAAGGAGGCCTGGGAAGGGGCAGGCAAGCTGCAGGAACAGCATCTGAAAGCAGTTTGGGGTCAGAAGGATGACGGCGTTTGCTGAAGTTCACACGGTGAGTCTGCAGCACTGGGGCCCCTCTTCAGCAAGCTGGCATTAATCGGCCAGACTAATTAGCCCTTTACCCACCACAGTCCTGGACGAATGACAGGGCACAGAACAGGCAAGTCATGAAGTGTGAGAGGAGGCAGGGAAAGGCCTAACGTACAGAAGGGGCCTGGCCAGGGCAGCCCCGTGAGAGGGTCTCTGGGTGGCAATGCAGGCACCCTGGCTCCAAGGCAGTGGTGTGGGACCCTAAAAGGTCGAGAAACAAAGCCAGCCCATTGCACCAACTGGCTCTGAGTTCAAGTGACTTCTCTCCCTGAAGGAAGCAGGGGCTGGGAATGACCAAGAAGGTCTCTCATTTTCATTCAAGTTAAGAAATAACTATAGAGGGCGCCCGGCTGGCCCAGTCAGTTGAGCATCCGACTTCAGCTCAGGTCATTATCTCACGGTTCATGAGTTCGAGCCCTGCGTTGGGCTCACTGCTGTCAGCGCAGAATCTGCTTCAGATCCTCTGTCTCCTTCTCTCTGTCTCTGTCTGTATCTCTCTCTCTCTGTCCCTCTCTCCCAAAAATAAATAAACATTAAAAAACAAAAGAATAACTATAGAAACTATGCACAGGGTCCCCTCCGGGCACAAGTGGGGATACACACATTACAAGATATAACCCTATTCTCAAGGAATTTGCAGTCGACTTGGGAGAGCAGGTGTGTGCAAATAGTCTTAATAGAATGATACAGTGATGCGAAGATAACTAACACGCCCGAACACTTACCAGATGTCTCCCACACATGTGTGCTTTTCATCTCAGGTGACATTATTATGTGCTATTTACCATCTTCGTCATGTTATTATGTCAGATAATCCTCAGAACAACCCTGTGATGTACATACATACTATTATGATGGACAAAAAAGCTGAGGGAAAGAAAGGAGCATAGCTTTGCCAGATGACAGTGAGTTGGGAAAGTCATTCCCAACAGAGGAAAGAGTAGGAGACAAGGGGTAGAAGCTGGCAAGCCCAGGCGACCTTGAGAACTGAGGGTGGCCCACAGCGGTGCTGGGAATAGGCTCACAGAGAAGAGGATGCAGAGAGAAACCAGAAAGGGAAGAAGAGAGAAGCAGAGGGCCTTATATGCAAAGCTGAAGACAGAGGACTCTGCACACTAGGCGGCAGAATCACAGCAGCTCCCTGAGGTGACAAGTGGCCAGCGCTGCTCTGGTGATGACATCCAGGCTGGCTCTGAGGGCAGACGGGCCGCTGAGGGGCCTCTAGTATTATCCCAGTGGACGATGCAGAGCCCAGTTCTGGGTACTTCCATGCATTACCTCATTTAACCCTAGGAATAGCCCCATGATATTGATACAATCCCCATCTTACAGGGGAAGACAACCAAGGCAAAGAAATATTAAATAACTTGCCCAAGGTCAAGAGCAGAACAAGGAGTTTCCCATCATCTCACTTAATCCTCCAACCACCTTGACCGGCTCAGAGAGGCCGCCTCACTTGCCCAGTTTGGTCTCTCTGACCCCAAAGCCATACTCACCTTGGGTCACAACTCTCCACAGGGGCAGTGAGGCTGTGAATGTTGGTACAGAAAGGAGAACCGACAGTGGCAAAATTAACAGGACGCACACAAGGGCACAGAGGTTGTACGGTCATTTACATGAATTGTATATCTCCATTTCCATGAAATACTGAGGTCGGCAGATCTGTAGAGACGGAAAGCAGATTAATGTATGCCAAAAGCTGGAAGAAAGAGGGATGGCGAGCGCCTGCTTGATGGCCATAGGGCTTCCTTCTGGGATGATGGAAATGTTCTAGAACTAGACAGTGGTGAAGGCTGCACAAAACTATGACTGTATTAATGTCACTAATGGTATATTTTATGTTATGTGTATTTTACCACATTTTTTTTAAAAAAGCCCTAACAGGACAAAACAACCCTTTGGGTGTGGGGACAGGGAACTGTTGAAGGTGATACACTCTTCGCTGCTTGGACTTAAGAGCCTAGGAAAATCAACCATCCTAAAAGAACTCAGGCTGCAGACAAGGAAGGTTTCCTTTAATACAGAAAATATGGTCTCCCCAAAAAAGTCCTCATCCTTTTAGCTGATTCGTGGCCCCTACAAATGTCTCTGGAAAAATGTTAACTGTGGGCATAGGTAAAAGTCATTTATACTGACTTCTTTTTTTCAGCGGATGTCCTATCTTCCAGTAGCATGTGAAGCATCTGAAAGCATGCTTCGTGCAGCATCTGAAAGCAAAGATTTAAGAAACGAAGCAGAATCCATCATCCACCAGTTGTAAGATTTTGGAGAATTCACTTTGCCTCACTGAGAACAGTACCTATACTTCACAGGATTTTTACAAAAAATAAATGAGATTGTATTCATAAAGGATTTCAGTGCTCGTTGTGTGGGCTATAATTTTATAAGTGCTAAAATACGCAATTCACATTGTACGAATGCCACTCTATACCTGGAACTGTGTGCTCCCTCTCTGAGGCTGATGGAGCCCTCTCGTAATGACTTTCCTGCATTTATGACACATGTTCATGCAAGTAGCTGGCCTGTGTCCTGTAACAGAACCACATCCCATGCACTGCAAGCCACAAGCCAATGACACTCAATGGTAGACGTTCAATTCCAACTAAACCCAGGCCTAGGCAGCTAGACAAATGCAAAATCCAAAGACGGCATCTCTGAGCTCTGAGCACACTATACAATTTGTTTTGTAGCCTATTTCCTTCCTGAGTATGTTTGGTTCAGCATGACATTGGACAGGTGGGCTTTTCTGAACACAGATCCATGCTGGGTCAGGAAACATGTAAAATCTGTTCCTTCTCTGCTCTTGGAGGCTGAACAATCTGCGCTACGCCATTTACTCAGCTTTCAAAGGCGCAACCTCTCTCTTTGCTCTAGGGTTGTGTTTGCTGCTAGGTTTCCCCTGGTAGTGTACTCCTTCGGGGAGGGACTGTCTTCCCTTCCCCCAATCCAAGCACAAAGCCTTGCCTGCCCAGCACAAACTTCCTGTTGGATCGAACTGATTAATGCATGTAAGCAGCTCTGAGAACTCCTAAGCTAGAAACGGGACAGCAGAGATGACAGATTTGAAAAGCCAGAGTATATGCCCTCCCGATGCAGGATGAGTACAGAAACACCAGGTTTTTGAGTCACGTCAGGATCCAAAGGTGGAAAGGGATCACATTTTGCAGAGTTAGGGGTGCTGGCAGTGGCCTGCTTGCCTGTCACAGGGGTTATTTAATGAAATCCAGAGAACAAGGGTGATGAGCAACACATGTGTGAAGCTTGCTCACACGCTCTCACACGCAGCCTGAAGGCGCAGGAGACAAGGGGAGTCAGGCGGGCTTGGCTTCACGTCCTCATTCTGCCACTTCCTGGGCTGGAGGGCCTCGAGGAAATTTTTGGACTTCTCTGAACCTCAGCTTCTTCATGCATAAAATGGAAGTGATACCTCATACCTTCCAGGGTTGTTGGGAGTTTCGGGTGAGGCCAAGTATGAAAAATACCAGGCATATATCCATAATCAAAAAAATTGTAGGGGTGCCTGGGTGGCTCAGTGGGTTGAGCATCTGACTTCAGCTCAGGTCATGATCTCATGGCTCATGAGTTCGAGTCCTGTGTCAGGCTCTGTGCTGACAGCTCAGAGCCTGGAGCCAGCTTTGGATTCTGTCCCTCTCTCTCTCTCTCTGCTCTCCCCGACTCGCACTCTCTCTTTCTCTCAAAAATAAAATAAACATTAAAAAATATTTTTAATTCTTTCAAATTACTTGGCAGCTGGGATTTCAGGACCTGCAAGCATGGATTCCTATAATACCCAGTCATTGGTTAGCAATGGGTTCCTTTTCAAAAGTACCCAGTTATTGCAAATCATATATCTGATAAGGGGTTAATATCCAGCATATATAAAGAACTCTTACAACTTGACAACAACAAAAAAGACATCATCTGATGAAAAAATGGGCAAAGGACTCAAACAAACATTTCTCCAAAGAAGATATACAAATGGCCAAGAACTATGAAAAGATGCTCAATATCATTAGCCATTAGGGAAATGCAAATGAAGGCTGCTACAAACAAAAACAAAAGCAAGTATTAGTGAACAGGTGGAGAAATTGGAACTCTCAGGCACTGTGTAGGAAAATGGAATAGCTGCTATGGAAACCAGTATGGTGGTTCCTCAAAGAGTTAAACATAGAATGACCATATTAGCCAGCAATGCTGCTTCTGGAAATAATCACAAAAGGAATGGAACCAGGGTCTCCAAGAAATATTTGCACCCCCCTGGTCACAGCAGCATTATTCAGATAGTCAAAAGGTAGAAGCATCCCAAGTGTCCTTGGGTATACGGATGACTAAACACACACACACACACACACACACACACACACACACACACACACCTAGAATGGAATATTATTCAGCCTTAAAAAGGAAGGAAATTCTGACACAGGCTATAACATGGATGGACCTTGAGGGCATTATGCTAAATGAAATAAGCCAGTCACAGAAAGACAAATACTGTCTGATTCCATTTAACTGAGGTACCTAGAGTAGTCCCGTTCGTAGAGATAGAAAGTAGAGTGGTCGTTGTCAGGGGCTGGGGGAGGGGGAGAATGGGGGGGTCATTGTTTAATGGGTACAGTGTCTCAATTTTATAAGATGAAGAGAATCATGGAGGTGGGTGGACATTGTACAACAATGTGTTTAATACCACCGAACTTGACACGTAAAAATGGTTAAGATGGTAAATGTTACATTATGTGTATTTCCCCACCATATGTACTACGGGGATGAAAGAGAATGAGAAACAAAAGCCCTGGCCTTGGGTGGTGACGGTCTCTGAGGAAATGGCACGAACACACGCAGGGGAGGCAGGGTGCAATCAATGTGGGTGAGTCCTGGAGAAATGAAAGCAGCAAGTAATTGGTGCAGCTACAGGGCGGGGGTGGGGGCGGGAGGGGGACTCTGTGGGTGGAGGGAACTGAGGCCCTGAAAGATAGGAAGAGTCTGGAAGGGCTGAGGAGATAGAGGACAGCATTCCAGGCCTGGGACTGGAGGAGAAGGCCTAGGAGCAGGAATGTGAGGACGTGGCTCTGAGACCCTGGGGAAAGGTCTGTCTCCTTAGAGAAAAGGGGGCATATAGAGAAATCCTTTGGGTAGACAGGACAGAAATGTGTAAAATGGTCTTGAATAAAAGCTGCATAAAATGTCCACATGATGCTGCAGGCAAAAGGGGGACACTGAATGCTCTGGGGAAGGCACACAACACAAAAAGCCTTGCGACAATATAGAGCCATTCTCTCATGATGTCCTGGCACCATCCACCATAGATTCAGTAACACCCACATTTCAGTAGGGGTAGAAACTGAGGTTGGGAGGTGACACACATCTCATTAGCCACAGAGCAGGGAAGGCTGCCACCCTTGACTCAAAGCATAAAGGTGTGAACTCTTCATTTTCTTATTCTTCGTTCTACAAATATTTATCGAGCACCAACTGTGTGCCAGTACTCATTCTTCTGGACACTGAAGATGAGAAAGTCTCCAGAAGGAGCAGATCTGGGCAGGAGCTCAGGTGTGGACATCTGAAGTGTGACAATCCATGGGACACCCAGCCAGGTGGACATAGACGTCTTAGAGAGGAAGTTCAGACAGAAGGAGAAATTTAAGAACCAGCAAATATAGGAGGTGTCTGAAGCCATGAAATGGAGGTAGCTAATAGCTTTCCCTACGAATATTAATAGAAGCTGAAAGAAAGAAAGAGGGGAGGGGAAGGAAAGAGAACTTCTCAGAGAGGAGAGACAGGCATGTTTAGGATTGCTGCCTAATTTCCTTTGGTTCCACTGCCTGGTTTCTTTCTACTATCATGAACAGACACTTGATAATCTACATTGTAATTTATGAAAGAGAAGTACATCTAGTATGATAAAAGTCCATGAGCTTGTGACTTCACCTATAATGACCTCTTAGACCATCCACTTAAGTTAGCACAGTGACTGAGGATGAAATTAAGACCAGGCAGGAAAGAAATTGGCTGCTAAAAAAACCTGACATCCAGAAACTGGAACTCTGATTCTCAGCAAGAACGCAATGCTGTTCTCGCTTCCATATCTCGGAGCTGTTCAGATATGGATGCGGTCAGTGGCAGGTCCCCATCTGTGCTCTCCCTGGGAGAAAAACTGAGAAGGCTGGTCAGAGCGCACTCTCCTCCCCAGGCACCCCATTAACCACCAGAAACAAAACTGCCTGGGATTTTTAAGGGAGGCTGGAATTTCTTTTAAATGCCAAGCCCATTTCCATTTGGGGGCAGTTAATCTGTATGGGCCATAAACACAAAAAAGCAAAACCTTCACATCTTGCACTTCATGTATTTTATTAAAATTTTTTAATGTTTATTTTTGTGAAAGAGAGAGAGAGAGCTTGAGCAGGGGAGGGGGAGAGAGAGAGGGAGACACAGAATCCAAAGCAGACTCCAGGCTCTGAGCTGTCAGCGTAGAGCCCAATGTGGGGCTCGAACTCACGAACTATGAGACCATGACCTGAGCCGAAGTCCAACGCTCAACTGATTGAGCCACCCGGGCGCCCCCACATCTTGCAGTTTAAATGAGTGAGCCTTCTCTGAAATCCAGAGGTCAGAGTCCCCTGGGGAGAGGTGTGGTGGGCCTGTCGGAGCACAGTGAGACTGGGGCACCTGTGAACCGGGGCTCCGCACGTCCACCACCATCTGCGGCAGGAAGAATGCACTGGTTTCCAGGATCCCCACTAACAGACAAGAACGACTGTAAGAGGTGACTCATCTTGGGGTCCTGACAAAGCCCTTCCTGCCCTGAAAACCTTCCCTCAGCACCCCCCACACCCCACTCCACAGCAATGTTTAAAATTCTAGTCGGGGCAATGCATTCCTCTGGGTTCTAACAGAAGGCACATCAGAGTCACCTGGAGAACCCAAAAAATAGAGAGCCCAGGGCACCACATGAGACTCACAAGTCAGAACTGCCACAACTGAAAAATCAGGCAAGCGCATTTTTTAAACCACTTCATATGATTCTACTGTGTGCCCAGAATAGAGAGAAACAGGTTGCCTAGCGTCGGAAATTTTTTGGAAAGCAAAACTGCAGACTCCCTACTTGATAGTACGAATAACAGTCACTACCGGTGATGGAGAGCCCCTTACATTACCAATCCTGAGCTGTGTACCTACACATATTGTCTCTATTATTTCTCCTATCGAACAACACGGCTGGTATATTGTTCCCATTTGACAGATGAGGTAACTAAGCTCGAAACATGAAGCGAGTTACCTAAGGTGACCCAGTTTGGGTGGCTCAGGATTTGAACCCAGAGCTATCTGCCTCTTTCCCACACATCATTTATATAAAGAAAAACAACAGCCAAATCCACAGTCAACGTGGCTTCTAGGAGTCAGGCTTCTTCCTGTACATTCAGGTCTCCGCACTCTTTACCAGGGCCCAGTGATGAGGTCATTCTGGCACTCGGGCCCTCTCTGGCCAGGCCAGCTTCCTATTTTGATGGCCCAGAGGCTGAGAGAACATCTGTAAGGAACCAGGGCTGGAATCGAGCTCTCTGTAGCGTCTGCTAATGTGGGTGTGTTGGCTCAAACTATTTGGACTGAACAGAATCTAAGAAACCTCATGCTTAGGGCGAGCTTTTGAAAAGAAGCGGGGGCGGGGGGGGGATACCCACGCCCACAACACGGATGTGAGGAATAAGTAAATGTACACAGATGTAGCCAGGCAGGGCGGGATCTGAAAGATAAACCAGAGTTGGCTCAGTGGGAAGGGATGAGCTAACTTCCGACATCAGCTTCTCCCGGTTCCTTTCTCCGGAGCAGCTTCAAAGGCAGAAAAGCCATCAGTCTAGCCTGGAAGGCTCCTGGACCTGTCTGTGAGGGTAGGAAATGGCAGGAGAGTGGAAAGGCCTCCACCATTTCGCCCTTGGCTAACTCTTTAACCCAACTCTTAAAGTTTTAACCTGGCCCGCGTTAATAAGAAGGAAAAAAAAAAAAGTCTGTTCAAGCTATTGTCCCGTGCTGCCTTGCGTGGATAATTTAAGGCTGCCTCTTCGAGAGCAGGAGAGCCTTGGCTGTATCCCCAGCTGCCAGCTGGCAGTCCTCTCCCGATCCCTCAGACCCCCTCCAGCCGGAGTCTATACTCCCTTCAAGGAGGCAGGCCCAGAGGCGCA
>CM053576.1:61044859-61143023 GCA_028646485.1 Cryptoprocta ferox | reverse complement strand
CCGTCCAGCCTGGGCACGGGCCCAAAACCTGTGCATGTCCATCTGCCCAGCCGGGCTGGCAAGATCTCCGAGCCGATCGGCGGCCCCCGGCTGGGGGCTGTGTCAGAGCACGACAGGCCTCGTTCCATCCTTGCTCTCTCTCTCTCTCTCCCTGCCAAAGCCAGGCCCTCCCTGCCCCAGCAAGACCCTGATACTCATCCCCAACGGGCTCAAGACACGGCCTCACTCCCTGATCACACCAACTTAAGGCCAGAAAGTGTCAGACCCGTGTACGCAACTATAAACAGCCACCAGGAAATGTTTCCTGGGAGCTTTATTACCACTGGAGTTGCATCTCTGACTTGTTTCCAGGGCATGTTGTTCCATCTGATTTTCTAACTCCTCAAAAAACTCCTCTCGTCACTGAAATGCAACAGTCTGCCCTGACCCTAGATCCCACCTGTAGCTTAGCACAAGCCTGCGTCCGTATCCGGTGACTCCTTTATGGGCACAGATAGACGTGACCCCATTTGGGGCTGCCGAGACCCGCTTCCTAAAGCCTCAAGTCTATCACCAGAGTTTTCCCTATTTTAGTTTTAGTAATTGGTGAGCAACATTTTTTTTTTTTTGGTAAGAGTTATTTCAGAAAAAATAAAAATGCTTGCAGCTATGTATATTTTTAATCAGATGTTTTCAATCAGAAAATGCAATGGATATCTACAACTGGACATATCTGTTATTTCCCTGTCAGCAGAGATGTTGGGCAGAAGACCTTTAACACTATGCGGTCAGAAAGCACTATGTAATTTGTATGCGTGCGTACAGTATCTCGCTGTGATGCCGCACCTTTGAACAGCTGTGGTCTGAGATGAGCCCAGGTAGAATCAGTGTGGGGCGGGGAGAAATCAAAGCATCTGTGGGTGCAGACGTGAATCATCAGACAGGAATGAAAAAGCAAATGGCTCAGATTGTAGCTGGATGATCCAGATGTGACCGGGGAGGGACCGGGAATACAGACTGGCATATGACACGACGGAAAAGACAGTCCCCTGGGAGATGCTGGGAGCCAAGGACAGACAGCCCTGTATGAGGAGTGCTTGCGGGAGGGTGGGGGAGTTGGGTGCCTGAGTGGGTCCTAAAGAACACATGGGTGTCCAGGTTGGATGAGTAAGGGGGAGGGAAGGGTGACTGCTAAATACTAGGAACAGTCCTACTCTCCCACTGTCTTCCCAATGCACCAGCCTCTCACCCATGCCGCGCCCTCAGCCCGCTGCACCAATCCCAGATGCCCCCAATTCCCTAGAAGCGTCCACCCAGACTCAGCCCATGGGAGGGCCGCTGGGGCACAACTAGGCTGCCAGTCAGTCAGATGGCGGTGGCAGCAGGAACTCGTGATTCACTGAGCTCAGAAAAGGCTTGTTCACTTCCCGGGAAAAGAGAGTTATTATTCTTGAACAACTCCAATACTTGGTGATTTCTCGTACTCACTATGAGATTGTGGGGATATCTCAAAGCCCCTTAGTTCATCACAAACTACAGTTGTGATGCTCGTGAAGATGCAAATCCTGTTGTCACTCAGGCCTGAACAGGATCTAAGATCAGGGCTTTTTGTTGTTGTTTTGATTAAGGTATAATTTGCATGCTATAAAATTCACCCTTTTTTTAGCATACAGTTCTGTGAGTTTTGACAAATATATGCAGTCTTATAAATACTGCTACAATCAAGATATCAAACAATCTAGGGGCGCCTGGGTGGCTCAGGCGGTTAAGTGTCCAACTTTGGCTCAGGTCATGATCTGGTAGTTCGTGAGTTCGAGCCCTGCATCAGGCTCTGTGCTGACAGCTCAGAGCCTGGAGCCTGCTTCAGCTTCTGTGTCTTCCTCGCTCTCCGTCCCCCCCCCCCCGAGGCTCTGTCTCTCTCAAAAATCAAGATTAAAAAAGATATAAAATAATCTATTACCTCAAAACATTCCCCCATGTCCCACTATCCTCAATCCTCCACCACTACCTCATTCCTGGCATCTGTTTTCCAAACCTAGAGTTTTGCCTTTCCCAGGACATCATACACATGGTATGATACAGTACGTAGCCTTTCGAGTCTGGTTTCATTCACTTAGCATAATGCTCTTGAGCTCAATATCCGGGTTTTTTAAAGGATGAGAAAAAAAGAATTAGAAGGAACTGGACATTATCCACGTTCTCTGGCCCAAAAGGGTCCAAAGAAAGGAAAGCAGACCCCCCAATGATACAAAGGGCTCACACGTAGACATAAAAAGACACTGGTTTTCCAGAACAACTTACAGTAACTCAAAAAACAAGAACTTTGATCAGAAGATGCGTTCTTAAGTCTGCTGTGTGACCTTGGGTAAGTCACGTAGCCCTTCTGAGGCTCCAATTTCCTTCCCTGTCCGGTGAAGCCCAGACCCAGCCAATCTGAGTACCACATCTCCTTGGCCACAATGATGAACTTGAGGAAAGACTGTCCCAGTGACTTCTACTGAAGCTATCAGGAAAGACACCTTCTCTTGTCACTCTGTGGGCTCCTAAAATAGTAGTAGTTGAATTTAAGCATGGAGCTGCTGGTGGCCATTTCCACCACCACATGGGAAGAATGTGTCTGTGAATATGACCAGTCAGAAGACAGCAGTCTGGAGGGACAAAGATATCAATGTGATAACATCACATGAGTGTGCCGATCCAACTTCATTTCCATCTATCCCTGGGCTGGTACAGGACCCAATACGGACCCTTTATTTGCTTAATACAAATAATACATGAGCAACCTCATTGCTCAGAGATATAGGAGGGACTGTAAAATAACACTTAAGCCATGGCCATGTAAACCACACAGATATATGATGTTAAAATGCATCTATTTCAGGCTTTGGAAACATGATTCCCAATCCTGTGCCTTTAAGAGCTAGCACATCCTAATTTCCCGTAACTCCAAGGTCACAGGCAAGGCACTTGTTACACCACACATGACACCCAAACACACCAAGACTTCTCGGCATCGGTTAGGCCTTCTAAGAGACTCATGCTGGCTCTCCGCAAGATGCTCATACCCAGTGCAGTTCGGCCAACACTGACGGAGAGCAAGGCGCAAACCTAGGATCTGCGGTTAGATAAGAGTCAATAAGCTAGAGTTTACCATAACGGCAATTTGAAGGAAAGAGAAAACGCATCTGGTTGGGAAAATCAGAAGATCCTTGAAGACATGTTATTTGAGAATGAGATTTCAAACAATGGAGAATAGAAGGATGGGCATTTAGGGGAAGGCAAAACAGAAGCAAAGGTAGGCACGGAGAAAGAAAAACCTCAGCTTAGTCAGAAAACAGCAAGCAAACCTTTGGCTGAGGTGTAGTTTATCAACAGGTGTAAAGGAATTAACGTCAGAAAGGCTGGGTCAATACTATAGAAGACTCTAATTGTCATGCACGAAGTCATTATTTAATTGCAAAGCAAAGAGAAACCCCTGAAAGATTTGAACAGGAACAAAACATAATTAAAACTGTGTTAATTAATGAGTGTCATTAATGTAATTAAACCTATACATCTGGTAATAGTATGTAGGCTTTGCCTGGAGGTGACAGAGACTGGCAGCAGGGCTGCCAGTCTAGAGGAAACAAGTCACAGACACCTGCCAGAGGAGGGAAGGCAGGATCTTGGTTCAAGAGGCTGTCAGGAAACACCAGGAGGGGGAGGAAAGACACGCCAGTCAACGAGACCAGAAGAAGGGCCATGTTGTCATCTTCAGGAAGGAAAGCTAAGGCTAGGGGAGGGATAGTAAGTTCTCTCCTTGGCCTGCTGAACTGGGATGCTAGGGTAATGTCCAGGTCGAGATACCCAAGAAGCTTTGGAAATACAAACAGCTTAGCAGATGGAGCAAGTTTCAAGACCCAGAGCGAGGAGAGGAGGCACTGTGGGGCGGAGGGGATTCTCCGAGCAGAGCAGAGAGAGCCTTCAAGAGAGGACAGGAGGCAGAATCAGCAGAGGGCACCTGGTTGGACTGGACTCTTCTAACCTTGACTTTCTACATCTCATGGCCCCAGAGGAGAGGGGGCTCATATTGGCACATGCTGGAGAATATGTACATGTCAGGGATGAAAGGAGAGACCCCGTGAAAGAGGCAGAAAAGGAGCCGAGAAGTCAGAGGAGAACCAGTACGACATTGTTAGGCAGCTGAGAGGGGAAGCCCCAGCCTTGGACAAATCAGCCCCCACTTCGGACCTCAGTCTCCAGCCAAGTCGACGGACACACTGCTTGGCACCCTGCCTCCTGGCCCGGGCGTGAGAAGAGTGCACAGGTAATGTGTGTACGAGTGTGCCGAGGAAGACCGTCGAGGGTTCCAGGACTGACAGGCTTTGATTCCGCCAGGCTCAAGGCAGGGCAGGGAGGTGGGGGGTGGCAGTTCCATGGGGAGCGTTGGGGAGTTCCTGATTTATCTAGAACATGAGAGAAAGCTCAAGCAAGCAGGCAGCCTGTCAGCAAGCCGAGGCGTGGGCCAGGAGTAATTCATGCTCGCTTGCTCACCCGCCTCCCATAAGGATTTCATTTTGAAGACAGCTGTGTAGGAAGAACATTTGGTCTCAAATTGGCAAGGCTGGCATATCCACACTTCCCTGGGGGGACCATCCAGGCCCCTGTGCTGGGGAAGAGACACTGTCCACCAAGGTTTGGGCCTGACCTCACACAGGAGGAGAGGTACACACGACCGGGGACCCCGCCCTCCCCAAAGGCAGCAGCTCCCCTATAGATCGAGCCCCTCTGCCGTCTGCCCTACCTGACCCCTTTGCTCCTATTCTCCGACCTCTGGGTTTGGGCCTCACCTCCTCAGCCAAACCCCCACCCCCTTCGCCAAAATGAAGCTTATCTCCACCGGATTTTTAAAGCACCTGAAGCTGCCGAGTTTAGTCACTTATTACCATTGTCTAGAGTTCTTATTGTTCATTTCTTCCACAAAGCTTCCTGAACACCTACTGGAGGATACTCTGGGAAAGGTAACAGGCAGGGCTACAGAAGGGAAGAGGTTCAGTCTTTCCATTCCCTATAAACCTGACTCTAACGGGAGTGAGAACAGCTCCCCTGGTAGCCACAACACCAGGTAGAAAGGGAGAGGAGCCTCAACAGAGAAGTCAGAGCCAGGGACAGACTCCAAGGCGGGGGAACTCAGGGACAGCTTCCTGGAGGGAGGTGGCTTCTCTGTCTGATTTGCCCAACAGACCGATTTGTCTGAAAGCGACTGATTTATTCCCACGTCCCCCTGGCCCTGGCGCATGCAGCATGCTTCAGGCAGTGTGATCTAGCCACAAGAACCCAAGCCCTGTTGTCACACAGACCTGCCTTCCAATCCCGCCTGTCACCTAACAGCTCTCTGACCTTTCACAAGAGACTTAATGTCTACCAACCTCAGTTTTTCCATCTGTGAAGCAGGAATGAAAATGCCTATGTCAAACAGATAGGGTAAGGAATGAATGGGACAACATATGGTAGGACTTGACACAGCACCTAGCACACAGTAGGTGCTCAATTAGTGTTGGTTCCCTTCCCACCCCCACCCCCACACCTGCCCAGCTCTAGAATCCAAGCCCTGGCTTTTATGAATAGCATCTCTCATCCTTGTTTCCGTGCTCCTCAGCATAAGGGGCTGGCCGGCCTTCCCCATTCATCACCATGTGTGTCTTCAGACAAAATGCACCAAATATTCACGTTCTAAGAGCTACTTTCTCTTTGGTGTCCCTGCCCCCAACACTTTACTTTGGTGCCACTTCCCATCTCCCCTGAGCTCCTAGGATTCTCTTATTAATGTTCTAAGAGCCGCCGCTCACAGAGGTAAATGCCAGGCACCTCCGACGTTCCTCTAAATGTGCTACTTCACTCCATCTGCAAAACAACCCTGTGAGGCGGGCACCGTTTTGCAGACTATGAAGAGAGGTTAAGTGACTTGCCTGTGGTCACCAAAGCTAATATGGAAGGGAACCGAAAGGCAAAGCCAAGCAATCTGGATCCAAACTCTAGGCCCTTAACCCCAACCTGCACGGCATAGCTGCTTTAGATTGCCCTTCTCAGGGACTAAATCACTTTGACATATTCGTTCATATTGAGGTGACAGTCCCCGAAGAATGCAGAGAGCCAAAGGAGAGCCTGCAGGAAGAAGGATAGCATGTAATGCAAAGATACACAAATCTCTAGTGGTGACAGATATGGCAGACAGCCTTGCCAGAGACCCAAACCACCCCTCAGAGGTGACGGGCCACAGAGAGTGAGGCACTCACGTCTGTCCCTGTGGCTCCGAGGGATATGCTCACATCGCAGATACCCTGTTTCCACCAGGGGCTGGCCCAGCCTAGAGTCACAGGTTGGGTTCCTGGGAAGCAGACTCTGAGATGGGTTTTTGTGTGCAGGAGGTCTCCTGGGGACCGTTCTCAGCATCAACCGCTGCAGGAGGAGTGAGGGAAGCAGGGTGGGGCAGGGGAGAGGGGGACTGTCACATAGTCCTAAAGGTCTCAGCCGACCCTAAGGGGACCTCTGCAGCAAAGATGGCCTTACACAGTTGGCCCAAACTGGAGGAAGGAGCAGGACTGTTTGATTCCCCATAAGCCAGTCATTCCATGAGGCTGCCCCCAGGGAGGGGTGGGACCTTGGGCAAGAAGGCTGTCTTCAGCTGAGAGCAGCAGGCCGGAAGGACTGCTGTGACTGGGGGCAGCCCGGGGTCTACAGTCCCAGCAGTTGGGGGAATGAAGGCTTCAGGTCTGAAGCGGGGGTCTGCGTGCCACACCATCCCCGCCACCATACTCAGGCTCAGGGATTACTCGAGACACCAGAAGCGGAGACCAAAAGTCCTACTGCCCCAGACCTGAGCACCTCATCTCCCCTCTGGTTTGCCTGACTCCCCAACTGCACCAGAAGGCCAGCTCTTCTCCTCTAGACATTTGCTCATGTCCAAACACTCTGGCTGTCAACCCAGGAAACCACACATGCACACAGGGGAACACGCCGCCTTTCTAGATTGTGATCGTTATTCAAAACAAGTTCAGCTATGGACATGGAACTGAGTGTCAGAGTACAACCATTTTTGTTGGGCTGGGCTTCCAACACAAACAGCCTAAACTGTGTACCTTTGAACCAATTCACAATAACTCAGCCTCAAAGGCACATCCCACACTGTGCCACATGCCATATGGTACAAGTAAAAAGTCTGGCACTTTTTTCAGGGTGATTTTTCTGAGAGGCTAAGACCACCTTGGACGGAACCATGCTGGATCTCAAGAAGCACAGGCTCGAAACGAAATCAGAATTCTCAGAAGGCAGGGACTGGCAGGCCCAGTGTGGCTCCTTACTCAGCAGAGTGGGAAGAGACCACAGGGCGAACGTCAGAGTTGTGCTGGAACTCAGGCCTCCCCAAACCCCAGGCTCCACCTGCCATGGTACCTTGGGGCACAGAGAAGAATGACACAAAGAGATGTGAGAGGGAGGGAAAATGGCCATTTCAAGAAGCTACTTGGCCAACCCCATGACTTGCTTCAACTCAGCTCAAGTCCAACCCTCCAGCAAGGCCAGTGCTCACCATCTAAAATATTGACTAAATCAAGGGCGCCTAGGTGGCTCAGTCAGTTGGGCATCTGACTCTTGATATCGGCTCAGGTCATGATCTCGCGATCGTGGGATGGAGCCCTACATTGAGCCCTGTGTGGAGTCCCCCATCAAGCCCCCTCTCAAATCCCCATCAGGCTCTATGCTGGGCATGGGGCCTATTTGGGATTCTCTTTCTCTCCCTCTCCCCCTGCCCCTCCCCCTTCAAAATAAATGAATAAACTTTTAAAAATAAATAATAAAATGTTGACTAAATCACACTGCAATCTGCCCACCCCCACATCACCTGGGAGCATTCCAATGTCCCTTACCCTGCTTGGTATTATTTCTTTTTTCCATAGCCTGTATGATCTTAGCACATCCTGCATCATTAATATTTATTTTGCTTCTTGTTTATGATCTCCTTTCCCTTGCCAACATGTAAGCCCCATTAGAACAGGGATCTTTGTTTTCTGTACTGATGCACCCCAAGCTCCTAGAATGCTTGGTATATGGCAGGCATTTAATAAATACTTGAATGAATGAATGAATGAATGAATGAAGAAATAAAAATGAACGTGTCTTGAGCACCTACTCTATACAAAGACAGGCCGGCTACCAGGGAACAGACAGTGAGTGAGACAGACTCTGCCCTCACCAGGCTCACGGTCAGTCTAATACTTCCTCAAAGGTTCGCAAAGAGAAATAAACCCTCATGCCCCGAGCCATGGGGGTCAGCAAACTACAGCCTCTGGAACCAAATCCCAGCCACTGCCTGTTTTTGTAAATAAAACTTTATTGGAACACGGCATTTATTTATTCATTCATTCATTTATCCACTTGTATTGTCTCTGGTTGCTTTTGTGCTACCAGAGCAGAACTGAGTTGTTGTGATGAAGACTGTATAGCCTACAAAGCCAAAAGACATTTACTTTCTGGACCTTTGGGGCAGAAAGTTGCCAACCCCTGATCTAGGGCCTCCGTTAATTATAATGAATTAATCTCTCTCCTGTTCATCCACAATTGTACCAGTTATGTACCATCCTTGGGAGAACTGAGAAAATAGTCACTCATGTCATGTTTTTGTTCCGTGGTCCATTTGAGGGATCCTGTTTGAGAAAGATGGTGAAAAAGACAAATAAGCAAACAGACAAATACCAAATAGCCTGTTAACTGCTGACTGGGGGAAGGGCAACAAGATACTACGGAGGCACACAGAAAGCAGCACATATAGGCTGATTTGAAGGGTCCATGAAAGCTTCCTGAAGGAAGTGGTATGTAAAATATCATTGTCATTGTTCCCATCGCTACTACTTCCCCAAGTCAGCTACTCATAAAACACAACAATAGAGACTGACTTCAAACCCTTCTTCAAAGAAGTGGGAATCAATGGATGCAGTAAGCTCATATAACATGGGTAATGATCAATAATATTGTGTTTGATTATTTAGTAATCTCCCAGTTGTATGACAGCTACTCTGAAGCATACAGCTGCCTTGTGAATTGATATCAGCATACAAAGTTTGAACCTCAAAATAGCCTAGATTTCAGCATTGTTAGTCTGGGTAGAATGTAATGATAATGGCATTCAGGATGACCTCTAGGAAAACCTGAATTCCTGAGACATGTCTGTCCACAACCTCCTCATGTGGGTCTCCTTTGTGCCCTGGGTATTCTCTCATCCCCTCCAATGACTGTCAGTCCCATGTAAAGCTCTTATAAATTTCATTTACACTGATGTTCAAATGACTGGTAAGATGGTGTGGTCCTGCTCTAGAACACCTTTATTTCAGCCTAGTCATAAAAAGGTGTAGGTTACAGGAAAGGTTTTTGGAAGGCAGGATTTCAAGGACTGTGGTGGAAGGCAGGACAGACCTTCTGTGGCCTGGGAGATCGTCCCTCATGCTTGAATTGTATGGCCAATGGCAGCCTCCTGCAGGAGTTGAGAAGACATCCATTTTTAGGTTTCAGTCTTCCACTTAACTCCCTAATCCATGATACACTCCATAATCATGACCAAGATCCTGAATGTCCCCATGTCTCCTTCTCCCATCCACAAAATGAGGTGAGCACTGAAGAAGAAAAACTGAATTGTTCCCAACAGCCAAGACATGGGATCAACCAACCTCCATGTCCACGGACAGATGAATGGATAAAGAGAAGGTGGTACACACACACACACACAAGGGAATATTTTCCCTTTAAAAAGAAGCAAATTCTCCCATGTGTGACAGCATGGATAAAGCTGGTGAGTGAAATAATTACACTGACTGAAATAATCCAGACACAGAACAAGAAATACTGTATGAATCCACTGGTATGAGGTCGCTAAAACAGTCCAATTCATAAATACAGAGTAGAATGGTGGATGCCAGGGGCTGGGGGACAGATGGGAGATGCTATTCAATGGGTACAGGGCTTCGATTATGCAAGATGAAGAAGTTCAGAAGGCAATAGTGTGCCTATAGTTAACAACACCATATTGTGTACTTAAAACCTTGTTAAGAAGGTAGATATTACGTTAAGTGGTCTTACTATAATTAAAAAAAAAAAAAACTTAAGGGAAGGGACTCAGTAAATGAAAAATCTCCAGACAGACGATTATTACTCCAAGAAAAGTCCACCTCTCTTCTACCCCTTTGAGCATTGCTTCTGGGCCACACATTTCTACATCAGACCCACATAAGCCATAGAACTGATGGTCCTAAATATTAGCTGTAAAACCCCAGGGAAGGGGTCTGCTTTAAGTGAATGATGAGGCTGGGCCCAAGAGGGTAAGCTGTAAAGGGCAAGCAATCTTATCAGCAAATGGCTTCCATCCCGAAACCAAAGGAAAGCACCATGTGTCTGTCCATCACAGGCAAAGATCGTGTGTCCTTCAGTTTAGTCACACCGTGCTCCCCTGACAGGTACAGTGATAAGCAGCCTCTTCTGTAAACGCAGAGGGCTAAGTAATCACAGCTATCAACTGGCCCTAAAACTCACCTTCTTCCCGGGCCCCAGACTGTCCCCAGCAGCTGCCTCCTGCCCACGACTACTTCCTGGTTCAGAAGCACCGAAGCTTTCACTACCTTCCACATTTCTATTTCCCACGGCTCCAAATTTTCATCATCAGTCCCCACATGTTGTTTCACACCAATGGGAGTGGGTTTCCTTTTCGGTAAAATGGGGAATATCATTTTCACGTAGTCCACGAATGTTAAAATTTACTTATTTTTTTAATAAAATTTTTAACGTTTTATTTATTATTGAAAGAGAGAGACAGAGCTGAGCAGGGGAGGGGCAGAGAGAGGGGGAGACACAGAATCTGAAGCAGGCTCCAGGCTCTGAGCTGTCAGCACAGCGGGGCTCGAACTCACAAACCACGAGATCATGACCTGAGCCGAAGTCGGACGCTTAACCGACTGAAACACCCAGGCGCCCCTAAAATTTATTTTTAAAACATTTTACAGATAATAGTTCTGTGCCTCCCATGATATGCTGGGCCAACACACAGAGTTGATTTCTTTTTTAAATGGGAACTGTTTCTTGGGAGAGTGTCTCCTTAGAGACCGAAGAAGGAAGGAAGGAAGGAAGGAAGGCAGGAAGGATGGCAGGAAGGAGGGAAGGAAGCAGGGAAGGAAGGAAGACAAAAACCTGGTAGCGATGAAAACCCTTGACAGTTAAAGATGTTGCACTCCGTGAAGACCCAAATAACAATTCCGACTTGGTGTCCCTGGCAACATGACTGTACTCTCAGGGCTGTTCTTCTGATATGAGATTTTTCCATCTTTCTTCCTCTTTTCTAATGCAAGGCTAATGAAGGGGCTCAAAAGCATTTACTCTTGTCAGTGCTGTTGAACTATAAAATTATGACCCTGTATCCTTAAAAAGGTTTTTAAAATATGCTAATGACGCAAAGATCTCCTCTATATTGATCAGTTTCTCTCATAAGACTCCAGATGGGCCTAGAACCCTGCCTCCCATTTGGTGGGCTCCTAAGCTGTTAAGTGTGCTCCCCTTGGGGTGAGGCGAAGGTACCAGTCTCTCCCTCGTAGAGAAGGACAAGAGAACCCCTCGGACCCCACTCCGGCCTCCATCAGTAGAGTTGGCATGAAGCCTCTGGCACAGTGCAGAACCTCTAGGACAGATTCAAAAACAGCTGTATTCTTGAGTCCACAGATCCCTTCAATACTGTGTAAAAATTCACATAAGCCAGAGGTCAGTGATCATAGCCTTATGGGGCCTGAGCAATATCCTCCAGGCTCTTGGTATAGGAAGGGGAGAAGGAAAACAGAAAAGAGAATGAAAGGCAGAGACGCAAACACATATGGTACAGACCTGAGGCAGGAGCCCCTCCGCTAGCTTGCTACCCCATCTGCACTGGTATATCCTAGGCCACCCGTATTAGAAACATACTCTTTGATGGCACAGATGACGCGGCTAACCCCTGCTTGAGTTGGGGATGGGCTTCACAGAGCGCTCCATCTGCTTTCTCTCTACTCTATTTTGTTCAGTCTCTCATAAGCTAATGTAAGAAGGGACAGGATTATGCCCTCTGCTGCCCCAACTGTCTGGACTAAGCAGCCAAGGATTCCTGGAATCAGTGATGTGATCTCAGCCCCTTTAAGTCCCCAGGATAAGGATTCTGAACCGTCAAAAATGCTCCAAAGGAAGGAGTCCAGGCTCCAGAGTCGTCATGGTGGCCATGGTCAGGATCCTATTCATACCATAGGAGAGAGGGAGGTCCCTGGTGGGGCAGGGGAGAGGAGAGAGGGGTGGAAGCGAGGGAAGATGTGAGAGCAGAGAGAAAATCTAACTTGGGAAACACGGTACAAACACAGCCTAACTGTTACTAGCCAGTACGCGACAGTCACTGCGTTCTCCATTCAAATCTCTGCACCACTACCTGTTAACATCTGACTGGGACCACATTCCTCGACCCCTCTGACCTTAAATGAGGTATGATAACAATACCTCCCCCATACAGCTGTTACAAGAAATAACGCACTTAGCACAGGGCCTCCATTGCTATTTTCTCAGATACTGAAGAGAACTATGAACTGGTGACAAGAAACTTGGATGGGTCTCGGGCAATCTGTGTTCTCAGTTCCCCATTTTTAAAATGAGGGGCTTAAATTAAGGTCCTTCCAGCTCAGATATTCTAGAAGTCTGTGACTAAGGGCTAAAGACTAAGATGTTATGAGGGCATTACAACTGTAATATAAAATGATACCCAACAGCACGTTCGCCACCATCAAAGGAAGCTACGTGCACAGCAGGCTACTGTGAAGACTGAGTGGGTGTGGGAGTGTTGGGGGAGGGGCGCCGGTGGGAAAGGGGGTGGTTAACCACAACTGTCATTGCTTATATTGTTATTCTTTAGACCAGCCTCCAGAGAAGTTTCTGGCCATCTAGGTATCAGGCAGGCAACTAGGGTGTTATTTTATTTTTTATGTTTTTAACGTTTATTTATTTATTTTTAGAGATAGCATGCAAGGAGGGAAGGGGAAGAGAGAGAGGGAGAGAGAGAAGCAGAGCCCAACGTGGGTCTCAAACCCACGAACCGTGAGATTGTGACCCAAGCTGAAACCAAGAGTTGGATGCTTAACAGACTGAGTCACCCAGGTGCCCCAGGGTCTTATTTTTAAAGCTTCCCCTAAAATCAGGAGGGAGAGATTTCTCCTTGCTCTAACCTTGATTCTCTACCCTTTGAAGTCATAACCGATAGTACCTTTATTTTATTTTTTTTTAATATTTATTTTGAGAGAAAGAGAGAGAATGCATAAGAGTTGGGTCAGGGCAGAGAAAGAGGGAAAGAGAGAATCCCAAGCAGGCTCCATGCTGTCAGTGCAGCGCCCAATGTGGGGCCCGATCCCACCAAACATGAGATCATGACCTGAGCCGAAATCAAGAGTCAGACGCTTAACTGACTGAGCCACCCAGGCACCTTTTAATTTATAAAGAATAGCTTCTCAGCCATCATCTTACTCTCTCGATGAGCTACAAAAGGCTTTTGGAAAGAATGTGAAGTCACACTTTAAAAAATACACTTACACAGACAGGCACAGTGTTAACATAATACACCGCCTCCCTCAGCTTAGTTTAGACCAACAGGACTTTAGTTTCATTGGTGTCCTTCCTCGATTCCCAGGGTTCCGGTACAGCGTGAAAATAATATGCCCCAAATGTGGAGCCAAGAAGCAGAGACCCCTGCAATGGCAAGAAAATAGAGTCGTCGGTGGCTCAAATGATAGCCAGCACATCTGGGCGGAATGACAGATGTTGCACAAAAGCTTAGTCAAATCCTCTAAGCTACTGGGAATGCCTTCCCTCCTGGTCCAAATCCTCTTATCCTGTAAGGCAGAGTTCAAACCCCTCTTCTTCTGGAAGCCTCCACTGATAGCACTGCACCCCCACTCATCGCTCCCATCAGGGATACCCATTCGCATATACTGCTGTGCACTCACTGGACATACAGAACGTTCTGTAGCTTGTTTCCTGTCCTCAATACATGCCTCATTTTCATGAAAGGACATCCAAAGTCCTCCCATATCACCTTGCATTTGGCTCACGCTGAATAAAGAGCTGTGGCCTAAACACATGGTGAGTAAACCATTCTCAGGACACACAGAATTTTCTTCTCAGGAGCACACTGCCCATTGGCCTACTAAAGATGAACTATTCCCAGTCAGACAGTATTAGTTTCACTTTGGGCAGAGAAGGGACTGTGCTATGACACACATCAGGCATACATCTTCACCTAGAAAATCTGCTCGGTGCATGGCGGGTCTAATACTAAGAACTCCAAGGCCAAATCTTAAACTGAATAGAGCTTCCCTTAGCGCTCAGCCACTCTAGAAGGCCCTCTCTGCCACCTAGCCAAACAGGAGGTCTGAAGCACAAGACAATACCATCAGAAGCCAGAGGCTCCTACACCACATCTGTTTCCTTAAATCAGCAATATTTTGTCTCTGAAAAATATATATCCTGAGACTCAAAACTATGCTGTGGGGACCCCCAGTGCACCATCCGGAACCTGAAGACAGGCAGTGGTAACTAGAGATTCTAGACTGTTTGAGCTGTTCGAAAACAAGAACTAAAATTGGGATCTTCTAAAAGAATGCAAGAAGGGGCCATGTCATCACAGCATGAAGAAATTAAAAGAACATGTGACGGAATGTTAAACCCAAAACCAGTGAGCTGTCCTGAGTAGCAGAAAATCCACAGTGGGCAGAAGGGAATGGTGAATCACGGCCATCAACAGGGCAAACTGGTTTGGAAAAAGGACAGTACCTTCCCCGTGAACAGCAACAAGCAATACACACTTAACCTACAGCCCAGAAGCCCAGCAGCACAATGGCGTTGATAATTAACACTTAAACCTGAGGCCCTGGAAGATTCCTGGGGCTCCGTTGCAGGCAGCCTCTAAGTACTACTACCTGGGAAACATATGTGAAGCGGATCCTGGGCTCACAGCGCCTCCCTTCCCCAACTGCATATTTGAACAGGGAGGATTCACAGCATTTGCTACTAAGAGTCTCCAGGGTGGGACAGCCACATGTGTAAACCATGTGGACTGAGTGCTCCCAGAGGGCAAACAGTGCCTCTCCTACTCTGCTTGTTATCCGCTATCAGGAAATGGGGAACAAATGCTGTTGTCCCCTGGCCTACTACAGTGCATTCCCGGGTGTCTATGAAGGGAGCCATGAGGAGCCTTCGTTACATACACAGGGTGAAATCAGAGCTCCAAATGGAAACAAGCCAAGTGTGTCACCACCACCACACCACCCCTGGTTAGGACACGTAGACTGAAGAGATGGACCGAACACAATCATTCCCGAACTGAAAGGGTAGTGTCCGATCTGCTTTCCTTCTCCCACTTCCCAAGGGAGACCCACCGTGGCCAATAATATCCCAAGTTCAGCACCCTCTTCTGCCTCCATTTAAGTCCTACTGGTTCACAGCTGTAGTTCCCAAAGTGTAGGCCGGGGACCCCTGAGGGTCCCTGAGACCTTATCAGTGGGTCTGCAAAGTCAGAATTATTTTAACTCATTATTTTGTCTCCTTCACTCCCATACACTCAGGAGTGTACAGTAGAGTTTCCAGGGGCTACATGACTACATGTGATATGGCAACAGACTATATGCAGAAAGAGACAGAAGAATCCAGCTGATTTCTGCCATGCCAGACATGAAAGAGATTTGTGAAACTATAAAATAATGCCATGCTTCAAAGATTTTTGTCTTAGAAGATGTAGCTGTATTTCATAAAAACATGCTCTTATGTTAACATGTAATAGATTTTTTAAAAATTGTTTTTAATGTTTATTTTTGAGAGGGAGAGAATACGAGTGGGGGGCGGGGGTCAGAGAGAGAGGGAGACATAGAATCCAAACCAGGCTTCAGCCTCTGAGCTGTTCACATAGAACCCGATGCGGGGCTTGAACTCAAGAACCAAGAGATCATGACCTGAGCCCGAGTCAGACTCTTAACCGACTGAGACACCCAGGCAGTCTGATTTTTTTTAATGTTTATTTTTATTTATTTTTGAGAGAGAGCATGCATACACGTGCAAGCGGAGAAGGGTCAGAGAGAGAGGGAGAGAAAGAATCCCAAGCAGGCTCCATGCTGTCCGCACAGAGCCCGACACGAGGCTCGAATTCACAATCTGTGAGATTATGACCTGAGCCAAAATGAAGAGCCGGATGCTTAGCTTAACCAACTGAGACACCCAGGCACCCCTCATGGATTTATTTTTAATAGATTTTTAAATGTACTGTTTTCAATTTTGATGTGTTAACTATCCATAGATATAGTCCACATAAACAAAAAACTCTCTGGAATCGTCAATGATTTTAAAATATTTAAATAATTGAAATTTTGGTCTTGAGACTCAAAAGTTTGAGAACTGCTAGGTCATAAAAAAGAACAATGATAGCATCCCCTCTGTGTTTCTTAAGGAACTAAATCTGAATGACTCTGCTCCTTTCTGCCCATCAAACCCAACCCCATCCTTTAGGGCCCTCTAAGTCTTCCTGATCACCCGCCCTCTGAAAAGTCTATCCTCTGATCTTCCCTGATGATTAGTTGTTCTATTTCACCTAGCATTTCACTGAACATTGCCCTGTGACATCCACTGTATTATTGTCCTGGGTTATGTAACTCCTGTTGTGATTTAACTTTCCCCGTGGGTGTGTCTTGCTTCCCCGAGGCAATGTGGAACTGTGAAAAATGGGTCCAAATCTCAGCCCTGCCTCTTGACTAGTGGGCTGACCTTGGGCAAGTTACAAAGACTCAGTTTCCTCATTTCTAAAACACAGTGTAGGCAGGCTTCTGGGCAATCACTTGCTGTTCTGGGCAATCACTTGCTTTTCCGACATCACCTAACCAGGGATTTTTCTGAGAACAAACTGCTGCAACAATCTCAAGCACCAAGCACCATGCGGGCCTGCAGGAGGCTGATCAGTCTTCCCAACGGGGCTGCATGACAGGCAGAAATGACCTTAACAATCACCTGCACTTATTAGGTGAGTGAATGCTCCATGAATCAATACGTAAGTCTGAGTCTCATCAGGGTGCAATATGCCTTCCTAAGGGGACATTGGGGAATGAGCATGGGCAGAGAGCTACTGGCTTTTAGTGAGCAGGAATTACTGACATTAGGTAGGCAGGGACATACCTAAGTCTCCATCCACCCAAGTCCCACAGATTTCTATCTCAGAAATGAACTTTACCAACTCCCTGTCCTGGTGCCTCACCAAGGACACAGCAGCATACGCTTCTCGCTCACAGAAGAGGGTTCCCAGGGTCTCCAGGGTATCCCCCAATCCCTGGGAGAGATGCCGGCTCCTCCAATCTCCCAGGTAGGCAGTTCTCTTACTAATAGGTTGAAATGATAGAGCATCCATGCCCCTTTATCTCAGCTCCCCAGAAGGGTAGGAAAGTGGCTGCTCCCAGCTTTGAGAGCTTGTCTCCTTCACTTAGAGCACCTTCCTTCAGTTCTTCTATCCCTCCAGCCCCTCTCCCTCTATCTCTCTCGCTCTCTCTCGCTCTCTCTCGCTCTGTCGCTGTCGCTCTCGCTCTCTCTCTGGCAGACAGCCCGCAGTTCCATCAGAGAGAGACAGGAAGCAGCCAAGGAATGCTTTTTCTGTGTGAATGTGGATTCCACCGCCTTGGACTGTGATCCCTGGGAAGGGACTCTAGCCAATGAGCCCCTTTGTGTGAACTCAGGACAGGCAATCTGAATATTTTAATTGGTTTCTGGGGAGTCACAATTCTGTTTGATCTAGATTGCAAATGAGGAGGAAAAAATTTCTCCCAAGCCATATCCACATGCTATGTGTGTTGAACAGTTAGTTATGCACAACGCATCGTGCACATACGTCCCAGAGGTACACCTTGGAATATTTGTTAAACAAAATCCTGACCCTGTCTTTCGAATGTGGCCCACCATCAGTTCATCCCGCCACTCACTCAGTACACATTTCCCAAGTGTCCACTGCTCACCGCTGCTTTCCCAAGAGTGGGAATGAGCTGGATGAAATGAAGGCAGGGGGATGCCTAAAGAGTCCTTCCCATGGCCCGCAGGACACCCTGGGGATACGGGCTAAAGGGATGTCAGCACTTGGGCCTCCACGGATCCTCTGAAACTTCAGAATAAGAAACATAGTTTGCCCTCTGAGAATAAAACTGTGAGAACACAGTAACGAATTAGTGTGAAAATAAGCAAAGTCAATCACTTAGACTAGATCTCAGATTAAACACATTAACATAATCTCAAAAAAAAAAAAAATCAGAGGCTGAAATGGGACTGGAGCAGGGTGGGGTAAACCAGCAAGAGTCAATCAAGAAAGAGAGAAGTCCCAGAACATACAGTGACACTCCCCAGGCCAGGTGGGGACGGAGGCCTCAGGCCTTCTCTATCTGTTGCTAATAAACCATTTTTCCAAACTTTAGACTGTGAAACTAAGTCTCAAGAGAGGTCCACAAATTTTAATGCATTTGGGTAACACTGAATATCAAATCTCTAGGAGAATTATAACCCACATTAGCATATGAAAAGTTCTGAAAAGCTCTGAAATAAAGAAACCTGTTTCACATTTAACTCCATGTATTCCAAACTCACTTGATCATAGAACCCTTTCTTCATGGAACAACCATTACTAGCCCCCAGAACCCCGGATTAAACCACGGAATCACGGAACTCATGTTCCTGTCTCTGATTCCAGCATCAGAGTTAGGCTTTCTGCACAGCCTGCCTCCAGAGATAGGACAGAATGGGGAACTGATCCCAGGACTTCAGTTGGCCTACCACCCAATTCTCCTTGTAACTTGATAAAAACTAGAAAACTGGAACCCTGACTTTACACATCAATTGCAGGCACCTGGTTACTCTTAGCTCTCTCCAAATGGCTGGAGCCCCTCTCGTATTCAAACCTAGTGGTTCTCGACTGGGGGCATTCTGCCCTGGGAGGAGATGTTTGGTAATGTCTGCAGACATTATTAGTTGTCACAACTGGGAAGGAGGGGCTACTGGAATCTAGTCAATAGAGGCCAGGGATGCTGCTAAAACGTAGGATGCATCCTTCAATACACAGGACAGCCCTGGGCCACAAAGTTATCTGGCCAAAAATGCCCAACAGCACTGGGGTTGATAAGCCTACAAACCCATGGTCTCAATCTGTGAGGTTGAGAATCTTGGTAAATTCGCCAAAACAATGGATGCCACCTGGAAAGGACTGTTGGACACCCATCGGCCTCTGCAGGGGGCCCATCTTTGCTCACATGTACAGAAAGAGCCTTTTCCTTAATGTTCCTGAGACACAACCTGCAGCTGGGGCCTGGCTACACGTGGACTCTCATTTGCTCAACAACTGGTGACCAGCTTGTGAAATTAGCCAGGCCAGTGGGTACTGGACCCTCAGCTGCCCTTCCCCCTTAGGAGCCCCCATCACAGGGGCAGAAGCCAAAAGAGTGCGACTGCTGCCCACAGACTTGACTCCTAAGGGCAAGAAAGATTAAAGAACCCAGATAAAAGGAACACACGATGCTCCTTGGGGCCTGCAGGTACGCACAAAGCATGAGTTACGCTTTAGTGGGAAGCCCATTTGGGTCTCTTGTGCCGCAAACCTCTCCCAAACATGTACGTATCTGTGTTTAAGCACATGTGCCCATGTTTAGATAAACAGACGAAGCAAGATGGATGATGAGTAGACACACAGATGATTGAGCGATTACAAAGTGCTGCTCCTTAACCCCCACGTCCAGCTCTCCTTCCTAGCAGGGGTTCCGTGAGACAGACACGCAAACAACCCACAAGCCACAGAGGCTGCACTCGGGTAGCAAACAGAGGCTTAAGCTCCACCTTCCTCGCGGCTGTGATGTCACCCTCATCAGGGCCCAGCCTCTGCGCAAGGCAGACACAGTGGGAGCCCCACCCTCCACTCAAGGCCCTTGAACAGGTTGAGGCAGCTGGACTATCACCATGGCATTAGCCTCGACCTTTGAAAGCTGGAGAGATGACCCTTCCCAAGGATTCAAGTTCTGCCTGGGCCCCTATTTAACAACTGCAGAGGAATAAGAGAGGAGCACACAGAGAGGAGGGACGGCAAGCGTCTGCAGGCTTGAAAAGGCACCTTCCCGGTTACGAACTGAAAACAGGATTCTGACAGGTGGGACTCAGCTAAGATCAGGAGGCACGGCACTGGGAGGAGAGACCTTTGGCCTCTACCCAGGAGGGAGGGGCTCAGGGGTGCTCTGAGGTGACAGGCTCCAGGGGCGAGGTGCAGAAAGGAGAGGACAAGCAAGGCTTTGTGGACTTCAGTCTGTCTTCAGCTAACACTGCTCAAGCTGTCCCAAACCATTAGACCCCATCCTGCCCCAAAATAGGAGCTAGAGGAAATAACTGTGTCGGCAGAGAGAGGCAGTTTATGTGGTAAAGAGAGAGGGCAAGAAGGAAAAATAAAAATCGAACTAGCGGTCAAGAGATCCAGGTGAAAGAAACAAGATGACCTCGGCCACGTGGAGGAGAAAAGCATCCCCGCCCCCGGCCAATGCCATTTTCACCAGAAACCAGTGAGAGCACTTAGGTCAGCACAGAAGACAAGGCCCTGTGGTGTGGTAGTACACACATAGGCTCTGGAGGCCAACAGACCCAGTCGCAAGCCCTAGCTCCACCACAAAGCCAACTGCCCTTAGGCAAGGTGGTTTTGTCCCCAAGACAGCTTCCTGCCCTGCAAGATGGCGACAACAATGCCTTCCTCCCTGGGCTGTGAGGCCCAGGGTGGTGCAAACAAGGCATGGGGCTCTCGGAATCCATCCACACATGGTCCTTCTCTCCCCCACTTCTTTATGCCCTCACCACATGCAAACTTTATTTCTGAGAGAGATTTGATTCCTTAGACTATACCAGTCTGTTTCTATGGAAACAATACACTGATGATTGTAGAAAATTCCAGAAGAAGCCAAGTCTCTGGGAGGGATGGCAGGATTCCCTTGCTCCTCAGAAGCTCCATGACAATGAGGGACAATGGGTGGATGAAAGTAGGAGGAGAGGGGTTTCCTCTGAGAGAACGAGCTGAGGGTGGTCAGAGAAAAGAACCAAAGTGGGTGACATTATTTAAGATTCACTGGCATCTACTGAGGGTGTCAAGGGACACTGGGTGCTGAGGGGATCAGAACAGAAGGAGAAGTTTCCCCCACCAGGAGCTGAAGTCTGGCAGAGGTCCTGAGGCCAAGACACTGGGGACAGTCCAAGGCAAAAGACGACCAAGTCCAGACCAAGGGCATCTGATGGCGCCAATCACACCCACCCCCCCTGCATACAGTCGGTGCTCGGGAAATATTCATTGAGTGAATGAGTTATTTGTTAAATTCACATCTTTGAGTCTCTTGCCTGCGGAAAAGCTCTGTGAAGCCCAGTCTCATTTTCTGCCAGGGAACAATTCCAGCCTGTTTCAGTGAAAACAACAAAGCCTGGGGAGGGACCTGCGAATGCTGGAAACCCTGGGGCCAAGAGGTGAGCTGCTCTGTGGTTGTCTGCTCAGCCCAAATGCCCAGCCCGCAAGGCTGCAACCCACTCTTATTCACATATGTGACAGTTATTAATACTCTTGGGTCAGTGGCCAGCACTTCAGGTCCGCCGTGATTCTGAGGAGCACAGAGGTCAGACTGCCAAGAGCACTGAGAGATTCCAGGACAGGCTCAACAGGCTCAAGGCCCATCCTCTGAGTCAGGAAAGGCATCCATGAAGGCTGACCAAGATCACCCATGCTCCTCCCCACACAATCTGTCCACTGCACACAGAAAGAACATCACCTCTTTAATAGGCGAAGCTGTGCTGGGCCGAGGCAAGGACCTTGAGCATACCAGGTCCTTGCCCACCCCAGGGCCTTTGCACATGCAGTCTCCCCTGCCAGAAATACTTATCTCCCTTTCCATGTCCAGCTCTTTCTCTCCCTCTCCCTCTCAGTGCATAAACATTTGTGGGTTTCTAAGGAAATGCTGATGCATCCTTTCTTCAAATGAAGGACGAGTGTTGTTAGCATTAATAATCCCCCACTGTTTTGTTGATTTGGATGTTCATACAGTGAGTTTTCTTACAGCAGAGTTCACCTGTGCCCCGGACAGCTCCCTGGAGGCCTGACCTCCCGATGGGTGATGCAGGAGGAGGATGTATATCTCTGCAGCTACACAGGACATGATGAGTCCTTCCAGCTATCCATTTCCACCAGGCATTGTGCGACTATGTAGGGCACAGAAAAATACACATTATCAGACACCCCCAGGCTTGCGCTCTCCTGCGGCTGTTCCCATCTGGCAAAGTGATTGGCTATGGAGTCCAAGGGCAAGATGTGCAAAACGACCATGCCCTCTGTATGTCGGAAGCTCCATTCCAAACACATTCTTCAATAAGCATCCACTTCACCCTTACAAGATCCCTGGGATGAATGCGACTGCAGATCTTGGAGAAACTGAGGCCTGGGGAGATGAACTTGCTTACTGAAGACAATGCTACAAGTCAGCTCGATATCAGGATGAGGATAAAAACGCAGAGGCATGAGAGCTTTAAAGTCATAATGTGCCTCAGAGATGCAAGGCAACAGTGTTGTGGCTCTCATCATGATTCATCCATTCAAAATCTTGGAGCATTTACCGCATGCCGCACATGCTTCCAGGATCAAGGAGGTAGACGTGGGGGTGAATACAAAGATAAATGGCACATAGTCCCTGCCCATCGAGGCAAAGGATGCATCCTGGAGGAGCTGACTGTCTCTTCAACAAATCAGTACCAGAGAATGGAACCCTAGAGTCAAGCGGCTGGGATCCCAGAGGAGGACAGCTCGACTCCATCTGCAGGAGCAAAGACAAGGGGACATCTGAGCTAGAACTTGAGGAAGGGCTTCGATGGATGGAGAGAAGCAATGGGCTGTTCCAGGCCGAAGGAACAGCTTGCTCTGACCCTGGAGGTGTGCCAGATCAAGAAGGGACTGCAAACGTCAGGTGTGACCGGCCAGGGCCAACTGGCCAAGAGCCTCGTCGTCCTGGCCAAGGGGGAGAGCCTTTCATGGAGGCTGCCAGTAGGATGTGTCTCCATCGGGGGCATCAAACAGAGGAACGGCATGGTCAGATTTGGGTGTCGGGAGGATGAGACCAGCGGCAGGCTGGTGAGAGGTTGTCGGGAGCAGCTGGGAGCAGAGACCAGTGAGGAGAACACACAACTGCTAAGGCAAGTGACAGTGGGGGACTACACAGGGGATCTGTCTCCATCACTTAACCCTTTACCCGCAGAGCATGTAAATAGTATTTGTCCTGGCTCATTTACAGGACTATGATGAAATTCTCAGGAATCATGGAAAGATAATAAAACTAATAGCCAACAATATTGAGTACTTGTACTTGACCAATTTTACTTAGCATTTGCTAGGCACCAGGCATTGTTCTAAGCACTTACCAATACTAGTCCATTTTCTCCTTGTAACAACCCCGTGAACTTTTACTATCCGCACTGTACAGATGAAGAAATGAAGGCACAGAGAGGTTAGGTAACTTATACCAGGTCACACAGGCAGTAAGTAATTGAGCTGTGATTTGCATGCGGGCCATCTAGCCCCGGGTCCGTGCTCTCACTCACGTCCATGACCTCTTGCTTGTTCCTGGGCAGCACTGTGGTAAGAGCCTTACAGCCATTGTTTGTTATTTAGATCCTCACAATAATCCTATCAGGTACGCATGTTTGATCTTGCTTTGCAGATAAGGAAACTGAGACATGGTGAGGAAACGTACTTTTCCCATGGTTACATATCTAGTAAGTTGTGGAGTTGCAAACTGTACCCTGTGTCTGTGTGACTGCAAAGTCTGTGCTTTTTTTTTTTTTTTTTTGAAAGAGAGAGAGCACATGCAGAGGAGGCGTAGAGAGAGGGGAACACAGAGGATCCAAAGTGGGCTCCAAGCTGTCAGCCACAGAACCCAATATGGGGCTCAAACCCACAAACCGTGAGATCATGACCTGAGCCAAAATTGTATGCTTAACCAACGGAGCCACCCAGGTGCCCCTGCAAAGTCTGTGCTCTTACCCGCCCTCCCCTCTCCCTTCATTCTAAAAGGATGAAAAATAAAGGGGGGAGGGTGACGACAAAAAGAGGCAGCGACCTGGAAGGAACGCCAACCACCAAGTGCAGCAGGCAAGCAGACAGAATAGGTTTTTGCCTGGCCAGAGTGTCCCAGACAAAGTCCAGCAGCACCCGCATCCCAGCACCCCTGCCCAGCCTGGCAGCCAAGTCAGGCCCTGTCAGCAAAGCAACAAAACACCCAATCCCTTGGGGGTGAGGGTCTGTAGGCCTCAGCGCTGGGAACGGGGGTGGCAAACAGTGGTATCTGAGTCAGGCCTGGGCTTCGCTGATGGGTCCTGGCAAAAACAAGATGTCAGTAATAAACAGCTGTGAATCCTTGTGACAGCAGTTCCCCAGGTCCTGGGCTCACTCTGGGCCATGATGGAGCCTCAATGTCTAGAGTCATCTGCCACCTCTGAGGACTGAGAGTCCTGGCCTGGGGCCTGGCCATGAAATCATTCATCCATAGACAGGCCTCCTAAGGTGGAAAACATGCAGGAAATGTGATAGAAGAAAACAGCTGAAAAATAATTTCACCAGGTTCGGCTGAGACTAGACCATCTAAGGCAGTGATTCCGAAGCAGGAGGGCAAAACCCCCAGGAGGGTACAGGAGAGGTTCTGGGGGATGTGTGAACCCAGAAAGAGCACTAACGACAGGCTGCATCCCACAGTGGTCAAGGGCATGAAGCCAGACTCCCTGGGTTCAAATCAATCCCAGCTTGATCGCTTGCTAGCTGAGCACCGTGGGGCAAGTTCTTTAATCTCTGCAGGCCTCCTGTCTTTCACCTGTCACACAAGGGTAAGGATGGCACTGACCTCATCAAGTTGTTACAGAAATTAAATGAGCTAATATATAAAAAGCTCTTGAGCGTGCTGCCCCAACATCTAGGCAGCGCTAAGTATGTGTTTATTAAATACGATAAATGGACTGGAGGAAATAGATGTTTCATTATCTCACGGTGTAAGATATAATATCCAGGTTCATGGAGGTGGGGGCCGGGGATGAGATGCTTCTATTACTTTCAAAAGAGTTTAGACTTTTCCAACGTTAGAAGTTATTGATTTAGGGTCACAGGGAAGTCGGAAGCACTATTCAGCAACACACTGCGGCAGCTACACAAGGCAGAGCCAAGGCTTTGTGATTCAGGGTGGGGAGGGGTGGTCCAGGAACTCCAGAAACTCGTACACTGTGGTCTGGACTAAAGCTTTCAAAATTCACACTCAGAAATCATCTGAAATCATGTCGTCCACACCCGACCCACGGAGCAGGAAAAGGATCATGCTGAGGGCCAGAGGAGGGCCCTGTCCAAGGTCACATAGCTGGCTGGCATGGGGAAACAGAGCCAGAGCCAAAAGCGGCTGGAGCTGAAGCATCTTCTGGTGCCGCCCCAGGTAGGCTGGGAGCAGCCCCACCCCCACCCGCACCACCCATCCAGGACTCAGTGGGGTTGAAGCAGTTGCTATCTGCTGGCCCAAGCCCCGGGCACTCCTGAGTAACACCTGCCACCAAGCTCCGGCAGTCCCTAGAAGCCTCAGGGCCAGTTTCTTCTTTTGGAAGCAGGGATTGGGGGTCCGCGCCTCCTATGCTTTCACACCCAGAAGTGGCTCCCGGCGGGGGCGCTAGTCCAGAAGAAGCCGCTCAGGAATTCCTACAGTGTCACTGTTCCATCCAGACTGATTCCGTGTTCCTGACTCAAGCCAACAACACTGTCCCTGAAACTAGTATAGCAGGGAAATAGGTGCATCCCCAAATCTCAGTGGCTCAGTGCAATCCAAGTCCAAACTGTGTGCTCCCATCCGCACAAGAGGGCTCTCCTCCAAGCAGGGATCTGGAGACCCAGGCTCCTCCTCCCTGTGACTTTGCCACCTCCAACCCACGGCCCCCACAATAACCACAACTGGCTGCTTCAGGCAAACAGAGTGGGGAGGCACACGGGGCAATGACCCCCCAGGCTTTTTATGGGCTTATGCCTTTTATCCACCTTCCACCAGCCAGATTTAGCCACATGGCCACTTCTGGCCATAAAGGAAGCTGAGAGGGGTCATCTGGCTGTTTGACCAGGAGACAGAAGAATGGGCTTTGGTGGACACAAAGTCCCTCTGCTCCAACCCACCTTACAGCTTTGCTTGTGTGGCCCTTAACAGTCCCAGCCTGGAGCCCCAGCTTAAGTCCGTGACCTGCTCTGCCCAGGTGACTCTAAAGGGAATCTGATGGCCCACAGCGTCCAGGCTGTGATAAGCAGTGGGGAGTGACAGGGGCAGACTGTACAAGACCAGGAACTCATCGAGGGCAAGTACTGCACAGGGCTCCCTGCAGCCCCAGTACTCGGTGCATGTGGCCATCACGGAGCCGGCCCCATGCTTGTTCACTGAATGGGGAGAAGGCAGTGAGTATGGTGCACGAGTGCCAGGCAGGAGTCGTGTCACAGTAATGCCACAGTGTGACTAACTGGAGCTTCTCGAAGCCTGGGATTCCCAGGTCCACGTTACAGGGCCAGGGGTGGGGGGCAAGGAGAAGGGAACAGCCAGAGCCGTCTCCCCCTCTGTGTCCAGCTCTCACGTCAGAAGCAGTCTCTCAGCCTGTCTGCGTGGGCAGGAAACAGGAGCTGTTTCCATTTTATTTCATCTTCATGACGAACTCTGTCCCACGGACACGAGAAGCTACAGGATAAACGTTCTCCCTCCCCCACAGCAGTCTCAAAAGCAGGAGCCCCAGGAAAATGTAGATGCGAAGCCCCTTAACTTCAGGGGACAGACAAGGCTCCCTCAAAGGGGCCAGCAAGGGAAAGAGTGAGAAGCAACAACAGCTCTTGGTTTGCTTTGTGACCTTGAGCAAGTGACAGATTCTGTGTCTCTGTTTTTCCCCATCTGTCAAATGGAGATAATAAAGGCTGTTCTGAAGTCAGAATGAGATAATCAATGTTTAAATGGCTCTGGAAAGTGTAACACTTTATATGGGAATATAAGGTGTTATTATCCACTCACCCTTCCTGCCTCTCCAGTGAATTCAGATGTTTGATAACAATTACAGTCTCGGCGAGGGCTCTGTCTTGATGAGTAGCAGCCTCCACTTACAAGAGAGGAGTAGTGAGACACAAGCCTGGGCCAGACACAGGCCTAGTATGTTCTGGGACACGTGCTCTACTCAAGGAATATTTGTGTGTGAAACAAGGAACCGTGATCCACGCAGGCCTTCCCCTGCATTCATCGGTAGCTGGCTCCTGCAGACCCCGATGTGGGATCTGTTGCACTGCGAGGAATACAGTCAAAAAATCCCAGAATTCTACAGGGCCCCTGGCCCTTGGAGGAAATGATCTAGTCAACTCCATCTCCCACTGACCTGTGAAAGGCAAAACAGGTTCGTGTCTAGCATCGCTTCCTTGGTTAGAGACCTTCGGCAAATCGCTTATCTACCCTGGACCCCAGCATCCTCCTCCTCAGAGGACTACAGAGTCACTCAGGACTCAAAGACACAGTTCAGATGAAAGGTACCTCTTGCTATCAGTGATCACCTATGAATCACCTGCAGTGTTCTCAGATTCTCTCACACACAGAAGACAGCAGCCCCCGTTTTCCTTCTGCTGGAATTCAGCTCAGTGTGGGGGAGGGGGCAAGCTGTCCCGCAGCCAACACAAAACCCTACCTTGGGATAAACAGGAGAGAAGACACTGCCGGAATGAGGCAGCAGAGATTGTGACACCTGCCAACGATTAATTCGAAGCAGAAGCAAGAGCACAGATCATTCTGGACTCCAGCCTGACTCCTGCAAGGGCCGAGGCCAGGTTTCCAGATACCTTTCCAGATGGTTTGACAGCTCCCGCTTCAGGTCCCACTGACCTGATGGAACCACAGGACGGGGCTCGAAACAGGGCCGGCGGGATTCAGGGAAAGGAAGGGAAAGACGAGAATAACAAGGCACTTTCAGAGCCCCATTTTCTCATTACCATTACTGTGCATTTATTTCCTCTGTTGAAAAGGGAAAAAAGTTTTCCATTGAGAGTCTAGGGCAATTCCATGTAATATGTCACTCCACGGCCTCCTTCTCTTGCCAACTGCCTCAGCAGCTGTTAAACACTATCCTTCCTGTCAGCCCTGGGGCACTTCTACCCAAGCATCGACTCCGAATCCTCCACCTTTTCCCTCTTTCTCCTCCCCTCCTCTCCCCCAAGTTGTCACCTGGACACTTTTCTGTTCAGGCGAACCCCTGGCAGAAATAGTCTCTAGACCTTGAACAACAGAAAATTCAAGGAAGACAAGAGACCCCTTGATCTGCTGGAATGACCTGTGGGACAGAGTGACAGAGGAGAGAAAGCCACGTGTGGAGCTCCAAGGCGTACATCTAACCTGACATGTCTGCTGGTTATAAAACTCCTGCTCAGCACCGAGCCTCAGAACCATTTTCAGAAAGCTCCTCGGTCCCACCAGCCACTGCACTGGACAAACTCATTATCCTCAGCTCCAAGGCAAGACAGAAGCTTAATCAGGTCAGCAGCATTTGATCTGAAAATAAGTACCTTCTTTTGACACTCCACGGATTATAGGAATTATGCCTGGTAATATCATGTCAAAGGATATTTGGGGATATTCAGCTGAGAGGAATAATTACATAGTCACATGCTATCAGACCCACAAACTGAAAGTAAGCCCACCCATCCCTCCAGAAGCCAAAGCCTTGAGGTCGATGTGACAGTGGAAAAAAACAACCAGTTCCTAAGATTTGTCCTGCCTCCCTCCTTCCGTTGAGCCTATAACCTAGACTGGGGGAGGGCAGAGGATGGGACGGCTGGGGCTCCACCCAGCCCTGTTCTGATGGGTACATAGGCCCCAGTTTCTGGTCACTCCTATGTTTTCTGAAAAGCTATTGCTTCCAGCTAAAATTTTCCACTCCTGGACTCAACCCAAAGGTGAGTTTATTTTGGAAAGTCTGAGCCAAATTTTTCTGCAACTAGAGTTTTAAGCAGGTGAAATCAAGGTTGCTGCCTCCCCCGACATGAAATTATGTCCTAAAAGTACAACAATAGTTCAAGCCTCCACACACACACACACACACACCCCGCCCAGGTTCCATAGGGCCACTCTTCACAGGTCCAGGGGCAAAGTATGCATGAAATGTGGTGTGAAAAGTTATGCTTCCAAAAATGATACTGAATGAGAAACTCAGATTTAATTTTGACATATCCAAACAGAGATGATAGGGAGTTATGGGCAATTGTAAGCTTTAGACTTCTCAAAATACTTGCCCTCAATCTCTCATCCATGCCACATAGCTGCCATGGGGATAGGAGGGGACCTTCCATGCTCTCATCTGACATATGGTAAATGGGAGCACAGAAGGGGCCAAGAGGACTTAGGGTCATATTATATGATAGTTGCTAAGGTCAAGACCACCCTCTTGACCACTGGTCTTCTTAGGCCAAATTTTAGAGCCTTTAATAGGAGTTACAACAGAATCTTAAAATATGGCACTGAACTACATTATCAAAACTTCTTAAAACATTGGGGCGCCTCGGTGGCTCAGTCACTTAAGTGGCCAACTTCGGCTCAGGTCATGATCTCACGGTTTGTGGGTTTGAGCCCCGCATCGGGCTCTGTGCTGACAGCTCAGAGCCTGGAGCCTGCTTCAGATTCTGCGTCTCCCTCTCTCTCTGCCTCTCCCCCACTCGTGCTCTGTTTCTCTCTGTCTCAATAAAAAAAAAAAAAAAAAAAAAAACATAAAAAAAAAACCTTCTTAAAGCATTATCTTATTTGATATCTTGACAAATTCGAGAGACGAGGAAGACACTGGCGTTTACTGAGGACCCACGCATGCCAGATACCACACCAGGCATTTCATTCTCACAAAACTTCTACGCAACTGCTCTGGTGATGCCCTTCTTTCAGAGAAGGCGGGCGAGAGACCCAGATAGTAATTGGGGGTCAGGGTCAGTACTAGGGATCAGGTGGGTCATATCTCCATACCAGAGTGCCAGGCCCCGGAAAACTCAAAGACCCCAGGACACACTTTATACAGGGAAGTCACGTTAGGCTTACCCCTCCTTTCCCAACCCTCTCCAACAGCCCCATCTCTGAAAAGGGAAGGGTCTTGTCCAAAGAATATTGGACAATATTGGAAGTGGAACATTGGAATATTCAGGGGATGAGGTAAAGAATCTACAAACCAGAAAACCTATGCCTACCTAGTAAGCCAGTAGTGACCTTCATATATACTGCACTGAAGAGGCACGAATAGGCTTTTTACCCTATATTTAATCCTAAAAACAATGAAAGAAATTAAATGGAGGTGTAAGCTAATAATCTCAAACACTACACACTGCTCCCTGCCGTGACTTCCCTGGCCCTTTTTATGCAGGTGTGTATCACCCATGGGTCTCAGGGCCTGCACCAAGTAAATGCTCAATGAATGGTGGATTGTCGGATGAACGGATAGATGGACGGACGGATGGATGGACAAAATAATAATGTTTTCAGTAATAATGCCTCTTAATCTAGATGGAATTCAAATCTGCACTCTTCCAATCAGTTGATATTTGGAGGCATATTTGTGATTTTAATACTTGTAATATAAAAGAAGCTATTTTAGCTTCATCGTCTGTGAGCATATGTATGAAAGAATATGAATGTTTTGTTGTGAGTGAACAGACGGCACAGTTGAAGATAGTTTTCCCAAAAAGTGTGACAGAAGCCCAATTATTGTCTTTTTAAAAAACAAAGCAAAATAAATGTTCTGGGAAAGAATTTTTACAAGAACAAGTGGAGCTTTCTACTTAGGACAATAAAAGAAAATCCAAAGAAGAAACTGTTCAACAAATGGAGGTCCTCTGTCTGTCCTTCTAGTAGAAGGTACTCTGGGGACTCCAAATAAAATGCCTCTTACCCTCCAGGAGCTTCTAATTGAGTTGTGTATTTCTGAGCTAGAGAATAAAACTTAGGAAAGGAAATAGCACCATGGTCTCTAACTCAGATAGGGGGGGCATATAACAATCACTAGGAATGCAAAAATAATTACACAGAAGCTGAGGCCCAACCCATTCCACCTTGACTAAGGGCAGCTAAATTATTAGATTTATAGTTAAAAATAAGGGCTAATTTCCTTCAAGCAAGAAATAAAACCCCTTTTTAGTTCCTTCTATGCTCAGAGTAAGGTTTTTGAACCACCCTTCGAGGGTATTATCCAAGGGATGACGAAAGTCAGGGAAATGA
The DNA here is from genome assembly GCA_028646485.1 of Cryptoprocta ferox. NCBI lineage: Eukaryota > Metazoa > Chordata > Mammalia > Carnivora > Eupleridae > Cryptoprocta > Cryptoprocta ferox. Next base: position 61,111,680 of record CM053576.1, on the reverse strand, counting down.
GACAGAAGAGGCAGTCCTTGCCTGCCTTCAACAAGAGAACCTCCTTAGATTTACTTTATGTGCTGGGGTTCCCCTTGAGCTTTATTTAGAAAAAGAAAAGAGGAGGGGGTTTCCTACTACTAAAAAATATTAATAATTTGGATACCACTGTTGTAGAATATTGGCTAAATCTCATTAAAGTCTAGATGCTTTAAATAGTCAAGATACTGAAACCACCTATGTATCTGTCAATGGATATGGATTTTTTAAATGTCTGTATAGAGAGAATATTACTCAGAAATAAAAAGAAAGAAATCCTACTATTTGTGACAACATGGGTGAACTGAGAAAAATTATGCTAAGTGAAATAATGCCAGACAGAGAAGGATAAATACTGCATGATCTCACTCATATGTGGAATCTAAGAAGTCCAACTCATAGAACCAGAGAGTAGAGCCATGGCTACCAGGGGCGTGAGGGAAATGGGAATAAGTCGGTCAATGTGCACAAACTTCCAATTATGTGATGAATGAGTTCTGGGAACCTAATATACTGCATGGTGATGATAGTCAATATTGTCCCTGATATCTGCCAAGAGAGTAGATCCTAAGTGTTCTCAATGCAAAAAAAAAAAAAAAAGTGAAGTGATGGGTGTGTTTATGACCTTGATGGTGGAAATCATTGCACAATTAGTTTACCATGATCACAAAGTCTATATATATTAAATGGTTAATCGCACCTCTTAAAAAAATTACATTGTTCAATTAAATGTATATATTTTTTGTCAACTGTACCTCAAGAGAACAGGGGGAAAATAGTATGGGGGGGTGGAAAGAACTAGATCCCAGAGATCAGCCTTCAGGAGGCATACATCCTACAGCTCAAGGTAAACACGTCCAACAAGCTGACTGGGCAACTTTTCAGGTGCTAATCCACGTGATCGGCTAATAAATTACACACAGTGGCAGCGTTCTATCCCATTCTTCCAGATGAGGAAATGGACACAGAGAAAAGGCAAAGAACTTGTCCAACAGCTGGGACTAGAACCCCAGGCCACCTGACACCAAAGCCTCCTCCTCCCACGGCATCCTTGCCAGGGACTAAACCAAGTTGACCTCCACTTTCACGCTTCAGCATGTCACTCCCCATTTCAGGTTTACTCTTCATATTTGGCTTCTAGTTTTGTATCTACTAGGTGATTCCTAGATTTCAGATACTAAGAGAGAAAGGAAGGAAATAATCCAGACTCCTCAATGTCTCTAAGAATCCAGATGTTTTCTAAAACACCAACGTAAGTGGTGTTTTACATTGCTTCTTAGCCTGAAACCAATAGGAAAATTCTGCCTTCATCTGGGGTCGTGCCTGGGTGAACCCACTAGCTGGGCAAAACTTGCTTTCTTCCCTGCCTTATCCTTTCTGGAATGCCCTCTTCTGTACTTCAGGCCTTTACTGCCTTCCGAGGCTCTGTGCTCTCCCCTCCCTCGATAAAAACTACCCCTAAAAAAGATCTGGGGGTCAGTCATTTACCTGTTAATGAATTTGCAGGTCACTGTGACCCACCTCTCAGTGCACCTGCATTTTAAAGCTCTCCAATGATAAAGGACCGGAGGTCTCACCAATGGAGGCATTTATTTTTAGCATGAAGGCATAGGGGATTCTCTAGTGTGGCTACCAATGTTATATATACATATCAGGCAGCCCAATTTAAACTTTGAATACTTCCAGTTTTTCCAAAAACAAAACCAAACACCGCACGTGCACGCACTCCCACACGCACACACCCCAAAAACCAAAATGAAGTGTGCCCCTGTTTTCCACCCAGTAAGATAACAATAGTTACTATTCACTGAGCACCTATTATGTTCCAGGCCTTGTTCTAGGTGTAAATACATTATCCGTAATCTTCAACATGACCCTTCATTTCCCTTCTTTCCTCACTGTATTGATTTCCTGGGGCTGCATAACGAACCACCACCAACTGGGGGGCTTAAAACAACAGAAATGTATTCTCTTGCAGCTCTAGAGGCCAGGAGTCTGAAATCAAGGTGTGGACAGTGCTGGGCTCCCTCCAAAGCCTCTAAAAGAGACCCCTCCTTGCCTCTTCAAGCTTCTGACAGCCTCAGATGTTCCCTGGCTTGCGGCATCGTAACTTCAATCCCTGCCTCCACCTTCATGTGGCCTTCTTCTCCCTGTGTCTGTCTTTGCATCCATATTTTCCCTTTTGAAAGGTACACTGATCATACTGTATTAGAACCCACCCTAATGACCTCAGTATAAATGGATGACTTCTGCAAAGACCCTACTTCCAAATAAGGTCATATTCTGAGATACTGGGAATTAGGGCTTCAACATACCTTTACAGTGTGGGAGGGGGGTACACAGTTCAACTCCTAACACCCACCTATGAGATGACCTTGTGGGCCTCCAAGGTCTTGGTGAAGGCAAAGTTCAGTTTCATTTCCTAGATTATTCTCAGCCAAGCAGAAGCGCAGACTCCCAATATCTTGAAGAAATGTCTCCCATCAAAGTTACCAATGCTCTGCTGTTTCTTGCTATTCCCTCTGCTTCAGGAATCTTCTGTCCCTTCTTTATCCAACTACACCTTTTCCTTCTTTACATCAGGCTCACACATCGTGACCCTGAGCTCCCAGACCAGGTCAACCCATTTCAGGATCTCTGCACACCATCTATCTTTCCCTCACTGCCCTCATCAACACTGAAATTTTCCATTTGTTTCAGGATTATTTGGCAGACATCTCTCTCCACCAGGTGCCTGAGAGCCCCAGAGGGTGAAGACCTCTCTGCCTTACTCACAGTTGTATCCCCAACTCTTAGCACAGCCCCTGGCTCTCAGGTGGGGCTCAGAGCTTTGTCCTCTGCTCCTCGGAAAGAAAACTCAGATTACCATTTCAAGCTCAGCCCCAAACATACTGGTTAGTTTAGTGCAGCCATTAACCTGGGGACCCATACCTTTCATCTTCAAGGGCTGTGCCCAGCCGCTGCCTCCCTCCTGCAGCCCAGTGTGTAGCTGGCCATCTCTGAAAATCAGAAAGCCATCATCCAGGGCTACCTCCTAAGTTCCCCCACTCCCCTCACCCCACATCCCAGCCCTCATCACTGTGAGAAACAGGTGTCTTCCCTCCCACCAGACACAAGAGGCAACATCTGCCCTAGAGCTTTCCAGGGTCCTAAGAGGTATGGGACCTTCCTCATCAGCTGGCAGCACCAACATAGCCTTCTCAAAGCCATGATGTTCTGAGGAGTCAATTTCATACTTTTAACACCCTACCAAAAGCTGTACACCACACCTACACCGCTCCTGAAATCCTCCAAGACCACAAAAAACAGGGCCGACGTCCTTCGGATCAGCTTTATGCAGTCAGTGCAGCTAAAGCAAGTGTGCCGTGTGTATAGATAAGGACAGGAGAGTCACGTCTACAATGACCCAGCATGGCAACTGGCCCCTTACCCCCAACCCACAGTCTCTCCAACCAAGAGGCTTTGGGTGGCACTGCCGAGGAAGGCCATCTGGCCATTCCTTGGCTCCCTGCAACTCATGATAACTCACTCCCTCATTCACTTAGCCAACCTTTTACTGGGTTCCTATAGTGGCCATGGGACCATTTAAGACATTGGAATTGACAGGGTGGGGAAAAAAGAGGCCCATCTTGTTGCTCCATTCCAGCACCTTAACTCTGGAGCAACACAGACAAGAAATCAAATGAAAAGACACTGGGGCAAATGCCCCAGCAGAGGTAAGCACGAACGGGCTGCAGGGGGCGTAACATCTCTGGGGAGTGACTGGAGCCCCTCCTCTGCCTGTGAAGGACAGTAAGGGAGGAGGTTGGGGGCACGAGGCAGAACTTCCAAGCAAAGAGAAGAAAAAGATGTTATGGGAACAGCAAACCACACCATTTGCCTGCGGTGTAGGGTGTCCAGTAAAAATAGAAATAGATGAAGCTAAAAAGATAAAACTGGGGGCCAGCTTATAAAGGGTCTTGTAATGAGCTGACAAGGTGTAATTTGCTACCACTCCCTTGGTGGTATGTAAGTTTTGCCCTCATCCTAATGGTGAATTTTAAGCTCATGGATGTTAATTCTCTCAAAAGGGGTGTAAGCACGTATGCATCTACATAATGCCTGTTCTGTTCACCTCTGCACACACAACCGGACCCTAAGAAACCCAGACAACTCGCACCCACACGGCTGCCCTTGGCCATCCTCAGGGCTGTCTCAGATTGGCTCTTTTTCCAGATGGGTTCCTGGGATACATGCATTCACAATCATGCCCAGATACAAGAATTTGGATTTGAAAAGCTAAATCTCCTCCTTGTTTCCTGCTTACATTACTGACCTCCCTCCCCTTCCCTTCCTCTCGTCTTCCTTTCTCTCTTCCTTTATAGTATTTTTTTTTTCTATGCTCACTGCTCTTTGCAACAGCTGCAGAGCCTCACATATCTGGGAAGTCCATTAACTTGTTGTTTACTGAGCTCCACATCATTAGCAGAGATGCTGAGCAAAATCAAGCCTCACTCCCAGGGAGCCAGAGCCTCTCGTGAAACTGGGGACACTCCCTCAAACTGCCCCTTCCTTTCACTCCCCAAATGGAGATTTGTGTTTTCTATCAAGCCAGCTTATATTAACTTCACTACAATAAGATTCTAAATACGATGCGGGATGCCGATAGGAAATGATTCCATCAAACTCACCTACCGGGAATCCGGACAGTTTAATGTAAATCCACACAGCATATCAGCATCATACACAAAATCCTATTTTAACCACCTATCCAGAAGCTTGCCGACAAAATGAGTGCCAAACATTACATTTGCATGTGAAACCCAACAGAGCACTTGTGGGAAATAAAGCCAGCACAGACTGATGTCCCTCTGACCGTCACTGCCTAGACATGGAAAATAAGCTTACAGGGAACTGACACACGCTCAGCAGCGCTTTGGAACCTGGTCTCTTCCTTCTGTCAAAAGGCTCCGCTCCACTTGCTCTGGCTGAGAAGAAAGCGCTCCAAGAGTTTTAACGTCCTTGATTTCTTTCAATGTAGAAAACAAATACATACACACTTCAAAAACTCAGGAACAAACTCCACCCACCTGCAGGAACATCTGGGTGCTGGCTCACCTGAAAAAGCTCATGGGGAATTGGGGTGGTCAGCAAAGCCAGTCTGAGCATCAGTCTAGGCCGGCAGGGGATGGGGTTCTGAATCAAGAAGCTACTTCTGGTAGGCTCCTGGGAACGGAGGCTGGCGAGGGCCTTGGTCCTGCAGGTGAAGTGTGAAATGACCAGGTCTAGAGTGAAAAAGACAGGCTGGACATGGTGCCCACCAGTGTACACCTAGTTAAGGGCGGAAGCCTGTTCTACATGGGCCCCTCACTTTGCTGTGTTGGGAGGCCCTGCTTGCTATTTCTACTCTGGTCTGGATTTGTTTTTATTTTTGACAGCAGAAGTCCATATCTGTCCTGGTTAGATGAAGAAGAAAATGGATTCTTTTGGCCAAGACCCATAGAGGATCACAGCACCATGAGGGGGCACGAAAGGCAGTAATGTCGACCACACCAGTTCTCTATGGCTCCAATATAAAATTCTTTGGGACCAGAGCCAAGCAGAATGTGGGCAGCCAGGGGGACAAGACAAGGCCAGAAGGGAGCACCCCTCTCTACCTCCCAGGCCCTCCCATGCAGAGCACTGGCTTTGAAATGAGAAATCACTTGTCAGGTACATCAGAGCATTTCATTTCATATGGAGGCACCTTCCTGAGTATTAGAGAAAAATCCATCTTTGATCTCAGGATAATCCTCTGTATCACCATGGGTGTGAATGGAAGAGTGGTCATAAATGGGTTTGCCTTCAGTTCTGTGCCAAACATAGCCCTTTTTGGCAGGTACAGAAGCCAAGGCAGACAGGAGGTCCAGAGTAAAAAGGAAGTGGGGTTCCGGGCCCAGGAAGAGAAGAAGGGCTCTGTGACCATGGTGGTGTGGTCACGTGATCGGTCACATGGCCAAGCAGTGACCTGACCAGTCATTTCCTGGTCCTCACCTGCACAGTCAAGGGTACTTGAGCTTTTTCAAGCTCTGTGCTGAGCCCAGAAATTTAACAAAATGCCCAATGCTGGAACAAAAAGCCACCCGGTGTCCAGATTTCACTGTATGGAACAACCTATGGTCAGCATTCTCGGCTTCCTGTGAGAAGATTCCAGCCAGGTGGGAAAACGGAGGTCTGGGCTCTCAGATCTCTGCTCACCCCCACCATCTTGCCAGCCGCCTGTCAGGCCTTTTGCTTATTTCTGGAAGGCCTCCATTGTTCAAAGAAAATGAAAAGAGGACACCAAGCGGCACCTTCGCCTGCCACGTGGCCCCGTGGATTCTCTCCTAAGAGCTGTGACAAGATGGCTCATGGCAGGAAGGACCATAGCAAACGGGAGATATGAATTGGAGAAACCAGAGAAGCCAACAGGACACACAAAGAATCTCAAGCAAAACTCAACACGCGAGGGCAAAGAGCAAATGGGTGCACTCCGCTGCCTCCTGCCAAAATCCCTACCGGGATCTGAAGAAACAAGGTGTCTCTCTCATGGCCCCAGGAAACCTATTGTGAAGAACTGCAGCTGATATTTAACAGGGCCCCAGAAAGCCTTTTTTCATAATTTAAAAAAAGTAATTATTTTAACCACTGATGTGTATAATAAACTCTTGTCAGCCTGACATTAAAATCTGTTTCTTTTCTCTGCTCCCCACCCGCTTCCCCACAAGTGTGGCACATGCTCCAGGATTGTTATTTTAGGATTTCTTCAAGGAGCTCGGTGACGGGCAGCTATTTTGTTAAGTGGCGGTACGTTTATCTAACACACGCACCATCTCCCTGCAGGAAAGGAGAGAAGGATTGGAATGCGGTTGGTTTCTCACCCTCCAGCTGGGACTGTGTTCTCTTCAGTGAGTGGTGATGGCTTCAGGAAAACCACTGTGGATACAGGGAAAATCTGAAGAGGAATGGTATCAACGTCCTTAAAGGTCAAGGAGAAGAGACCAATGTAGAGGGAAAAAGAAGAAAATAACTGAAAACCAGGTTTTTCCTCTCAAGATGTACAATAACCCACATTCTGCACGGTCTGGAGGAATAAACTCAAGCTCCTCAGGAAAGTTTCCTGACAGAGAGAGGAAAAACAGGAAAGAAGAACTGCCCTCCTCCTTGTCTGGGAGTTCCACAGGGCAGGAAACATGGCCGGTGCGTCTTACGTGAGGCGGTTAGCTCTTCACAGCCAAGCTGAAGTAGAAAAGAGAGGCAACCTCCTTTCGAAAACACTGGTTCCTCATGTGATTCCTTTTCTTTAACTTCCAGTAGCTCCCAGTCTCTCTCAGAAAAAAAAAAGTCCACAGTCTTCAGCCTTATATTCAAAGCCCCCCACAGACCAGATTCATCCTACCTGATCACAGCCCACTCCCAGATACAATCTCCTCTAGACTGGCCAGTCTTCTTATTGTCTCACGGCCACACCACGTTCGTGCCAACATGGTAGCCATCAACTTGAGATGCTTCTGCATTTCTTACCTATGTATGTAAACCACTCATCATTCAGAGTCCTTCTCCTATCTTCCGTGAAGCTCTTCTCCACCATTCTAGCCAACACTGCCCTTGCCTCGCCTTCCTGCACCACAAAACTAGCACACATGCATTGTTCAGGGAACTCTGGTCTCCTCCACTAGGGTGGCACAGGCTCTAAGTCCCATGTAAGTCCCATGAGGGCAAGACACCCCTCCCACTTGTATCTCTTAGCACTTAGCATGGAGCTGTACTGACTGATTCCTCTGGTACCTGATGAGTATGGCAAAGGGCTGTGGTCACACACTCCAGGCTTCCTGATCGCATCCTCATTCTCCTGCCCCATTCTCTAGATCCAGATCCAGAAATTCAGATCTCAAGAGAGGTAGGAATGAAGGGAAGAACAGAGTTGTTTCTCTGGATGGTGACAGAGGGAAAATAGTTGTGATTTCCAGGTCAAGCTCCTACAGCACTTTTGTTTCTGAGATGAGCCATTTTACTTGGTATTAGTTCTTGGGTCAGAGAAAGCCTATCTGGGAGGTAAAACCTATCTTTTAGTTTGGAAATAGCCATAAAATGAAAAAGCTGGACAATCTATGGGGAAACCATTGGAGCTGGGGTGTGAGCCTTCTGTCTCTATGACAGTAGGGTACAGTAGAGGCCAATAATCACAAAGTTCTGTCCCCAGGTCAACTAGTTCATTCTCCAGTCTTCAGGGAGGGCTATGGACCCCACCACATGAGTGATCCTCATGGATTAAAAATCTCCGTAAGTTTTGGGGCACCTGGGTGGCTCAGTCAGTTAAGCGTCCAACTCTTGGTTTCAGCTCAGATCATGATCTCACAGTTTTGTGGGTTCGAGCCCCACATCGGGCTCTGTGCTGGCAGTGAAAAGCCTGATTGGGTTCTCTGTCTCCCTCTGTCTCTCTGCCCCTCCCCTGCTCGTGCTCTCTCCTCTCTCTCAAAATAAATAAATAAACTTTAAAAAAATTCTTTAAAAAGATCTCCATGAGATTCGGATCTCATGCACACTATGACTCACTTCTATTTTTCTCAAAATTCCCTTCAAAGTCTCAGTTATACTTCTTCTCTCCCTGTGATCAATCCCATAGCCCACCACCTATTCTAGAACTTGGTTCATCAAGTAATTATCCTCTTTTCTATCTCCCTGACTGACTATTCCTTCTTTTTACTCTGCTTCCTCCTCTAACCCCCACCATCTCTCTTCTCCCTGCCAAGAGTGACAGTCTACCCTTCTCCCCTTTTCAAGAGTGACAGACAACCCTTTACTGCCTTACTTCCACATCTCCCCGCTCCTCTCCTTAACCTCTTACAATTTGGATCCTGCCCCCAGTTGCTTCACGGAGAGGGTTTTCTTGAAATCAGCCTCTCAGACAGAACATCAACTGTCAGATCTGACAGTCTCCTTATTTTTCATTCTCCTCAGCTAACTCAAGGCAGGACTCGGCCCTGCTGGGTGTACTGCCTCAACTCTCTCCCCACTGCCTTTCCGGCCTGCACTGTCTCCTATCTCTGTCCATCCCCTGGGCTTTGCCCCAGGTGTGAGCCTTGCTCTGCTTTCCTTTGGCCTCTGTCCACTCTCACACCCACTTCACCCGCTCCCACGGTTTCAACTGTCACACTGGCATCGTTGCCTCCAACCTGGACCTGTCCTCCAGAATGCCAGTCTCAGGTTTCTAAATTTGTGCTGAACTTCTACACCCGGAGATACAGTTATCTCAAACTCAACATACTGACTAGCAAACGCATTACTTCCCTTTCAAATGTGTGCTTTCCTCCGGAGTTCCCTGGCCTGTCTAATGGTACCACCATCCTCCCGCCCAACCTCACCAGAGGCCCCCGAGTCAGCTCTCCTCTGGCCATCTCCCCCTACCCAGCCGCTGCCACCTTCCATCAACTCCCCGTCCCTCCCAGCTCTTCGAGGTCTCTCCCTGACCTCCCCTCCCACCACCGTTTCCAAGCTCAGGCCCTCTGAGCCCCCTGGGCCTCCTGCAGAGTCTCTCAACTGGTCTCCAGTCTCCAGACCGCCAATCCTTCCCTCATCCTTGCCAGAGGCATCTTTTTTTCCAGGTCTGACTGAGTGTGCTCACATTCAACTTGAAATGCCCTTCACTGCCCACTTCTTCATAACGAAAATCCACCTACCCTTCCAGGCCACATCAGGGAATTCTCCACAGAACCTTTATAACCTATCAGTTCTGCATCATACCATACATGTGTGTTTGGTGTTGGCTGGGGTAGATGTATGTGTCTGTGTGCGTGTGTATATATGGATGTGTGCACGTGTGTGTGTACATGCATGTGTGTATGTATGTGTATGTGTCCTCCCCTGGACTCTTACAGTCCAGCACGTGGGCCTCTGTTAGCACTGATTTCACCATCCTTTTCCATCAGCTTCCCCCACTGAATTGGAAGCTTCCTGAGGTCAAATGGCATTATGCGTTGCTATGTTGAAGCCCTACGTCCCTGTGAATTTAACCCAATTTGGAAATAGGGCCTTTGCAGATAATAATCGAGTTAAGATGAGGTCATAGGGTGGGCCCTGGTCCAATGACTAGTTGTCCTTATAAGAGACAAGACAGAATGGGAGGGAAGCCATGTAAAGACAGAGCCAGAGCCTGGAGCTCTGCTGACACAAGCCAAGGAATGACTGGGGCTACCAGAAGCTGGAAGAGACCAGGAAGGATTCCCCTACAGCTCTCAGAGAGGGACTGTGGCCCTGCTTGCCGACAACTTGACCTTGGACTTGTAGCTTCCAGAGGTCTGAGAGGATAACTTTTGGGGTGCTTTGTCACAGCAGCCCTAGGAAATGAAGACAGATGGGAGTGAGGTCTTGATTCCTCTTTGTGGATTCTCAGTATTCACAATATCCACAGAATTATTTTTGTTTTAAGTTAATGTATTTATTTTGAGAGAAAGAGAGAGAGAGCACGCACAGGAGTCAGAGAGAGAGAAAGAATTCTGAGCAGGCTCCATGCCGTCAGCCCAGGGCCCAACACGGGGCTCAATCTCATGAACTGTGACATCTTGACCCGAGCCGAAATCAAGAGACGGACACTTAACTGACTGAGCCAACCAGGCGCCCCAGTATCCCCAGAATTCTTGAAACTCATTAACTTCTTCCTGAACTCATGAACAAAAAGGAACCACGCACACCAAGGAACTTTTACCATGAGTGCATATTAAAAAAAAAAAAAAAATCTCAGGGCACCTGGGCAGCTCAGTCGATTAAGCATCTGACTCTTAATCTCGGCTCAGGTCATGATCTCATGGTTCTTGAGATCAAGCCCTGCATCAGACTCTGCGCTGACAGCACAGAAACTGTTTGGGATCCTCTCTCTTCCTCTCTCTCTCTCTCTGCTCCCCTGCATGAGCTCTCTCCCTTTCTCAAAACAAATTAATCTTAAAAAAATAATAAATTTTACAAATAAATTTTTAAAAATCTCTTAAACTTAAATATATATTCATGCTTCAAGATCACTGATTTATAACCACTAGAACCTCAGCTGTGCATTTTGTGTCCAGAAAGACAAAGACGTGGGCTGAGTTTAAGCCACCTGTACCCTCGTCACCTGGCCTTCCTGTCCCTCATGGAAATGCTGGCGAGGCAGCTGGCTGGGCCTGCAGGTGTCCTCTACAGGAAAGTGAGGCCTTCCTCCGTGCAAAGCTGTGACCTTGTACTCATTAGCACAGGGCCCCATTCCACTGAGCTAATGACCTCAAATAACAGCCGGCAGAAATTAGATTCGCTAAAAGACAGTGGGGAGAAGAGGCTGATAAAGACGGTAATCTCCCTTCACATGCAAGGTGAAGCCGAGCATAATTAGCAGGACGTCAATGCTAACATCAAAATGCTTTCAATTCAACCAAGTGGACACTCAAACCACACGCCTTTTAGGAATAAACCGGGCGGGGAGAAGGTGGCTAAAGCAGCCTGAGACTGAGTTGTTCTCTTTTCTCTTTCCTGAACAAACACTGAAAGCCAACACGTTGGGGGCATTCCAGAAAAACCTCTGAATGGAAAGAGGGGAAACACTCTCTGAGCCTGTGTCACTCAGTCTGTCTGTCGCTACCAGCACAGTGGCCATAAATACTACTCATGAGTCACAGTGAAAATCCACACTCTCTCTGGAGACACCGCCGAGCAGCAGCAGGTGCGCCTAGCCCCGTTCCTGTGAGGAAATCAAATCTCGGGGGTGGTAAAACGACTATCCCCACCACAAAAATGCAAATGGTCCATTCTTCCCTGAGCGGGGTGGAAAGGAGAACTGTGCAGCCGGGTCCCTGCTGGACACGGCCCACTGGTTTCCAGAGCCCCCGCCCCCCTCCCCACTCCACTCTAGCCTGGTTACCGCCTTTAGATCCTCCGTCCTAAAAACTTGGCGCTATTCTTGTGTGTGATTTCAAATAAAATGAAAACAAGGGCACCTGGGTGACTCAGTCGCTTAAGCGTCTGACTTCAGCTCAGGGTATGATCTTGCGGTTCACGGGTTCGAGCCCCACACCGGGCTCTGTGCTGACAGCTCAGAGCCTGGAGCCTGCTTCGGATTCTGTCTCCCTCTCTGTCTGCCCCTCCCTTGCTCATGCTCTGTCTCTCAAAAATAAGTACACATTAGAAAAATCTTCTTCTTCAAAATGAATACTGAGCCATAAGGGAAGCAAGTCGGATAAAGTTCGTGCTGACTACTTTGAAGCTTTTTAGTAAGTAGGAGACATAAAATTCTCTCCAAAATAAACATGCGGCACCCCTACTTTGCTGGTGCTTCATCAACCTCAGGTACTCAAGCGTGGCCCGTGCTGCCACTATGTCGTTCCTCAGTAGTCTCCGGCTACCTGTCCTCTGCCCCCACTCCACAGCCCTGCAAGCATGTTAGTCTAGTCACTTGATCACTAGAAACAGAGGGCAAATGACTCCTGCGCTCTACCTCCCTGATTGTCTGAGCTCCATTACTCCCAGCTCCCGTATATGTGCTTACCCTCTGTTTGAGGGATTCTTCAGAAGCCCCAACATTTTTAAAACTTTTTTAAATGTAAAATCTCTAATATGTGTCTATCATTTTTTTAATGTTTATTTATTTTTGAAAGAGAGACAGACAGAGCACAAGCAGGGGAGGGGCAGAGAGGAGACACAGAATCCAAAGCAGGCTCCAGGCTCTGAGCGGTCAGCACAGCCCAACACAGGGCTCGAACCCATAAACCACGAGATCATGACCTGAGCTTCATGAAGTCAGATGCTTAACCGACTGAGCCACCCAGGTGCCCCACAACTCTTTTTTCTTTTCTTACTCGGACATCTTTTTAACCAAGATGTTAAAGTCATAGACATTCAGAGCTGCAGGGAACTGAAGATCTATGAAAATAAACGGACCATTCATCAACAAGACACTAGTTAAACTAATTACCGAGCGATGGATTACTACACTGTAGAGTCTTCCAGAAGAAGAAAGTAGATCAATATGCGCCTATCATCACAACTTCCGAAATAGTTAAGTAAAAGAAGAAGCAGGACAACGTGTATGCCAATGATCTCATCCGTTTCCAAAAGATATACACCTAATATGCCTACAGAAGATTTCTGGAAGGACACACCAGGAACTAGTACAGTGGCTGCCTCTGGAGAGGGAACTGTGGGTCTGGGGTAAGAGGGAGGCTAACTTTTCACCATCTGCCTTTTCACTGTTTGAATTCCTTACAATGTATATGTATTAAATCTTTTTAAAATATTATAAATACACAGAGAAACCCAAAAGCATCGATTACACATTTTCAGTTTTTAACGAAAGAGACCTTGAAACTCTCTAATACCCTCATTTTCCCAATGAGGAAACCACAGTCCAAAGAATGGCCTGAGGGTGGCTGGAGGCTGGACCTCCGACCTTTCGGTTCTTTCTTTCCGCTTTTTCACCGTGTTTCCTTATTCATGGTCATGTTCTGGTTGCCCAAGGCTACCTGAAATTGACACCCCTCCCTCCCCCCGTTCCATGAAGCATCACTGTTCTTCACTTCATTTATATTACATGCTTAAAACAAGGAATCCGTGATCTAGATTTTTTAAAATCAAATTCTGTTCTCAATTTGCTACAAGAGTTGTGCTTAAATCACTCTGTTCGTGAAAACCAAAGTGATCCCCCAGCTGATTAGGTTTCTTTAACCCTGCTTTTCGTTTATGGGATTTGCCCTAAACAGAGCACACCTCTACTCAGTCTTCCCAGAAGCATTTTGTCCATTTTCCTGGCGTGCCTATGTTCGGGCCACACCAGCGCTATCTGCTTTGAAACGTGAGCTCCCCAAAAGGTCAGCACTGATTCCCTTATATCGCTGGTGTGCGACCAATGGATTACGCCACATATAGGCCCTTTAGAAGGCTTCTGATTTGAGCCTCTGCAGCTAATGCCCTCTATGCATCTGCTATAGGTGCAATTTATTAAATTATCCGAATAATCAGAGTATATTCTTCCAACCCAGATAAGAAGTTTGATTTGAGATCTTGTTCCCCATGCCTTTTTTCTTGGCTTAACCAGTGCAAGCTGAAATGTTGCATAAGTCAGAGAGATTCTAAATGCTTGGGCTCTTTCAAGAAACCCACAAAATCAACACAATCATTTGGTGGTTTAGGCTTTTGCCATTAACAAAGCCCAGACTGATGGTCTTATTTCTTATGCATGATGTATTCATCCAAGTTAAATTCTCTTCATTTTGCTAAATTGTAGCCACTGCTGTTTATAAACTCCCAGAACAGTTACTTTATTAGGCTTTATTTTGGGGTTGAGGGGAAAAAAAAAAGGAAATCTAACATGGTATTTTTTTATAATGATATTTTTTAAAAAAAGAGCTTAAAACCAAAGTTTTAACTTCCCAGGGCTTTCCTGTTTTTTTCTTTTAATATTAAAAATTTTTTGCCTCTCCCTCCCCCCCCCCCATTAATTACTTGAAAATATTTCCTTCTGGCCTCCAACTGCTCAGGGACCTCCCTTAGCAATTTCCTTACCTATGATTATGCTGATGGGCCGTGTAACAGGCTGCATCATTATCTGAGTTAAATTAAGGTTGGTGTAAATGTAACGTCAAATCTGAGGGCTTCCCGTGTTCTGGGACCCAAGGAGATGGCCCCAGGGGACCTTCCCTCTTGAGGCATCCCAGAAGGCCAAGCGGTGAGGGGCACATCATCCAGACGCTCCATCTCTTGAGGGCCCGTGCCAAAAGGGCCACCAGCCATCCCTATCACATTGCTTCCCAACCACCAGTGTTTCCCTGAGCATTTGATGCCACAGCCGAGAGCAGCAGGCAGAAACCAAGGACGGCTGAGACGACTTTGCCCTGGCATTAAAATTACCTAAAGGCAATTACCTTATAATTAGGACTCTTCCTTTTTCTGAAACCCCAGAATAATATCCTAAATTGAGAGAATACCTTTCTTCTTTCAGGCAGCCTTACTGTTTCTGAGACACCCTTATACCAGCCATTTCAAGTGTCAGGAAACCAGAATCATTATTTCTGCCTCACAGATGAGCAAAATGAAACCCAGAGTAAGGAAGACCTTGAGAGACTGCTACAAAGATTCTCATACATCTCTTTACACATAAATATTTCTGAAGGATAACATCTCTGGAAGGGAAATTACTGAGTTAATGATACCCATTTTAATAAAGATTATCAAAACACCCACTATGGAAATCATTCCAATTTAAGCTCCCATTATGCATGAATGTCTGCCTCCTTCTACCCACAGTGGTAATTTTTTTTTTTTATGTATTTACCATTCTGGTGGTTTAAAAAAAAAAACAGCTTATTATAGGTTGAATATCTTTTTATATATTTGACTCATTTTATTTCTTTTGTCTGTCAATAATCTGTTCTTGTCTTTCCCCATTTGTCTATTGTGTTGTTGATCTTTTGTTAATGTATTAGAGCTTTTAATCAACTAAGGATATGGTTTTTTGGATTTTATATATGATTCCAAGTTCACTGTTTTTTGACTTTGCTTATGATGGCCTATGAAGCTGTCATAGATGAGGCCTGGGTTTCGTCCATTTTTTGTAATGTAACGTATTAGGGGTGCCTGGGTGGCTCAGTCAGTTAAGCATCTGACTTCGGCTCAGGTCATGATCTCACAGTTCCTGAGTTCGAGCCCCGTGTCTGGCTCTGTGCTGACAGCTCAGAGCCTGGAGCCTGCTTCGGATTCTGTGTGTGTGTCTCTCTCTCTGCCCCTCCCCTGTTCATGCTCGGTCTCTCTCTCTCTCTCTCAAAAATAAATAAACAATAAAAAATTATTAAAAAAAAGAAATGTAACATACCAATTGATGTTTTTATGATTCCCAGGGTTTGTGTTATACTTAGCAAGACCATGCTACCACAAGATTTTTAAAATTCTGTTTCCTTCTACTATTTTTAATATCTAAATTTTTAATTCATCTGGCATTTATGTTGGCATAAGAAGTGAGGTATGGATCCAATTTTTGTTTTCCCAGACGGCAACCCAGTTGCCCCAAACTAGGTACTGGACAATCTATCCTTTCCTACTGATACAAATTCCACCTTGATCTGAAGACAAGGAGTCTATATATATCAGCGTCCGGTTCCAGATCCTATTCTGTACTATCAATTTTTCTGTCTATTCAGGTGTCAGTATTATACTACTGAAATATACACAGTGTTGTTTAAAACACATCATATCCGGCAGAGGTACTTTATCTTAATTATCCTCACTTACTACTATGCATAGAGCCTTTGCTTCCATTCTATTTCCCACCTGATTGTTCTTCTCTAAAGCTAGCTTCCTTGTTAATTTCATGCCAAGCCACTTTACTATAGTCTCGTGTTGTTTACAATAAATAGCATCTCATTTAGCTATCACATAAGTATATCATAGGCACATAGTAACTCCATCTCTTGCTTTTTCCACATGTGTACTTTCCTTCTCTACTTCTCTTGTCCAAGAGCAGCAGCCAGTACCTACAGAACAGCATTTAATAAATGTAGTGGGCATCCTTATTCTGACGGCAGCATGACCCCTAACAACCCTGTAATCGTGTAATCCTGCTGGCTCTATGTCCTGCAAACCCTAAGAAGAAAAGAAAAAGGGAGAGCATCACATTGCCAATTTCTATGCTGGGATCTGGGTGAAACAGAAGCAGGGTAATTATGAAGAAGGAAAAGCTTTTCTCTAGGACCCCTCCCCCACCCCGCCCCACACTCTCCCTGTCGAGCCCCCCCTGGGTGTCCGCTTGCTTTTGTCTCCCCTTTATTGGCCACACTTTAGAGGGCCAGGTGGGTGTTCTGTGGATGACAAATACAAAACGAGGGACTGGTAGCCCATTCTAAGAACCTCCGTAAGTGATTCCCTACATTATACCTATGAAATTTCCCATACTTAAAAAGTTTTAAATAATAATAATAACCAAAACCTATTAAGCTGTAACTTGCCTTGTGGAGCTACCGAGTGGTCAGGATTCTATGAATGGACAGGGAGCAGCTAAACTGCCAGAACAGGACCTTCACGAGCTCTAGTCCAAATGTATCTGCATCAGAAGAGGTGTCTGGGCTACACGTCCAGAGTCTCAGCCAGTCTCATCCAAATACTACCCAGTCCAGGAAAGCCTGAATCACATCCCACCCTCTTTACAATGCTTTCCTACACCACCATACCTAATGCTTGGGGAGAGACTCCTAGTTGCCTACCTCAAAATCCATTCTCCCCTTCTTTCCTAGTGATAAACCTCATGAGAAGCACCGGGGTGGCTCAGTGGGTTAAGAGTCCAACTCTTGGTTTTGGCTCAGGTTTTGTGGGTTTGAGCCCCGCACCAGGCTCTGGGCTGGCAGCTCGGTGCCTGCCTGAGATTCTCTCTCTCTCTCTCTCTCTCTCTTTCTCTCTCTCTGCCCCTCCCCCACTCGCACTATCTTTGTCTTTCTCAAAATAAACAAACTTTAAAAAAAAAAACACTCCTGAATTTTAGCTGTGTACACAACTGCTTAGAAAAAAGGCTATATTTTTCAACCTTTCTCAAGAGGGAGAAAGTATATCCTTCTTCTCTCCTTCCTTCTGAATGAATATGTGGTGGCTGGGGGTCTGGCAGCCATCTTTGGACCATGTGAATGAGGACCACATTCTAATGATGACGAAGCAGAAAGCTGGATGGAGCCAGGGTCCCTGACAGCTTTGTGGAAGACATATCAGCTCTGATCAAGACTCCTTGTCTGTGACAAAATAAAACCTTGAGTCTTGAAGTCACTATTGATCTAGCTTTTCTTGTCACATGCAGACACACTTAATCCTAACTGGTACACACTGAGTGGAACCTTTACTGATCACCATTTAAAGGGGTCTCAGTGTGCTTTCTCATGCTTGATCAGGAATAAGCCTTACTTTCCCCTCACCCCTGCTCCCTGAGGGCCCCTGCCCTTCTCAGTTCTGCTTCAGGTCAGGTGCCTACTCAGTATCCGGGGACACAATAGACGTTCAATAAACATCTGCTGAACCAAGAACTCTGAGTGACATGAAAGAAAAATGCCAGTTAAATTTCTCTACTTTTCATGGTGTTAAGAACACAAAGGGAAAGGAAAACTTTTTCTTACCCTAGGAAACCTGGCAAATGTTTTATTAAGTTTAATTAATTCTCTCTCTGACACTCCCTCCTGGCACAATGGTCATTATTTGAATAACAGCAGTTGAGTCTTTTCTATGGTGAGGAAATTTATGCTCAGTGACCAGCTAAAAGTGAAGAAAATTCATAGAATTCAAATGAGGGCATTTATGCAGATGGGCAAATATCTTTTTTTTTTTTTTTTTTTTTTTGAGAATTTGTTCTCATCCATGGTGACTATCAGAAGCCGTTTAAACAATGCAGCCTCTGACTCAGTCTCAGGTACAGAAAATGTTTTCAACAAATATTTTTTGAGTTTATTATTTTTTCTATTTTTATCGTATTTTTTTTCTCTGCGCTCTTTCCTAATTTTCCCACAGAGACAGAACTTCAGCTCTTCTCTTCAGACACACCTTGGTTCTGTAAGAGGCAGCGGCCAGTGGTTAGGTTACCTAGGCTCTTTTGTCCCTTGTCTCAGTTCAGCACCTTCCCAATCTTCTGACCACAAAAGAGGCCATGAGAAAAAAGCCAGAAACTGATACACTAAACCAGCACCAAAGCCATGGCAGAATCCTTTCTCTGGATCCAGCCTCTCCACACCTGTGACTTTCTTCCTTCTCTTTCTTCCGCACGGTACCTCTTGACAGGACACTACGGGCCACACAGATCCTATGGGTAAATTACAAATGGTGTTGGGTGGGGGCACACGAGTCCCATGCCTAACCTTGCCTTAGACACATGAACTATTCTGTGCATGTTATAAAGGGCACCCCCTTCCTCCGGCAGATCCAGCCCGAGTCCGGATGCCTGCTGGCAAAAGAAATGAGATCTGAGTCCCAGCCTCCCTTGCCCCGTCCACAGGAAACCTAGAACAGCACCTGGACCTGGCCCTCTAGCTCAAGGTGCCACTTGTGAGCAGTGAAATCAATTTAAGACGCCCAATCAACATCGTTTAAATTGAGTAACAGCTTAGTAAAATGGATCGGGTGCCTCAGGTGTAGTACGAATTATTCCATTCCTCCTCACGTGTGTACCCGTGATACAAGGCCAAGTGTGCTTCCTACTGTGGGTCTAGCTCAGATGTTGAAAACCCAGCCTGAAGCTGGCCCACGGTGCTTTTCTGAATGCAGTCTGAGAATCACACCTGTCTATTCTTCATCTCCTCGTGAGTCTCTCCCCAGGCCTTTCAGTTCACCAAGGAGACCCAGATTCAAAAGGCAAATTTCCTGAAAAGAAGAACCCCCTGACTTAGGTCGTACTGGGGGATAAATGGCTGACTGCAGATGTTCCTGAGAACAAGTTTCAGTGAGGTGGGGACAGACTATCACCTTACTGGATGGAGAGGAAGGGAATGCAGACATTGCCACTTAACTTCCTGGTTTTGTCCAGCTCTGGCATAACTCTTCCCTCCCTCCCACCCCTCAGCCCCCCAACACCAAGCCAGTTGTATCTGAAATCATTTATGGTGTTGGATGGCAGGGACAATAGAAACTTCTGCCTTATAAGGCCCTGGGTGAACTTGTGGATGGAACTTCCCAAATGATTTCTGTCCCCCTAACACTGCAAATGATTGCGAATTGGCTGCAAATTTAGCTGTCCATCAATGGAAAACATATGTCCAGGCAAGGTAGGAAAATACAGGAGCATCCACTATTGAAGACAGACGTTAGACCCCTGCTGAGTGTGGCCAGAGGGGTGGGAACACTCAAGACTGTGGGCTGTTTGTTTTTTCAGATTTTATTCTTTTGGCATCAGTATAAAGTTCCAGCTCTAATGATTTGTTGGAGGTAAGAAGATGCCTTCTGAAATGGCCATAAATACTGCTCCCAAGAAACCTTTTCCCAGCTCCCGTGAAACACGAAGACTTGATTACATCCCATCTCGCTCTGTACAAACAGGCCTGAAAGTACTTGAGAGCAAAGACTTTCAGCATCTTCTCCCTGCTGTACCAAGCCCACAGCTGGGTTTAGAGTGAATATTTCTGGGCACCTTGTTCCTCGGGTATTTCTTTTCCTTATCTCACTTCCTCCCTATTTCTGAGAAAGGCGGGACTTGCAGAGACTGAGCCTGAAAATAGTTTTGCCTCTTTGATGATGCCAAAGAAAGATGTCTCACCTTTCCTGATGCTACTTGGCTGACTGCTTGGGGGGAAAAATTGTTACAGTCTATAGGGGTGCTAATTAGAATCAGTTAAAACTCAGCTGCCCTACCCTGGCACTGAATTATCTTGCAGGACTTGCTCAGCACTTACGAAAATCAAAGAGAGATCTGGAGAGAGATTCTGCAGCGACAGAAATGTCAGCTTACTTTCTGTTTGAATCTTCGAGCTAAGACTTAGCCAGCCAGCCGCCCTTCGCTCAGGGAGTAAAATCATTGCTGGGTTTGTCAAGAGGAAAAAAATGTCCTAAGTTGCTGAGGGCGTCATAGTTTACAGTAAAGTGATGTATCTGTCAATGAATTTAATTGTAGGAATCATTTCTATATATATTTCTCTCTCACATCATCATGTTGTACACTTTAAATATATATGTTATTTATCAATTATACCTCAATAAAGCTGGAAAAAATGCATGGGAAAAACGATCTTCCATTAAGAAATAAATAAAATATGTGGGAGGAGGGCCTGGGTGGCTCAGTTGGTTAAGTGTCATGGTCTCGCGGTCCGTGAGTTCAAGCCCCGCATCAGGTTCTGTGCTGACAGCTCAGAGCCTGGAGCCTGCTTCGGATTCTGTGTCTCCCTCTCTCTCTGCCCCTTCCCTGCTCACGCTCTCGCTCTCTCGCTCTCTCTCTCTCTCTCTCGCTCTCTCAAAAATAAATACAAAAAATTTAAAAATAAATAAATAAATAAATAAAATATATAAAATATTTCTTTTTTAAAGGGCACACAGAGGAAAACTCAAGCATCACACACACATGACCTTCAGTGACCAGGACCTATCACATGCCCACAGCATGCCAAGAATGTCTCAAGTCCCCATGGCAGGAAACTCCAACTCCAATTCATCTGGGTGCCAAACGAACCCCTCGTCACCACACAAGTGTCATTTCAAAAGTTTCTACCTTACACTCCAAGGCAACTTACACAAAATCAGTGCCTATTGAATTTTTTTTTTTTTTTAAGTAAGAAATCAGAGGTGCCTGGGATGCCTCAGACAGGTAAGTGTCCAACTCTTGATTTTGGCTCAGGTCATGATCTCACAGTTTGTGGGATGGAGGCCTGAGTCGGGCTCCACACTGACAGTGGGGAATCTGGTTGGGATTCTCTGTCTCTTGTCTCTCTCTCTCTCTCTCTCTCTCTCTCTGCCCCTCCCCCATTCGTGTGACCTGTCTCTCTCACTCCCTCTCTCAAAATAAAGAAATAAACATTAAAGAAAGTAAAAATCATGTTATCAGCTCCAAATTTATCAAATTGTATGCTTTCAATACAGGTAGTTTACTGTATATCAATGATGCCTTTATAAATCTGGTTTTTCAAAAGTAAGTCCAATTAGTCCAAGTATTGAATAAACAATACTTATATTTTCATAAATCAAGCACCCCATTTAAACACAAATCAAGTTTGCTCCTATAAAGAGCGCTGGTAAAGAATCTGAATGGGAAGGAAACCCTGTGTCCACACCGTGGGACAGTCAAGCTACAGAGGAGAAATTAATGCACGCAAGGTTACTAATAACCCAACAGAGGATGCACTGGGTGCCAAATGAGTTACTCAGACAATACGTGCCATAGGAGTAGTGACTGTGGCCATATTCACTCAGGAGGACCAAGCCACTTTGCTGTTTCAGAGACAGGCTATGCATCCCTCTTGCAGTCCCAAGGGCATCACCCGTTCGTGTCCACCCACATGGGCACAGCAGTTGTGGCACCAAGAAATAACCCTAGCAGGGTCCCTGGGTGGCTCAGTCGGTTAAGCATCAGGCTCTTGATTTTGGCTCAGGTCGCATTCTTGAAGTTTGTGAGTTGGAGCTCCACGTCGGGCTCTGTGCTAACAGCACAGAGCCTGCTTGGGATTCTCTGTCTCCCTCTCTCTCTGCCCCTCCCCCACTTGCTCTCTATCTTTCTCTCTCAAAATAAATAAATAAACATTAAAAAGAAAGAAAGAAAGACAGAAAGACAGACAGAAAGAAAGAAAGAGAAAGAAGAAAGAAAGAAGAACCGTAGCTTCTGGTCTCCCTGGCCTTACCCACAGGCCAAGGGAGGGATAAGCAAAAGAACTAGAAACATTCTGGAACACAGTAACAGATGAAATGGCTCAAGGAGCCCATCCTGGCATTAACCACAGGTATAAACACTAAGCCGACACACTAAAACAAAAACCAGATTGGCCTCTGTTTCGGTGCATAAAGTCCTACTTGGGCACTCTGAAAACTTTATGACTCGCTTTATAGATAAACGTAACAGGACCGATTTCCAAATGGCAATTTAAAACCCACCTGGCTAAAGTTAAGGATAACTACATTGCCCCAGATACTCAATCACAACTATTTCTTATCATGAAACACACGAGGAGAAGCGATCATAAATAGGGGAAGAAAAGCACTCTGTCTCTGACACTTATAGACGGTAATACTGAGTGCTCCAATTTGGGTTTTTTTAAGGTTTTTATTCATTTTTGAGAGAGAGTGCTGGAGGAGGAGAGGCAAAAGAGAGAGGGACACAGAACCCGAAGCAGGCTCCAGGCTCTGAGCCATCAGAACAGAGCCCGATGGGGGCTGGAACCCACAAACTGTGAGATCATGACCTGAGCCGAGGTCAGTCATTTAGCCGACTGAGCCACCCAGGCACCCCTGAGTGCTACAATTTCTAACCTCTAACACAGTGCCTGGAACACAGTAGCTAGTAAATAAATGTCTGCTGGATGAGGAACAAATATGTCGTATGAGAACCTGAGAGTGTCTAAGACAATGTTCTGTTTTACGGGGCTCAGCTTGGCTTCCGTTAGAAGCACCTTAAGACAACCATATCGTCTAACTTATTTTCACAAGCTGCAACGTAGGAAGTGTTGGAAAGTCTCTATAATATGTACATGTGTTAAAAGGCTTTTCTTCTGTCCTGAAAATCCCTCGACAGCAGGATGCCTGGCGTATGTATGCATCTATCTCAGAGTGACTGACTTCCGGTCCAATGGTCAAAACGGGCTGTGCTTTAGCAGCCTGGCTCACTGTGTCCTGAGCATGTCAACAGCCCAATTTTAATGTTTAACCTTGGGCGCCGTAAAACTGTCAAAGAAACAGATCTGCGCCTAAAGGGCCGGGACACGCCTCCCTACCACATATTAGCACATATTTGGGATATCACGATCATCATCTTCTTCTTCATTCTCCCTTTTGGTGGGAGGAGAGAGAGGCACACAGAGCCCATTCCATCAGCCTGGACACACTAGAATCTCCCAACTTGGAAAGAACAAATCATGCTGCTGGCCCTCGTGAGATGAGCAGCCCTCACCACTCATACTTGACAAAGTCGACAACCTGGAGAACTGTAAGCCTCCACAGCAAACCACCCCCTTACGATTTGTCTAGTGATGTTTTCTTGTTTCTAAAACCACCAGTGCTGAGTCCTTCAGAGCTAGCTTCAAATCTGTACCCTCACCCTTCACCCCAACAGACTCCTGTTAATCTTTGAATCCATCTCTTTGCCTCTCAATACTTATTACAACCTCTCTCAAAGTCCTCTGCTACACAAACAGATGCCAAATCTCTTCCCAGAACTAACAACATGGAATAAAAGCATGGGAAGTAGGCAGAGCCTAGATTTGGGAAATAGACTTGCCCCGCCCTTCGCTCAAGGAGGACCGCACCTTCATGCTGCACAGTCCTCTGGGCAGACCTGGGAGGCCTGAGCCGAGCCAGCTCTCTGTCCTAGCTGGCAGGAACCCAGATGAAGGAAGATCAGAGTCCCCACAGGAGTCAATCGACAAACCACAGCAGGGCCCCATGTTCACTGGCTATTGGCAGTCCCCGGCGCCTCAAATCCCTTCTTCACATGGGCCCCAACTTGCCCCATCTTTCAGCCCATCCCCCAGGGTCCACTTCTCCTAGCAGGACTTCTTGACTATCACAGCCCAAATGCCCGTGAGCTTGACCTTTTGAGATCTGCAGTGTTTCCTGCCTATACCACGTACATGGCACTTATTACAAACAGACTTAGATTGTAATATATGTGCATTTTATTTTCCCAATTGAATTGTAAACCCTGAGGGTAGGATTTTCCCTAGCAAAACCACCTTTCCCATAGACACACTAAAAAAATGTGTACATTGATGTGGAATAAAGATGAATTAGGAGTTTGTGCCTCCCCTAGCGTAAGCCTTGGAGGAAAAAGCCTCAATCCCAGTAGAGATGCATAATGAGGCTTCCAATACCGTGTTTTTCTTTTGCCCCTAATATGTGGGCCTGTTTCCAGCAAGGGGTTGTCTGTGGAAGTCCATGGGCAGATGCTATTATAGCCACATTGCCATTTGCTGCTTGCATATTTATGAAAAATTATCCTTTCAGAATGAAATTTTCCACGACTGGTTTCTGATCCAAAATAAGGGCGTTTCTCTCTCTCTCTCTCTCTCTCTCTCTCTCTCTTTCTCTCTCTCTCTCTCTCCATTTTTTTTTCTTTTGGAAAATTTGAACAATATCCAGTCAGCCATGTAGAAGTTGGGCATTAGTGAAAAAACAATGGCATGTTTTGTCTTTCAAAATCAATGTAAGCCTTTCTTTTGCGTGACCAATTAAAAAACAACTAAACTTCAAAATGAGAAACTTTCCACTTGTCTAGGCCTCATCAAGGATAAACCTTGCTGCTAATGAGATAGGGCAATGAGAACAGAACAGACACCATTGAAGTCTGTATCCCTTCGTGTTACTTGCATTAAACTTCACAAATGCCCACAGATGTAGTCCGAGTCCCAGGACCTCCGAAATCTAAAAATACGCTGTGTTTGTGAAATCTCAGCATCCACTGGACTGATCGTCAGCTCTGAGAAACGAACAAAGTTTCCAGATAACCCGGGACAAATTTCTGGACGGTAAGTAACTGAGTTATCTTGAAAGGAAGAATTCCCTCCAAATATGGGAGAGTTCTCTCCCTTAATACAGATCGGTTTTGCCTTCAAACTTCTCATCAATAAAACTTTCTCACTTAATACTTGTTGTAACACTCGGATCGACTCAAGTTCACTCTGTGCTCTGAAAATCAGAAAGAAGCTTAGAAATGACCAGTCACCTTAACCAGCACATGCATTTTTTTTTATTTGGCGATAGCTGTTGCAAAACATTTGCATTCTACAGAATATAACAACACTGCAGACATCTTCAAGCCTGATCCCTCACTAACTTGACCAAAATTATGCAACACACTAAGAACGAACACCAAAATAAATTTTAAAGTCTCGACTTTAGTTTCTTTTATGTTTTTTAATTTAAAAGAAAGACATTTAGGAACAGTTTGCATCACAGAATTCAAAAGCACTGCATTGTATATTCTGAATCCATTTGACCATAGATGGGATATTAAAAGTCTTTTTTTTTTTTTAAGGAAGCTCCAATTTCGATTTGAAGTATTCACACACACATACAACCCAAGAAAACCAAAAAGAAATAGGTGAGGACAGAAGAAAAGCCAAGTGGATAGAAATTCCACTTTAACCAAGACACAGAGTTTTCCCTCAGATCAGCAGATGAACCAGCAGCTTGGTTGAATAGGTCCTAAAAGATTTCTCAGACTCATATAAAATAAGGTTGATATTTACACTGCAGGGGCAGGAAAAGGGCGGGAAAAGCTATTGATATGCTCATCCCAGCTCCTAGTACCTCTTCAGAGTTTCTATCATGGAATTCACCTTTCAGTCTTCCTCATCACTCCTGCCTTACACAGACCTATTTGTTCTGAAGCAAAATTCCCCAAAGCCAATCTAAAGTACCAATCAGAGACCCAGCACCCATAAAGACAACTGCTCCTCTGAATTGTCCACGCCAGTAAATAGCACCAAGAGCCACCCCATTGCTCAAGCCAAAGAACTAGATTCTGGACCTCATCACCTGCCCACGTTCAGTCCACTGCCAGCTCTAACTTTCACAATCACTCTTAGCCCTGCCAACTTCCTATTTGGGGTCATGAGCATCTCTAACTGGCTCACTAACTACAACAGTTCCCTCATTTTTTAATCCCTCTCTAGTCCATTCTTGAGAATGATAAAATTCACATCTGATCAGGCTATACTGTAGCTTGAAAATCTTTTCACTGGCTCCCCTGTTACCCTCAGACAGAGCCCAAACTCACAAACGGCTGTGCACTTAAAGGGCCTCTCGTGATTCCAGGATTAAATCTTTTTCTTTTTAATGGTTTTTTTTTTTTTTGGCGTTTTTATTTTATTTTTGAGAGACAGAGGGCAACCAGAGGAGAGACAGAGAGAGAGACACACATAGAATCCACAGCAGGCTCCAGGCTCTGAGGTGTCAGCACAGAGCCTGATGCACGGCTTGAACCCAAGAACCGTGAGGTCATGACCTGAGCCAAAGTTGGACACCTAACCGACTAAGGCACCCAGGCGTCCCTAATGTTTTATTTATTTTTGAGAGACAGACAGACAGACAGACAGAGAGTGAGTGGGGGAAGAGCAGAGAGAGAGGGAGACACAGAATCTGAAGTAGGCTCCAGGCTCTGAGCTGTCAGCACAGAGCCCGACGCCGGGCTCAAACCCTCGAACAGTGAGATCATGACTGAGCTCAAGTCGGACACTTAACTGACTGAGACACCCAGGGGCCCCCAGGATTAGATCTTTTTTTTAAGTGTATTTATTTATTGGGGGTGGGGCGGAGAGCATGCGTATGAGTGAGCAGAGGAGGGGCAGAGAGAGAGAGAGAGAGAGAGAGAGAGAATCTTAAGCAGGCTCCACATGCAGGGTTTGATCCCATGACCCTGAGATCATGACCTGAGCTGAAATCAAGAGTTGCTCAACTGACTGAGCCACCCAGGCATCCCTCCAGGATTAAATCTTAAGGAAGGGAAAGAAGAGAGAGGGCGAAGGAAGTAAAGAGTCAGCTGACAAAACAGATTTCATCCCCCCCCACGCTTCCAAGTCAGCCCCACCCACCACCGTACTTCACAATGCAGCCACACTAAACTATTTTCAGTTTCCCATTTCAGGTCTCTGCTCAAATATCACCTTTTCCCAAAAGCCGTCCCCAGCTCCATATATCTAGTGCAGCACCCCTTTCAAGTGTCCCCATGGCAGACATCACAGCAAGTTTCATACTATATAGTAATTGTCTATTTGCTTATCTGCCCCCAATTTGAGGTAAGCCTGCTGAGGTCGCGGTCCATATCTATCATCTTCCTAGTTTTACCCGCAGGGCCTAGCTTGATGTCTGGTACACAGCAGGGGCTCCCTAACGACTTGTTGAATTGGTGCACGAATGACCTAGAAAACAGGAAGAAAAAAGGAAAGGATGGAGATGCTGGATACCGCCCTCCCTGGACAATCAGCGGTGACTGGCCCCCGAAGGATGGGCATGTGCTGCCCCTTCCTCACACCTCCTCAGAACCTGAGGTGCGCTTTTCACAACCCCCTCCACACAACAATCTTCCATCCCAGCGGAACAATGTGTGCGTCCGGCAAAGAATGCAAAAGACCACGGTATCTGCACCCACTGGTGCCACGTCCTGGCTTTGCTTTGGTGTGTGGGTCAGAACTGATTTCAAGCATGCACCTCCCTTCTCCCCTGTCTTGAACTCAATCTTCTCCCCATGTGAAAATATAGTCCTAACTGATGTCATTCTGAACCGCACGTGTTAAGGGAGCAAAAGGCTCTGTGTCATTTAACAAATGATTCAAACGTCTTAAACGATGTTGTTGCCCTGGTTTGGGTTTTGAAAAATCTCTTTCACAGCAGCACTTCAGTCACTGGAATGCTTGCCTTGTGAGGCCAACAAGGAGTAAAACGCAAGCTGCCGGGCCACCCTGCACAGGTGAGCTGAACGTCCGGCAGAGAACCAGAGGCAGGATGGGCACCCTGAGACTGGGTGAAGCCATCTGGGGGCCCAGGAAGTTCCCAAGGCCCCCAAGAGCTCCCCGCCTCGCTGGCGAGTAACTTCTCCAAGAACAGTAACAACAACTGGTGTCCATTAACCACCATGATGGTAGAGCCGAGGCCCCACAGCAGCGCGGACAGCCTGAAGCTTCTCGTGTCAGAGCCTGGAGTGGAGGCAGTGACGGTGAGGAAGAGAAACCCAATGCTCAACTACTTTCATATCCATGATCAGAATTTGCCCCCTCTCCAGCCCCCCCCCCACCCTGCCCCATTCCTGCCAACGGGATGGGGCTTCCTGATGGATGGTGGCCCCCCACCGGGGCCCTCCACGGGCTCAAGGCCACCTCCCCCAAACAGCCCTAGGAATTCCAAGTGGTGTGGGCTAACAAGTAGAGAGGCCTGGCGGCTTCTTGCATGACCTTCGGCCCAGCCCCTCCCCCTCCACCCCTCCTCCCAACTGAAGATGAGTGAGATAAGGCGCCAAGTAGACCAGCTTGCCCAAAGGAGCCAGAGTGGAGGGGACTAAGGGGTGACCAAACCAGGAAATGCTCCACTGCATTTCCCCCAAACCACAGGGACCTTAAAACTCGTCAGACCGGTTTCAAATTAGCCAATACCCAGAAGAATTTATTAAATGCAACTGTTATGATTCATTTAGATTCATTCCAACTCCGAAATGAGAAGTGACAGTGTAATGACTGGATTTATTTCCCTAAAAGCAGTCAGAGTAAAAGTGCTGGAGTAAAAGACGGGATGAAAGCATGAAAGCAAAGACTTAAAAACAGCTCCGAGCTCATCCCCTGTAGGAAAAGGAGGGCAGAGAAGAGTTGAAAGCCTGGGTTAAGTCGATGAGGGGCGCTCTGGGTCTTCTCCATCCGAGGAAACTTTCTGGAAACGAGACCGCTGTACGTGTCTGCAGAGCACTTTCTCATGCCGGTCCTATTTTGTTTTGCAATATACAACCTTCCGGGCTGTTCCGTTTGTTTGGAATTTATGATGAAGTCCAGTCTCTAGAAACTGTCTGCTTTCTCCCTTGGTTGGCCAGCCTCAGAAACTCCCACTTCATCCCTTCTTTTCCTTCTCCAACAGTTAACCAGCATCCAGTTGGAATTAGATACACGCCTGGCCTGGAGAATTCTTTGCCTTGTTGGGGCAGATGTCAATTAAGATATTGGATCTATAACAGGCATAATGCAAACACCAAAACCTTGCTACCGAAAGTAATCCCTTTTGTCAGCCCAAACCGTCCAACCACCTGCTCGAGTGAAGCCAAGTGAGTCTTCTGGTTCCTCATGACGAGGCCCAGAATACTCACAAACATGCCAAGGATACGAGGAGTTTCCGAGGACTCACTGAAGTCCCTCCCCACCCCCACCTCCACCCCTTTAGGCAGTGGCTCCCTCTTTTCAGGAAGCAATCTCTCTTTTCCATTTGACTTTCCATAAAGAAGCTGGAGTTTTATTTTTCCTTGGCTTCCAATCTGTGCTTTGGACAGTCCCATAAAATTCCTTAGTAATTTATGGCCTGTTTTTCCTTTCAAGTAGAAAAGCACTAATCCCTCACAGAGGGGAAAGACAAGTGTTTCGAATGGGAGGTATGCTAGAAATAGGTCCGTTCTGCATAGGTGAGTTGGGGCCTGACCCACTGTTGAAGGCTTACATGACGAACCTGGCCCTTGGCATAGAGCACGGTCTCAGTAACAGCCTGGGTACAAGTGAGAGCTTGGTTTTGAAAGACTGCCTCTTGACCAGAAAGTTTATCTTCACCTGTCACTGCCATCTGAAAATTCCTGAGGTAGAACTGTCACCTAGATGTCCTCCCCTATAGCACTCTTCTCAAACGCCAGCCCATATAACTCATTATTATGTGTCTACACCTCAGTGTAAATGAGTTTATCAGCAAGAGGAATCCAGGAACATTGACTTTGCCCCAGGCTAAGAGGGGGTCTCAAGGGCATGAGAACCTGAGGTCCACCTTTGCCTCCTGCCCTCCTTCATATTGTTGTCTGCAAGTCAGCCCCCAAAATCTGATGACACTCAGATCTTTGCAAGTAGATTTTCACCATCTTTTCTAATAAACACAAGGGAATGGAGTATTAAAGTATGCCTTCACAACTGAGTTGACCAGTAGCAACAACCAAGTAACGGATGATTTCCGAGGAGGAGAGAGAGTTAACTTGCACTTGGATGATACACAGCCTGATCTGAATCAGGAAAGAGGAGGAACCGTGGGCTTCTGTCCTCAGTCCGTGTAATTCTATATGAACACTTTCAGAAAACCTAACAGTAGCTTTGCTGCTGCTTTATAAATGTCGTTGGCTAAAGATAGAACAAAAACTACTACAATATCATTTAGACAATCTGGCTAATGAGGACCCCATTTGCACCTCTATTTTCATATAAAAACATTTGTCCAACCTCAGCTTTTCTCCCCAAAACAGTGTTGCATGATGAAATGAGCTGGAGAACACTACTCACTCAACTGTCATCCTGGGGATTAATGGAAATTAGCGTATTAAAGGCTCTGAGAAGGTCTGCAATAAAAAAAATGTTTAGCTTTATTTAATCTATCATGTCACAAATCTATTTGATTATGGCATTTATTGATTTACTTCTTTCATTCTGCAGACCACATTTTAGAAGACCCTGCTCCAACTTAAGAGGAAGGATCTTGCCACTGCAGTAGGCTGAATTACAAAGCAAATGCATGCTAACATTGTAGAGAATTCCGGAAGTGGTAGGAACAAAAAGGAGAATCTTAAAAAAAAAACAAAACAAAAAAAACACCCCTCATCACAGTTCTGTCCTTTTGACAGATAAAGACCAACCTCTAAGAGACAGGCAAAGGGTTATCTCAACCAAGGAGCCAAGTTGCCACTTTTGTCAGCCCAAAGGGTGGGTTGATAAAGTGTTCCAACTTGAGTCAACAGCTGGAGAACAAACTGAAAGCATAAATAAATCCATCAGCCTCCTTATTAAAAGTTCCAGACAGATGGTGTTGGCTTTAACTTGTGACCGATAGACTGGATGGGCAGATAGAGGTGGATGAACGGAGTGTAGCAGGAGGATAATGGTTGGGTCCAGTGTGGTATATAGCGCTAGCCACACAAGCACCTTGCTAGGAATCAGGAAACCTGTTTGCTCCTATTTTCTGTCACTACTGCATTTTTTATTTTGATCAAATCACTGAAGTTCTGAGCTCTTATAGTTTTCCATCTGTACATGATGATTTAATGAATACTTGTTACTAGATATCAGTTTTCACATTCTTTCAATTGGAGGGAACATGTTCCATGGACCGTTCCCACCACTTAGGGATGACTTGATGATCCCTAAGAGAAAAAGAGAGAGAAAGTAAAGAAAGGGGAAGGAAAGACGAAGGTAGGAAGGAATTTTGATTCATTTGAACATATTTTGAATAGAGCTTAAATGTATAAATACATAAAGGCAGGGGCACCTGGGTGGCTCAGTGTGGTTGAGTATTCGACTCCTGATTTCAGCTCAGATCATGATTCCAGGGTCATGGGATCAAGCCCCGCATTGGGCTCTGTGCTGAGTGTGGAACCTACTTAAGTTCCTCTCTCCCTCGGCCCCTCTCCCCGACTCGTGCTCTCTCTCTTTCTCTCTCTCTAAAAAAAAATAAAAATAAAAACAAAGGATACATAATGGTCTTGAATGTATAACGGTATTTATATCAATACCTTCTGGCCCTGAGCCTCTCGGACTCAGTGTATTTGGAAAACTATACATCCATGCATGTGTAGTAAATAGCTCTTCCTAAAAACCAAGAAACCCAGGTGCTCATTCATCTGCCCCAGGTGTCAATCCATCATTTAACTTCCCTGGGTCTCGCCATCCTGAGATGTCGAATTAAGAGGAAGAACATGTATTTACTACCATACAAGTATGACAGGAGAACAAAGAGAAAAAGTATAGATTTTGGGATAAATATATGCACATGAGGTGTAAAGTCAAAACACACTATTTTCCAAAGACCCCATATTTGTGACGAAAAAGTGCAAAACTGCCCGGTGCAGCCGAAGGGTCACCAGGGCAGGAGAAATCCACCATGCATCGAGGGGCACAGGCTGAGCTCTCCATCCTTGAGTTTCGCTGGCTCAACCTAAGAACCCTGAGGCACCACGATGTGATTGTGAATGCCATTTGCAGGGACTTCAGGCGACGGGTGGCTCCTGGAGAACACAAAGTATTTCAGTTCACCAGGTCACGTCTGCATCCTATGTTGTTACGGACTTGTTCGTGGAGGAGAAGATGGGCAGGTTTTCCAGAACCAGTCTAGCCTACCGATGCTTCACGGCCACCTCTGGCACAAAACCTTTGTGGCGTGTCCCCTGGACAATTGTAACACATCCGCTTTGATGGAATTGTCTGGGTGAGCACATTGGAGGTTTACTAAGTGCAGAGACCCCTGGCTTCTTTGTTCTCTGCATCTTACGAGTACTAGTAAATTTCTGTTAAATGAAAATTGGTGTTCCAGGCCATTATTTCTCAATTTTTTTTTATTTTTTGTAACTTTATTTATTTTTGAGAGAGAGAGGGAGACAGACAGAGACAGAGTGAGAGCAGGGGAGAGACAAAGAGAGAGGGAGACACAG
Source organism: Cryptoprocta ferox (assembly GCA_028646485.1). Taxonomy (NCBI): domain Eukaryota; kingdom Metazoa; phylum Chordata; class Mammalia; order Carnivora; family Eupleridae; genus Cryptoprocta; species Cryptoprocta ferox. Next base: position 61,078,913 of record CM053576.1, on the reverse strand, counting down.
AATCCGAGGCAGGCTCCAGGCTCTGAGCTGTCAGCACAGAGCCTGACGTGGGGCTTGAACTCACGATCCTCAAACTCACGATCCTCGAGATCATGACCTGAGCCGAAGTCAGACGCTTAACCGACTGAGCCACCCAGGCGCCCCCCAAACTATTTTTATTGGAACCCACAGTAAGTATTAAGATCGTATAAATAATACTCACTAAAACTGAAACAGAAGTTTTATAAAGCAACATTTACCCTTAACTGTATGCAATGCCTTCTGATTATTTCGATATTGTTCTATACTATTTCCATATTTAGAATTGCTGTTTGAGACCCACTTCATAGATTTCATGACCTCGAATGATGGGTCCTGACCTATAGTTTGAAAAACTACTCAAGATGTGCCCTGATTCTCTTTTCTCCCCCCGCAAAATGAAAAAATGGATCCTCCACAAGAAGCAGATGAAAATTCTAAACGTTCTTTACTGATTTAAATTTGGAAAGTGTCAAATGATGCTCACGTGCCTACAATCCAAATCCCATTAGAGAAGGCACATGGCAGGCAGCCTTACTGTGTGTGGGCGTCACTGCAATTCCACCAATAGGTTAGGACAGGATCAACTTTCCTTTCTAAAACTGATGCGATCAGTCTTTTCAAGCGGGCATTTCTCCTTTTTATATTCCTGAGTGTAGGCAGGAGACCTCTCCTTCAGAGCCTGTTCCTCCTAGCACAGCCTCAGAGGCACAGAGCAGGGCTCAAACCTCGAGGACGGGAGAGCACGAAGCCGCACGTCCCTGATGAAAGCACCCACACGTGAACCTGGTGAAGGGGGCTCCACCCGGGCTCTGAATATTCTCTGAGCACTGGAAAGGGCTTTCACACACAAGCCTGATGGGCCTCAGTTACTCTCCAGGCACTCCGGAGCCTTTCTCAGCTACGAAAGTGCCGTGCATCCCATCCACAAGGGGACAGCCACATGACTCCACTTTCCTGCTTGTTTCTGAATCACTGTCTTATCTGTCTTCCTCCCTTTCCCCCTTAAAATAGTTGGCTTCACGGCTGTCTGTGCACAGTCATATGATAAGCAGTGATAAAGAAAAAACTTTTAAAGAGCCAAGAAGGAGTAAGGAAGCAAAGAGAAAGAAACGTGTTCTCTGGCACATGGGGGTGGGCTCCTAAAACTCCAGTTTCCTAGAAACAAAGCCCGCAGATCAATCTTAATCTTGAGCCCCGACAATGTGAAAAGGGCTAGGCACGCTGGCTGAGCAACCCAAACGCTGTTCAGTGTTATCAGGTACTTGGGGAGATAAGATCTGAGCTCTATTCTAGTCCCTACCAGGAGACACCACTGTCCTCAATTTTTCTCATCCGCAAACTTTGGATGAAAATGCCATCCCCCCTCCCCAAATCTGAAAGTGGTTCATCACTACGACTTACGTGTCTGTCACATGTTTCATTTTGCTGAAGTATATAAAAGGAGTCTCCAACCCAACGAGGTAGGCAGAGCCAATATGACTAGTTGCATTTTACGGTTGCGGGAACTGAAGTTCAGAGAAGTTAAATTTCTTCCCCGAGGTCACACAGCTCATTCGTGTGGAGCTGAATTGATAAAGAATAAACAAGCACACTGTGAATGCCGCCCTTTGTGAATGTATACTGGGCCACAAATGCTTGAAAGCAGGCAGCAAATACAAACTTAGCAAACCATAGTGATTTCCTACGTAACTCATTCTAATTAGAACAACCCTCTATCCAAGTCATGCCTCTCAGATGGAAAGCAATCCGTAACCCTTGGCCACCCCACAACACACAGACTCAAACCAGACAGGCTCTCACAACATAAATCCTAGACCACATAATCTACAATTTCTTTTTTACAATATAACAATAGTAACAATAATAATAATAATAATAATAATAGGATGCCTGGTTGGCTTAGTCAATGAGACATTCACCCTTGATCTTAGCTCAGGTCTTGATCTCAGGGTCATGAGGTCAAGCCTCGCGCTGGGCCCCATGCTGGGCATAAGACCTACTTAAATAATAATAATAATAACAACAACGACAGCTAACGTTTTGTGTGTGCTTATCATATGATAAGAGCTTTTCTCAGCATTTGCTACACATCATATTGTTTATACCAAATAACACAATTAGAGAGGAATTAGTGATCTTGCTTTACAGATGCTGAAGTGAAGGCACAGAGAGGGTACACAACTTGTCTAAAGGATGCACAGGGGCGCCTGGGTGGCTCAGTTGGTCAAGCGTCTGACTCCGACTCAGGTCATGATCTCCCAGCTCGTGTATTCAAGCCCCGCATCGGGCAGTGTGCTGACAGCTCAGAGCCTGGAGCCTGCTTAGGATTCTGTGTGTCCCTCCATCTCTCCCCACCCCACCCCCACCCCACGCACTCTGTCTCTCTCTGTCACTCAAAATTAAATTAAAAAAAAAAAAAAAAAAGAAAGGAAAGCACAGCTGGCTCAGTGGTGCAACCAGGATTGGGACCTGCCCCTCTAGTGCAAAGCCTTTGCACTTGGCCATGATGTCACCTGCTTCAATATGCAGTTACCACGCTGTATCTTTCTCACCTTTCCTTAAAAGTATATACACATACACAACCCTTTAAGAACCTGGGTTTGAACTGTGCAGGTCCATTTATAGGCAGATTTTTTTCAATAAATACAGTACACTACTATAAATGTATTTTATCTTCCCTATGATTTTCTTAATAACATTTTCTTTTCTCTAGCTTTCTTGGTAAGAATACAGTATATCTCTCTATATATAACATATAAAATATGTGTTAATCTATTGTTTATGTTACTGGTAAAGCTTCCGGTCAACAACAGGCTATTAGCAGTTAAGTTCTGGGAGAGTCAAGTTACACTCAGATTTTCAACCACACAGGGTCAGTGCCCCTGACCCTCTCATTGTTCAAGGGTCACCTGTAGGGAAACTATGTGTGCCAATGAGGGGGTACAGGAACTCTCTGTACTTTCTGCTCAATTTTTTGTAAACTCAAAACTGTTCTATAAAAGCAAAGTTTAGGGGTGCCTGAGTGGCTCAGTTGGGTAAGCACCCGACTTATTTATTAAAACAGATAAATAAACTTTAAAAAAAGCTGTTTATTGATTTTTTTAATTATGTTGAAATGAAGGTAAAAGATAAAAATTCCCCCTATTATGTCAGCACCCTCCCTTGCCTTCTCCTTTTTAAAAATAACATACAGATGTGTGTGTATGTGTAATTTTTAAAAAAATTTTATGTTTATTTTTGAGAGAGAGACAGAACACAAGTGGGGAAGGGGCAGAGAGAGAGGGAGACACAGAATCTGAAGCAGGCTCCAGGTTCTGAGCTGTCAGCACAGAGCCCGACACAGGGCTCAAACCCATGAACTATGAGATCAGGACCTGAGCCCAAGTCAGACACTTAACTGACTGAGCCACCCAGGCGCCCTGCAAGTGTGATTTTTAAAATATTACCGTATTCTCTATCATGGAAGGAAGGAGAACACTCCAGAACAAATATCTCTAGAACACCTACTATGTAGTTAAATATTATTATAATTTAATGTTAAAATTTACTTAAACAATCGAGCATCTATTATGTACCAGGCAATACGCCAAGTGTTAGCACGAACTGGCCAAGTCTTTTACTCTCTGGGATCCTTTCTGCCTCTGTAAGAGAATAGACAGAGAATATCCCACCATCAACATGAGACATCAATAATTTTAAATGGAGAGCACAAAGAGTAAATGCTACCAGGATTCCAAGGGCCAAAAGAGCTATAGCCTGGAGAATTCTAGGAAGGAGGCCCAAGAAGGAGGGAGACTAGGATAGGCGGTTAGAGTATTCCAGGAATATGGACATGTGGGGATCAGAGCACCAAGAAAAACCAGACGTGGATGAGAGAAAAAAGCCCCCATGCAGGAGGGTCCCAGCATGGAGGATGTGGGATCCACTTAGCAGAAAATGGGAGACGGGAAGACACAAGCCACCCAGGCCCCTGAATGTCTGTTGGAGCGATGAGGCTAGACTGGGTGTGGGGGTGGGGGGACAATTGGTTCTGAGCACCCCAAAAGGGTATTTAGTGCCATTGCACAACTCTTCCATAAATCCCCTGGATCTCAGAGAACAAGGCTAATAAAGATAGGAAAACGAACCCTAAAGCTCTCATCATGAATTACTACTCAAGCACCTAAAACTTAAGTGAGCTCTTCATTCTAAAATGAAAAAAAAATATTTTTAAAACAGCGAGGTGGTCATGGCTGGTGACTTGCACTTTTCAGTGAATAGAGCTCTCCTACTCAGGATCGGGAAAATGAGAAGTTGCGGGGAGGAGGGGGGAAGCTGAGGCACATAGCAGACCAGTAGTGTGGACTGAACTTCACACTTTAGGGCAGGAGGCTGCCTCCATGATTCTAAGGGCTCTTGAAAGGGGTCATTCATCAGAAAAACATGTTCCCTACTTCTGGCTAATGCTGAAATTATTTTAACAAGGGGCTAAGCCTTCCATTTTAAAGTGACTGCAAATTTCCCTCCTCTGTCTTCGGTGGGATGAAGAGATAATGAACATATCCTTTTCCTGAGCATGTTTCATTACTGGGGTTGGAGGACACGGGTCCAGCTTTAGCAAATAAAAAGACAGGATGCCCAGTTACACCTGAATTCTATACAACGGATACTTTGGTAGTGTAAGTATGTCCCATGCAATATTTAGGACATACTTACAGCATAAAAGTATTCTTGTTTATCTGAAGTTCAAATCTAACTGGGCATCCTGTATTTCATCTCACAACTCTGGGTTCTGGGCACCTAACAGAAATAGGACAGAGTCCTAGAAGAGCAAAGGATACAGATAAAGGCACTTGGGTCCCAAAAACAAACTTTTTAAATCAAGTTCAATATATGAAGGCCTACAAAAGCACACTATTGCTCATTGACAGGACTCAGAGTTAATGCTGACAGGCCCAAGAACCTTCACCTACCTGTCCCTCATTCAATCCTACCCACAGCCCTACAACCCAAGAAGGGTGACTATTACTAGCCCTTTTCATAAACAAGGAAACAAAAGTTTGAGGAGGTCAAGTGAATTTTCACAAAGTCACAAAGCTACACAACAGAAGACCCAGACCCCCTGCTCTTGGGTGAATTACGAAGAAGATTATATTTTATTTTTTAACTTTTTATTGTTTATTTATTGTTGAGAGAGACAGAGAGAATGTGAGTGGGGGAGGAGGGGCAGAGAGAGAGGGAGACACAGAATGTGAAGCAGGCTCCAGGCTCTGAGCTGTCAGCACAGAGCCCGATGCGGGGCTTGAACCCACAAACTGTGAGATCATGACCTGAGCTGAAGTCAGACGCTCAACTGACTGAGCCACCCAGGCGCCCCTCGAAAAAGGTTTTAAAGGAAGTAAAGGACTCATGTGGTTGAAGGGGAGATGAAAAGGCAGTTAGCAAGGACGGATCCTTCATGGTCAAATGAGCTCTCTGCTACCTTTAGTCTTGCTACTTCAATGTCAATTATCTAAAATGAAATCTGAGCTTAAAAACCACGGGTCCTAATGGAAATTAACAAAGGAATTTATGATTCCTTACAAGCCTCCCATAATCTTTTCAAAAGGCTGGCTATCCTTCAACTCATGTTTACCTTAGCAATTCCGATGTCCTGGTCAAAAGCAAAGTCCTGCTCTCTCAGGGGAGTACCTTGGTGCACTACCGACATTCAGGCCAGAACACGGCCACCCGCGTGCACTTGTTAGAGGCTGGGCTTACTGAAGAGACAGGTGCTTTGGCCCAGAGAAATGGGATGTACACCTGGGCCACAGCAAAACAGACTAAGAAATCCTCAAACTTTCAGTCACCCCATGAGGCCCACGAGTTAATGCAGGTGATGTTCAGGTTAAAATGCAACACTGAATCTACTTTTTAAAAATTCCAGGGGCACCTGGGTGGCTCGGTTGGTTAAGCGTCTGACTTCGGCTCAAGTCATGATCTCACGGTTCATGAGTTCGAACCCTGCATGGGGCTTTGTACTGACAGCTCAGAGCCTGAAGCCTGCTTCGGATTCTGTGTCTCCCTCTCTCTCTGCCCCTCCCCCAACTGCACTATGTCTCTCTGTCGTCAAAAATAAATAAACACTAAAAAAAATTTTTTTTTAATTCCAGAGGGAACAATGCATCAGGTAGGTCCGTAGGGACCAAAGCCACAGCCCCAGGGCAGGTAATGCATGTTCCCTGAGTCTCCTGCCCCAGGGGCTGCCTAAGAAGGGCCAAGTGTGAGTGTCTACTTCTGCACACCTGGAATCCAGCAAACGCTGAACTCCTGTTGCCAGCTTATTTCAGAGAGGGAGGGAAGTAGGGAATGGAACGAAAGTCCTCGTTTGGCCATTACTGAATGAAACCTTCAAACAAAAGCACACTTTCACCTGTATCAAATAAAAAATATTAAATGCAGACAATTACCAATAATTAATTGCCATTTATTGAGAACTTGCTAGAAGCTGGACACTTTTTCATGTTTCATCTCTCATTATAATAACTCTACAAGGTAGCTATGATTCCCATTTTACAGATGAGGGGACTGGTAGATAGGTAAATAACTTTCCCAATATTATGCAGCCACAATTGAGAAAACTAGAATTCAGCCCAGGACTGACTCCGAAGCCCACGCTACTGTTTTAGATCCATGAATTTAGACAAGTCACCACTCAATGACATGAAGGATGCTTCAAAGCTATTCTTCTCTATTGGGCCTCTAAGAAATAAACAAAGAAAAGTAGCTGGAAATATAGCATGGGAGATTGGGGTACACCCTTAGGATAGATTCCCTTAATAATCAAGAGTTCGATATATCATCATAGCGATCCTGTTGAACACCTTGCTCGGAGCAAGATTCCTAGAACATAAAAAGTGTTCATTATTTATTTGTTGAACAACTGGCTGACTAGCTGGATAAATAGATGAATGCATAAATATCCATTCTATCCACTGTTCCCTTTCTTTGGATAGCTTATTATTTTGTTTCTTTGTGTGTGCTTTGTTAACAAAGCAATTATTTTTGGATTGCATTCCTATTTTAATCTCCCTGGTTTCCTGACTGCCTTCATCACCCAAAATGCTAAAAATGCTTGCCCAACATTTTTTATGCTCTTCTTCCATTTAGAGGGGCTCCCTTCCCTATCCAGTTTCCATTTTCGACAAGGCCTGGCTCACAATCTTACAAAGAAGCCTTTGCCAAGTAATAGGACCCACATTAATCTCCCTCTCCTGTGATGTCCCAAAGGTCTTCAACTTCACTGTTTCATCAAAGGGTGTTCATCTCGAACCCCCAAAGGGCCCACTTGAGGAAGGTCCATTCCTTCTTTTATCTAATTATAATGCTTTGCAAGGTATGTCCACAAAACACTAGTTCTATGATGCTAATAATTTTTTCACAAATAAGAGCATTCCATGATGAGTAAGTTAGGGAAACACGTGACTACACAGAGGCATACAAGTCTCTTTCCTACAGGCCATCTTGAAGTCTTTAATACACTAATGCACCTTTGACTCGGCAACATTTCCCAACCTCTTTGATCACAGCCACCTGAAAATATTACAAGGCTCGCTCCTAGTCTTTGAAAGATACTCTGGCAAACACTCGTCGATTACAGGTCCCATCCCTGGTGGCTGATGATTCTCTCAGCTGCCCAAAATGGTTTAATCATCCATCCAAAAGGTAGGGAGATGGATTCCAGAAATTCTGCTTGCTTGTTTGTTTCTGGAATATCTTTGGAGTGGCTCAGTCACAAAGATAGAGGGCTCCATTTAAAAAATAAATATATTTTTGTGGGCCTTGAATAGTACGTAAAGAAGCAAGCTATCAAAAATGGCTTTGTGATTTTGATCACAGTAATAAAGATAAGGAGGGAAGAAAAGCAGAAGCTGGCAGTTTTTCAGAGATACAAGACTTAGCTTCATGGAGAACAATAAAGATAAAATATCATCAAGTGCTAGGCTGAGCAAAGTCAAGGCCCAAAATGCAGAGAGCCATTGCTCAGGATCATTGTTAGGATCATTGTTAACAAAGGCCTTATCTCAGGGCATCTAGATCTATGCTAACGCCTGCCTTCACAGGTGTGGAATCTAAGGTCAAACCTCACTGATCAATAGAAATTACCTGACTCCCTAGTCAATAAATTTCCCAGGGAGGCGGGGGAAGTATTAGCAGATCCAACCCTGAGAAGGTGAAGTCTAGGTGTCTCCAGGCTCAGAAAACCCTGTAATGAGCTCTCCTTCTTAATTACAATTCTGTACACCAGAATAGTTATGTTACTCAGAGATTAATATTGTGTCTCCTATCAGACTATATGCTCCATGAGAACAGCTCCTAGCATGGCACCTGGCATGTAAGGTAACTATATAGCAAATACATAAGTAAATATTTGCTAAATGGATGAAAGGGTGGCTGGAGCAATGAACTAACATACCACCTTGTCCACTGGTTAGAATCTTTGGTGGGTTCCGCCATTTTTCTTTCTGGAACTGGATGGTGGACTTCTAAGAAGGGCAGAATCTAAGTTAGTCTGATGAAAGAGGGTTGCCTATGTGGGCTTCTACAAAACAAGACCCAAAAGGCAGCCTTTTATTCAACCAGCACAGATGAGTGATTGGCTACATGCACTTCCTGAGTGGCTTACACTCTGCTTGGTGAACCACGGGAAGAAAGACACTTCTACTCACAAGATCTTATATCTGGCTAGGGTAAAGACTACTGGCATCAAGAGATACTACAGTCTGAAAAAAAAAAAAATCTACTCAAGAAGGACATAAGCAAAATCAATGTTTGCCCTCAATAATTAATTACCGATTTGCCCACCATGATTTTCTTAAACCCTTCTTGAACCGGATCATATCTTTAATCTGATCTACCTCTTGGGGTCATTAGCTCAACGAGTTTATGCCTTATTGGCAAATAAAGGTGACTTGTTCACTAGCTCAAAAAACTACCTCTCGGAGACTTCAAGGTGAAGTAGAGGGGACCGGGAGGGGTGAGGTCGGGGAGGTTCTCATTTCTGCGCTTGGATTCGTTACCAGGTTGTGCTTCTCCCCTTCCCCCGAGGCGTGGAATCATGGGGCTCAATCATATTCCCTCTGGAGTCTCCATTCTGTTTAGTGGCCAGTAAGCTGCGGTGACAACAGTACGTTCCTGTCCCCTCTGCAATCCCAGCACAGTACAAACTTTTGGCCACTTCACAGGGTTTCTGCCAGAAAACTGGCTTTCAAACAGGTGCAGCCCTGCTGATTAGCATTATAATAGATTGTAATTACTTAACCAGCCCATATATACCCGGAGGAACTTGGAGAGAAATAGAATGTTTTGCCAAGTGTAGCTTTTATTTATGTAAAATACTGCAGACCTGCTCTAGAGTTCTCTTAGTCTAAGTGAAACTTCTGGAAGCTTTTTTTCTGCATATGCTTCAATGAGCTCCGGCACCAGAGTTCAGGCACCGGAATTTAAAATTTCATTTCTTATTGTTGCCAATTACAAAAGGTTTTGTATCAGAGGCCCTTATGAGAACTTAAACTTGACTTTAAACTCCGCAATGGGAGGAAAAGGGGGCCTTTTTCTTCTCCCCTTCCCACAGCACCTGGCACAGGCCCTGGCACCCAGAGTGTTTATAATTCCTACTCTCAAAGGGACGCCTAGGTGGCTCAGTTGGGTGAGCTTCCGACTCTTGATTTTGGCTCAGGCCATAATCTCATGATCGTGGGATCGAGCCCCGCATCAGGCTCTGCGCTGAGCATGCTGCCTGCTTGAGATTCTTTCCCTCCCCCTCCCTCGGCCCCTCCCCTTTCCACTTGTGTGGAAATAACACGGCCTTCTTCCATAAGAACAGCTTCAAGGATCCCACAGATTTTTATGAAATATCCTTTTTTTCTGCTTCTCCTCACTTCCTTCAACTGGACAGAAAGACTGTTTAAGGAATTCCTTCAACTGCTTACCATACTGGTCTTTCCAGCTAGATTTCATACTCCTTGATACCATACACAACTTTGGTCTTACCAAGTTCCCGACTCTACCAAAGGGCTAGACCACAGTAGGTGCTAGGGGAATACACACTTGCTTAATTAAGTTCATTTACTCATTCAACCAGGCACCAGGGACCATCTGGGATACCAAGAGTACAACAGTGAACAAACACCAGTGCGTTTATAGAGCCTCTGTTTTGGTATTAGAGATAAACAATAAAGATAAATAAGAAAAATATATAAGATAGAGAGATATGACCTAAAGAGTAAAACTAAAGCGAGAAAGGAGGATGTAAAACATCAAGGAAAAGAAAAGGTGGCATTATTAACTAGGGTTACCAGAAAAGGCCTTACTGAGAATGTAATATTTGAGTTAAGGCTTGATCCATGAGGGTACCTGGGAAAGGAACATTCCAGAAAGATGGAATAGCCAGTGAAAAGACCGGGGTAGGAACATGGTGAATACGTTTAAGAGTGTCGAGTGGGTCAATATAGCTGGGAAAGGAGTGAAGGAAAAAAATGTAACAGGCAATATAGGGTCAGAGACATCATAACAGGAGCCTGACCATGTTGGCCTCGTAGATTATAAGGACGTGGGTTTCTACCAAGAGATCTGTGAACTGAGTGACATGAGCTGGTGAAGTTGCAGCAAGGGGGAATCTCTTAGGAGGCTGTAGAAATAATCCAGGTATGAGATGATAAGGTCTAGGGCCAGAGTGATGTCAGCAGAGGTATACAAAGATGACCGGATTTGGGATATATTTTGAAGGCAGAGACAACAGATGCTGCTATTCGTTTGGACATGGGGTCATAAGAATGCTAGGCATCAAGAATGGCTTCTCACAGATTCTGGCCTGGGCAACTGAAAGGATGCAGTTGTCATTTCTTGAGATAGGAAAGCCTGTAAGAGGCTTAGATTGGGGAAGGGGGGATCGGATATACAGTTTTTGACATAACAGAGGTTGAGATGCCCTTGTACAATCAAATGACAATGACCAGAAGGCAGTCACATATATGAGTTCTGAAGCTACAGTTACATGTGCTGGAATTAGGAATTTGGAGTCAACAGCACTGAGAATGTATTTAAATCCATGAAACTAGATGAAATTGATACAGTAAAACCAAAACAGAGGCTCCCAAATATCCTTATTTTCAACTGGTCCTATGCTTCAATAAATAATTACCCTTTGCCTACAGTGGCCGCACAATTCCTAGACTTTTCAAAACAATCTCATTTCAAGTGATTCTAATATTTTCAAAAAGGCAATTGTTACGTGTAACTAAATTAACTTTGTTTTTAGACTATGTGAGACTTTATATATAAATACATTCACAAATCAAAGAGAGAAATATCACTGGACCATATGTTTTGATTTAAGATTCTAAAACTATGAATATACGCATATAATGCTTCGACTGTTAATAAAATTGTTAGAATGTACTGTAGCCTAGCCCTTTGCTAAGAACTTTACATAGATTCTCTTATTTCTCATAAAAAGCCCAAGAGGTTGTCAAACTTTATAAAAACGATTATAGTCCCATTTTACAAATGAAGAAACAGGCATCAAGGGCCTATGTCACATGCCTCAAGAATGACAGATGCATCCTGGGGTATCTGGGTGGCTCAAGTCAGTTGAGCGTCTGACTTCAGCTCAGGTCATGATCTCACGCTTTCGTGGGTTGGAGCCCCGAGTCGGGCTCTGTGCTGACAGTTCAGAGCCTGAAGCCTGCTTTGGATTCTGTCTCTCCCAATCTCTCTCTCTCTCTCTCTCTCTCTCTCTCTCTCTCTGCCCCTCCTCCGTGTGTGCAGGAGTGTGAGCTCTCTCTCTCTCTCAAAAATAAATACATAAACATTAAAAAAAAAAAAAGAAAAGAATGGTAGATGCAACCTGTAGATAGAACCCACAGATCCGAGGGAGAGGGGCGCGCTGAAGAGTAAGGGAACTGAGGGTCTCAAATATTCACTAAATCTGCTGCTGGTCAAAGACAATACAGAGGAGAAACAGGACTGACAGACAAGGTCTGACTGCCCAGGAGACCCAAGGCCCTTTAATTTCAGGGCCCCAATGCCAAGTGGCTTTCTGCGATAGCACCAGGGCAAGAACTAACCCTTAGGGCAGTTGTTAAATAACCAATTATGTACCATGGGGAGCAATATTTAATGAGACGGTAAGTGTTATAGGAGTCAGTGGGGAGCCAAGTATGGAGAGATCCTGGCACCTCAGCTGTTGGTGGACAAATTCAAGGTGCAGGTTGCATACGAAGGGGGCTTTGACCACACCCAGTCCTTCCACACCTCTTTCTAGACCCTTCCCACCTCACTCTATCTAAATTATAATAGCTTTCAAGGATCTTCTAAGATTTCCCTACAAAACTCCTGAAGATAGAGATATGCCTTCAGGCAGTGTACTATCAAGGGGGTACTCAAGCCACTCTCTGTGTGAGACAGAACAGGGCCTCTTTAACTACCAAGCCAGTCCTCGGACTCTGCCCAGAGCATCAGCATCTGAACTAGCGGGGTTGGCCTTGGCCTTGGGGTGTTGTAACAGTCTCCCCATGGGATTCTGGGGTCAACACAGAGTAACAGCTCCTGAGCTTTACCCCTTCAGAAAGAGTGTGAGCCTATCTCACAGGGTCAGCAGGGTGGAATAATTTTGAGAAACCTTGTCAAGGAGCTATTTGGGAAATATGAAACCAGAGCACTAGAGTCCCATTCCTTGCCAAACGAGGCTATTCAACTGAAAAGAAACATTTTGGAGATGATGAAAAACCGGCTTCTTTAGGTCCTGGATAATAATCAACTCTTTAAAGAACCCTCTCTAGGACCAATCCCATGGTAGGCTTGCGGGGCATAATACTAGCTCTAGTTACTAAATGTTCACTGAGCCCTTGCTGAGACAGGCATTGGTCTACGCACTTTCCATTTCCTTTCATCCCCTCAACAATCGCACTTTGTTAGAAGTAGATATTTTTACATCATCCACTTTTCACAGAGGAAGAAACAGGAACACAGGTTAAAAAGCTCACTAAAGGTCACAAAAAGCTATTGGTGGTAGAGGCAGGATTCGAACCCAAGCAGCCTCCCTCCAGCGCTCTGCCCTTAAGTGCTGGGCTGAACCACCTCTCAGAAAATGACAGTCTGTCATTGTCATTGCATTAGATGTCTTCAGAGGAGGGGTGGTGGAACAGGGGAGGGCCGAGCTCAGTATATACCCTAAGTGAGGGGACCGCAGAGCCATCTCCAGACTGCGAGCGGGGAGCAGCCAGCTGTCACGTGCTTGCTCCATCCACTCTCCCTGCCATCCACCATGCTTCCACCATCTGTCCTCAATGCAAAGCAGCTCCATCCAGCATTCACTGGGCCCCTGCTTCCAAGGAATCCCCATACTTCCCGTTTCCACAACTATGCTTATAAATCTTGCTGGAGGACTCACAAAGGTCTACTATAACATTTCAGGACATTTCTGGGTACAAAGTCTCGATACACAAATTATCTGGAGCCCTCCCTCCCCTGCTCACAATTTCTATTCTCCCCCCGTGTTCCTCAAAGCATGGTCTGGTCAAATTCTCTTGGACCACTTGTTACAAATGAGGGTTCCCAGCGCCTGTCCTAAATTACCAAATGAAAAGCTCTGAAGGGGCGGATATAGGCAGACCTATATTTTTAACACCCTCCCCGAGTGATTCTTACGCACACTCAACTCAGAGCAGCATTAATATCCCATTCCTGGAAAACGAGTGACAGCAACAGTATTTAATGGGATTCTGCTTTCAGTACAAGCGAGATCTTCCCGTCTCCCTGTAATGAGCTTTCTCTAAAACAACCCCCTTTGTCATCACAACTGATACATCTCTCATTATCTAGAGAATAATTATCGGAGCCTGGCTTTTAAGCATTCTAGAATCCACCTCAGTTTTCTAAACTTTCTCCTACTCCAGGGCATCCAAAGTGTGGCCCCTCATATAGCTAACGATGGTAAGAGGCACCGGCTTGAACTTCCTTCCTGGTTATTTTGGAAGCCATGTGTTTATGTTAACGTGAACGAAGAAAAGGTGGAACTGCAATATTCCAACCTGTGATTTCATGAATGCTGGCGCTGAAGTGGGAAATAAGGGAACCAATGTTTAAAGGTTTTAAGTAAATAATAGCACAGGTGGTATTAAGATAAAAGTCTTAAATGAGGGAAATTTTATCCTGCCTGATCCTTGCTGATGGGCACCCTCAGTTTGGGCCATGCCTCTCTGTTCCTCAACCTTGACCACAGATGTTCTCGGCCTTTATTCCAGCAGTGTCTGAGCCCATGGAAATGCCATCTCCTATTGTAAATACCTCTTTAAATGCTACCCACCACCTCATGCCCAAGTGTGGGTATGCCTCCTTCTGGCCTTTTTGTAACTCAAGTTGGAGTGCTTTGTGTTTTTTTTTTGATCTGTCCAATACCTATTGTACCTAATTCACATTTGCTATGAGACAAAAGAGATATGATTTTGAAAGCACTTTAAATTATTGTGTACCATGAAAACATCAGGGACACAGCGCAAGGATCTGCAGGGAGAATACACTGTAAGGGTCAGAGGGTCAGTTCTCTACCAGGCAAGCCATGGGCAACAGGAGTCACAGGCCCTCCTTCCAATCCCCCTGTGCTGGTCATGTGACCTTGGGACCCCACTCGGCTTCTCTGAGACTCCACGTCCTTGTCTCTAAAACCTGCTTCTGCACTAGCTGATCGGGTCCAGGGACAAGTCCAACATGAATTTGAGAACCTTAGAGAATAATAACCAGGCAAGGCTAGTGCTCACTGGATGCTTCACGGCAAATGCTCCAATGTGGGGATGGTGCCTTGATGAAGCCAGGGCTGGGGAAGGCCCCGGCAAAGCATCAGAGACACTCAGACACCTCTCCCTCCAACGGAGATGTGTTCTGTGGCTGAACCGGCCCCACTGTTCATCCCACCTGCTCTCTGCCTCACTCTCCGTCTCCCTCATCTGCACAGACAGCAAAGGCCCCATGGACGGTCTCACTGCCATCCTCAAGTTTTTTCCATCCTCCTCCTGTTCTAAATCGACAACTTCAAAACCACACGTTCTTGGTGTGAAGGTCTGGTCCTGAAATTAGCTATCCCTGCAGCTCGCCCTCAGACATCCACTACTTTCCTGAGTCAAAGAGCCCACGTGTGGAAAGGAAATGGGGAGCGAGTGGGAAGCCTGGCGGTGGGAGGCAGGCAGAAGTAAGGGGCATTGCTGACATGGCACAGAACAGGATGACAGTGTGTTCTCTGGGACTCCAGAAAGGTCTGCCTGCTTCCCAAAGTGTAAGCCGCGAGTCTCCCAGGGTTGTACTTGGTTTGTTGAAGCTTCCCTGTAAGACCCGTAACCATGGTTTCGGGCAGACTACATCACAGTGAGAGCATAAAGAGAAGAGGCTTTTTTCCGATTTTCCTCTGTAACTCCATCTCCTTGTAAAAAATATGGAAGGTGACATGCCAAGGTGGTCCATAGGCGACCTCTGACCCTAGGAAAATCAAGAAGTGGCCTGCTTTCAGTAATTAGAAGGGGATTCCTCTCTATTTCTCCATGAGGATCCAGATGTCTCTTTTTGTGTAGGCCAACGAACCCTGAAAACATATGCACCCAGAGCCACACCTGCTCTCGGCAGCAACATGTAGCATATCAGAAAACACCAAAATCCATATCCTAATTGAATACCTTCCTTCCAAAAAGGGCGAAAGCAAGGTTTGTTGTCCCTGTTTGGGGGGGGCTACGGTTGAATGCATTTGGCTTATAGTATCTGGAGAAGGGAGGCCTATTTCCCAGTCCCTAATATTTTGACAATGTCATCAATCAACCCAATGTCTGGCTTAGAAGCCGAATCGGGCACTGCACAGTACCCTGAAAATCAAAACAGGGAACTAATATAACTTTAAGTGGGATTCAAAGCACTGACCTCCAATATCTCACAAGCAGAATCATTTTTAAAATACAACACTCCTTCTGGATGAATGGGCGATGCACCGGGCAAAACAAGCTGGTCTGGTGTTGCTGGGACCCTGGAGGAGACATCCTAGAGAACACATTTTTCTCCCTGTATGTCAGAAGATGAGCTAACCACCATGCAACAAACAGAACAGAAACAAGCTAGCTTCCTCCCGGAGGGAAAAATTAAGCAGCTCCTCACTGGGCTACACAGGACAAAGCCAGGACGTGCGAGAAGCCGTCAGTCTAGGGCTCCACGTGCCTCTCCAGGGACGGAGGAACCCACCCACACAAAATCACACACAGCCAGCCCACCACGCGCCTGCGGAAGGCGCCGGGTTTGCTGCCAACCTTCAGCACCAGCGGCCGGGGGCTCTTCCAGCTTGGGAGCGCCCTACAGCACCCGTTGTCGAGAGGGGACAGAGGAGGGCCTGACCCTCTTGCCAAGACTCCTCTTCCTTGCCCCACCGCCTACTTCTCCCCACCTACGAAATGGAGTATGCTTCCCCAAGGCAACTGAGACACATACACACACACCCCAAAATGGCAAAAAGTCTCGGCGCCCCATGACCAAACACGAAGGCCGCGAGTGCTTCCCCGGGACCCTGCAGCTGGGCTACTGGACCCGGAGGCGTCGGACTCACCCAGTCTTCGAAGTGCCGGCTCCCGTTCTGCAGCAGCTCCTCAAACTGGATGGTGCAGTTGGCCACGAAGTCGTCGTAGCCGATGGGGGCATCGTGGAAGACGGCCAGCTCGATCTTGCGCCCGTTGCACACATCGGTGACGAACTCGTCGTGCCAGGCCGGGCTGTTGGTCTTCTGCTTGGTGGCCGTTTGGCCGATGCGCGAGTCGTCCACGTTGAGGGCGATGTAGGGGTCGAGAAGGAAAGTCTGCGGCCGGGGTCCCACCGCATGGCGCAGCGACCAGGCTGTGGGCTTCAAGCTCACGGCCTCGCAGATTTTGATCTTAAGAAGGCCATTGAACACTACCATGGTCGGGGCGGGGAGTGGGGGCCGGGGTCACTCCGTCCGCCCCGAGGGCAGGAATGAAGAACCGACGCCCCGGCGCTCTGAGCCACGGGGACTCCCGGGTCCCCTCTCACCGCACCCCACACTCTCCCTACACCTTGTAGCGTTGCGCCCTAGCGCGGGCTATTCTCAGCGAGTGCATGTATTTCCTTGCCGGGTTCCTAACGGAAAACCGGGGGGGGGGGGAGAGCTGGGGGACGTTCGCGTTTGGAGCAAGTCTCTCCCCCCCTACCACCAGCAGCACCCCCAGAAGAGGAGACGAGCTGTCGGCTTCGCTGCAAGGCGCGGGGTCTGTGTCGCCGCCTCGCTGGTTCTCTGGTCCGGGCTGCGGGGACGCGGGCACCGCGCCCGGCGCTTACCTACCTTTCCGAAACATAATCCCCGGGAAATTTCGACTCCGGGAGGGGGAGGGGGAGGTGGGACGGGGCGGGGACAAGAACCGGGGGCGCAGATTTCAACCCGGATCCTCTTCGCACACCCAGCGCCTGCCTCTGACCGCGCGGGGCGGGGGATGGATCGAGGGATGTTCAGTCTATCCGGAGGGATGCATGTCGAGAGGAAATGGTCCTCCTCGGAGCCAAATTTTTAAAAATCCACAAGCCGCACAGCCAGCCTGGCCGCCTCCTCTTGGGCGAAGCCGCGCGGCGCAGCAGTCGGCGATCGGCAGGCGCCAGGAGCCCGGAATCTCACATCCGCGCGGGCTCGGGAGTCGGGGTGGCCGCCGCTCGGGCTCGGGGCGCAGGCCGGCACCGGGCGGTGCGCAGCGCGGCGGCGGCGGGGCCGGGACTGCGACTCGGCGCGGCCCCACCTCCCGGGCGCCGGCGCCCGCCGGCCGCGCTCCCAGCGTCCCCGCTCTCTGCTGCCGCTCGCTCACCGCCCGCCCGCCCGCTCTCCCCTTCGGTCTCTTCTCCCTCCGTCAGTGTGTGAGCGAGTCTCCCTCCCTCTAATGCAGGAAATGCGCAAAAGACGTCAGTGTGTGTGTGTGTGTGTGTGTGTGTGTGTGTATGTGTGTATGTGTGTATGTGTGTGCACGCGCGCGCGCGCTCCTGTGTTTGGGGAAATAGAAAGTTTTGCCTGTTGGGGGAGCAATACGGGAAAAGTGAGCGGAGGAGAGGACGACGCAGAGAGGGCGAGTCCGCCGGGTCGCGGCGGCGGGCGGGGGAGCTGAGCAGGGGACCGGCGAGGGACCCCGGGTGGCGGCGGCGTTGCGGGCGGCGGTGCGAGTGCCTCGGGCTGTGGACACTTCGTCTCTGGTCTCCGCCGGGAGAACTGCGGACCGCGCGTTTCCCCGGGGCTCCACGGCCCACACGGTCTCGGAGAGACGGGGGTGGGGGAGTGGCGGGGGTCGCACAGCGGGAGGAGACTCGGGACCCTCCCCCAGGCCCACCCCACTCTGGCCGTGGCGGGCGAGAGCAGCCGGCGGAGTATCGACCCGTCTGTCATTCTGTCCGGAGACTCCGCTCCACCGCGGTGGGGGAGGGGAGAAAGGGAGGGGCGTGCAAGGCTCGGTGTGAGCTTTTAAACATTCATTCTCTCTTCCCTTGCTTTGGGGGCATTCTCCCCCTTTGGGATCTGTCCTGGACTTTTCGGGCTGCGAGAACTTGTTGACAACTGAAAGCTTGGTCGAACCCCGGCTCTATTTGTGTTTGTTTATTTTTTACAAAGTGACTTCATATTTACTCTGGTCCTTGTCTGTGCCCTTTCGGGGGGACATGGCTGTGATCAGCACGCTGACAGCGGCCGTGGAGCTGCGAGAAAGCGGGGCGAGCCCTGCGGGGGGCGAGTGACCGTGTCCGCGCTAATTTCCTCCGTAACCTTTAAACTCTAGCTGGAAGCCGCGGCGGCTGATCACGTGAGACGAGCCTTGGGCTGCTGGGGAAGAATTTCCTCCGCGGGGAGCCGGGGACCGGGTAGGCGGCCCGGCGAGGGACGGCCCCGCGCCGGGGGACGCGAACCTGGGAGGGCGGGGCGAGAGCGCGGAGGCCCTGGGCGCGGCCCTGGCTGCTACAGCCCAAGGACTGGGCTGGGAAGAGGTCATCAACGCAACCTGCGAGCAAGAGGTTGTACACGCGGAAAAAGAGAACCTCGGCGCTCCCCTCTGTGCGGATCCAAGTCAGGGACTTTGTAGGCATCGCGATAAACTGAGTTTTTATCTGGAGGGTTAAGTTAGTGTAGACCAAAATTTAAAACCCACCCCTTGATTACATTTTCTCCGTAGGAAAAGGTTATCATGGCCTGTAGCTTAAAGGCTTAAAAAGGATTAAAGGTGAGGAAGGAGGCAGTCCCCTGAAACAGCTGGATACCAAGGGCAGCTACAGGGGGCGAAAAAATGATCAGAAAGTCCCAAGACGATCTCCTGGCCTGAAATCACTGCTCTCACAATTTCTCCCAGCACGTCCTGTTGAATAGGGCAGCCGGGTAGAGAGTGCTAAGACGCAGTCTTAGGGACAATTGAGATCTTGCGCTTGTAAAAAGTCAGGATATGAAAGTTCTGCCTTACATGGCCACTCCCACCAGCTGGAGGTGTATTTTAAAATCTGTCCGTTGGACAAACGCCGGGTGGGATGTCTCATTGCTGTTTAACTTTTATAGGTCTTTGATCATCAGAACTTTTTCCTCCTGGCTCCTTCCTTCCACCATTTAATTCTTACTAAACTTGTTGCCCCCTTCAGGGGGGCATGTGATGGAAGGCAACTGCAAACCGGGCTCCGTGTTCAGTCAAGGCGTTTGGGAGACAGAACCAGCACTAACAGCTGAGATAACTTGGCAGAGAGACAAAATTTAAGAGGTACCAGTAATAATAATCGGCTTAGTAATCAGTAGTCAAGAGGTGTAATATTTTAATGCAATATTTTTACAAATCAAAATTAATGTAAAAATAAATGAGCATAACATCCAACTTTTAAATAAATTTAAATATTACATTAAAATATTATTCATGTCACTGAGTTTATCGGCACCCTTGAACTTCTGTACCTGAGATGAGTACTCCATTTGCCTCGCCCTTGCCCCAGCCCTGTTGGGAACTCTAGAAAGGCAAGGATTTCGTAAGTTTAGGGATCCATGAGTGTTTCATACCTTCTCTGTACTTTCTCTGGGTGAGATTACCATGCAAACAGAAAAGTACACAGGATTGAAAAACATTGGCCAAAATACCTCCTTTTCAATGGGTTAAATAGGAAATAAGTTTAGAATTAAGGGCATGATGAACTTGAACTTTTTGCATGATATCATATTCCACCCCTCCCCAGACAAGACCTCCCAAATACAGTAAATAAACAGGGTCTGGTGACATCTCAGTGACTAGGTGTTCTTAAAAACCAATAATCTACAAACCTCCAACACCAATTACTTGTGACCTGGGTAAGGATGCAGAAGTATAGCATCTGCCTCTTGGCAGGCTGTTTGTTACATCACGTAAATAACCAGGCTGCAATTAAATGTGACCAATACCAATGTGACCTCACCTTCTTTTTTTGTGGGTTTTAACCCTTTATCTAAGTTTTTATTTAAATTCCAATTAGTTAACATACAGCATAATATTAGTTTCAGGTGTACAACATAGTGATTCAACACTTCCATACAATACCCGGTGCTGAGCACAACAAGTGCACGCCTCTTAATTATGAGTCTTTTTGTCTGGGGTCGGGGGAGGCAGAGTCACTCAAAGACTTAGCCAAATACCCTGCCTGTTTTGTATTGAACGGCTACTTAAATGGAAAGGGAGAATCTCTGTAGCCTTCATGCAAACATTGTTAATTTCCTTCTCTTCTTACATCCTTATTTCTAAATAAATCTCTCACATTCCTTTAAAATTTTTTTTAACGTTTATTTATTTTTTGGGAGACAGAGAGTGAGCGGGAAGGGGCAGAGAGAGAAGTGTCACAGAATCCAGAGCAGGCTCCAGGCTCTGAGCTGTCAGCACAGAGCCCGACACGGGACCTGAACTCAGGGACCAGGAGATCATGACCTGAGCCGAAGTCAGACACTTAACCAACTGAGCCACCCAGGCGCCCTGAAACCTCTCACCTTCTTAACTCTTGAACCTGGCAGAATAAAAATCTGTATTCTCCTGAATCACCATGGCAATGCCAGATGTGAGACTGCCTAGGGAAAACCCTTAAATTTACCTGAAGGGACTGTTGGGGGGGAGGTTGTCTAAAATAACCCTTTGCTCCAGATTCACGTGAAAAGAAAAACAATTCCTTGCAGGTGAGAAACTTGAGAATGTAAAATTCCAGTCAATAACTATTGCCTACTTTCGCCTTCTCTTGGTCCCTGTGTACAGTCATGAAAGATAGGACAGAGATGGCATTGGCGTTAAGCAAGATGCCCTGTCAATTCCAACTATGGCCTAGTTATTTTGTGATCTTTGAGAGAAGGAAAGGAAGAAAACTAATTTCAGAATTTAACAAAGATGATCAAGACGGTGCCCCCTCCTTCAAAAATTAAGTTCATGGCGGGGGGGGGGGAGACTGATTGAGCAAGAGACCCCAGGGCCACATGATAAATGCTACAATAGATGTAGGGGTGCACCGGCCTCTCTGGGAGCACAAAGGCAGGTTCACCCCTTGCCTGATGTTGCCTGGGAAGGCATCACTCAGCAGGTCTAGACTTTCCCATAGGCGAAGAGGAGAGGGAAGGGCACTGGAGGCATTGGGAACGAGTGTGCAGAGCATACGTGGTAAGAGCCTGGCTGTGTGGGATAAGGAGGCAGCCAGGTGGCCCTGGCATGTGGCAGACAGTAAGAGGGGCATGTGGCAGACAGTAAGAGGAGGAAAGGTAGGTTGGTTGGGATAATTAAGACTCTGTTGAGCCTGTAAACAAGTTTGAAGTTTTTCCTTGAGAGACACTGATCATTCTGAAGTGGGGAACAGGGTAACCAGAGTTAATGCTTTCAAAAAAACCATTTTGCAGAGACAGATATTTTCCTCTTCAGCAATCTCCCCCTCTCCCCCCGCCCCAGAAGACTGCCCTCAAAATAGGATGTTAGAGAGATAGAAGATCCATGTCTGAAGTTGGTTCACTCTAATCAAAAAGAAGTAGTCTGTGACTATTGTTTAGATTGGATAAAAGAAGCAGAGAGAAGGGGCCAGGACCTTAGCCTAGCATATCAATATTCATGTCCTTGTGGCTGTGCTAGTTGCCATTTATAGAACATGAATGGCTTCTGCAAAGGTCTGCCTGGGCAGGGACTGTCATACATTCCACACATGCTCCGTGGCGAAGAATTCAACCACCTGGGCCACATGATGGGTTACGTAGTAGCATAATGACACAAGAAGCCTTCCCGAATGCTGTTGGCCCTGCCCAGCCCCACCTGAGTTCCAGCCCCACTTCTAACCCCACCCCCAGTCCTCCCTCTAACTGCCAACTTATGCCTGGCCTGCCACGTCTTCTAATTTTGGCCCTATCTCTGCTCTGAACTCTGTTGCGGTGACCCAGAGAGCAAGCTTCACTCATACCCTGCAAAGAGATGGAGGGATCAGAGGTAACCCCATAGAGCTTAAAGGTAGATACAGACAGGCTGCCTGTCCTTCCTCAGTTGCTTTGACCCTGAGTCCCACTCTCTCAGGCAGCAGCATATGGAAAGTGACATCACACACCACATCTTTGGCTGTGATATTGGGCTGCCTCTTGGGACTTGTAAGCATATAAATCAATCCATGGGTCTTGCCAAGCACCTGCTATGTTCACAGTCCTGGGGCAGGTGCTCTAGAGGACAAATGGATATATGGATAATCCCTCCTCCAGTGGGAGAGATACGAAGATCAGTTCAGTCAGTCATTTATACAGTGGTTGGTATTGAGTGCCATGTCATTTGGAGCACTGGGGAAGCAAAGACGATGACATGCAGTGACCTTTTATTAGTCAGAATGTGCCACATCATGCTGCTGTAATAAACAGTCCCCAAATCCCAAGGTCTTAAAAGAACAGGCTCTCCTCACGCTGCTCTAAGATCATAGTGGGCTGGCTGGGGGCTCTGCTCTGCTTCGGCATCATTCTCACCCCTGCATCCAGGCCAACAGAAAAGTCACTATTCTGGAACTTAGCTGGTCATGGGTAGCAAACAACTACCCAGGCAACTAAATAGTCCACTGGCTGTGCTAAATGTCACTCACTCTGCTCACTAGTTATTAACTAAAACCACTAAAACCAGTCAGGTGGCCTCTCTCCCCCAACCTCTAGGGGGGCTGAGCAGTTCTCCTACACGCAGGGGTGAGGAGTCTGGACTATTTGGTGAATAAGACTGAAGATTACCATAGATCCTGTCCTCAAATACCTAGTGCAGAAAGATAACTCCAGGCAGCACACACTGACAGATAAGTGGTAGCGTCAGAAAGTGCTGTAGAAATTTAGAGGTCACAACAATCACAATCAGATCCCCCATGGCCCTGGGCCACTGCATGCAGAAAAGACTTCGGATGACACAGAGAATGCAGCCTGTATCAGAACTAGCAGCCACCTAAGCTCCTTTCCCCTTCCCTCAGTATTTTTTTTTTTAACATTTATTCGAACGGGGTAGGGGCAGAGAAAGAGGGAGACACAGAATCCGAAGCAGGCTCCAGGCTCTGAGCTGTCAGCACAGACACCAACGCGAGGCTCGAACCCACGAACTGTGAGATCGTGACCTGAGCCGAAGTCGGACGTCTAACCAACTGAGACACCCAGGCGCCCCATTCCCTCAGTATGTTTAACCTCACAGGACCTGTAGGTCCTTCAAGAAACTTCAGAACCAAATCAGCATGAAGAAGGCATCTGGACACAACAGAACTAAGATCTGTTTACAGCATGCTCCAGGATTTGAGAGATCACTTGGTCTATATTCTTCCTTCTTTTAACAAATTTTTCTTATTTATTTTTGAGAGACAGGGAGAGACAGCACGAGCAGGGGAGGGGCAGAGAGAGAGGGAGACACAGAATCCGAAGCAGGCTCCAGGCTCTGAGCTGTCAGCACAGAGCCCAACGTGGGGCTCGAACCCACAAACCGTGAGAGCATGACCTGAGCCGAATTCGGATGCGCAACCGAATGAGCCACCCAGGCTCCCCTAACAATAATTTTTTTAAAAAGCACTAATTAGAGGTCTAAGATCAACCCTTACACTTCCTAGTTGGAGTTTACTGTTTTTCTTACATTGTCATGCTGGACCCAATACCATGCCATTTAATAATGATAAGAACTCCAATTACATTTTAATTCCTTGGAAACAAAATGTCTGTAAATCGAAGGTCCAGGTTTGTTTTAATTTGCTGATTCCAAACTTAACTGGCCTTAGCACCAAACAATATTATAGATTTGTGGGGCACCTGGGTGGCTCAGCAGGTTAAGCATCTGACTTCAGGTCAAGTCATGATCTCTTGGTCCATGAGTTCGAGCCCCGCATCAGGCTCTATGCTGACGGTTCAGAGCCTGGAGCCTGCTTCAGATTCTGTGTCTCCCTCTCTCTCTGCCCCTCCCCTGCTCGCACTCTGTCTCTCCCTCCCTGTCAAAAATAAATAAACATTTAAAACAATTTTAAAAAACAATATTATAGATTTGTTATAATAATTTCGGGGGGGGCTATGATATTCATAGAATTCTTCTTTAGGCTGTTTTGGTGATACATGTAAACAAAGTCCTTGAAACAAAAGGACTTTATCGTTCCTCTACTTCTCTATTTTTGTATCTTCTTTCCTAACACCAATTAGATGTATCTTTGGCGTATGGTTTTATGACACCTGTACCGAGTATGACAGCTGTTTCTGCAGGTTCCTGTGACTAATCAACAATTAGCAGAAGGACTAACTGTTCAGATTAGGTTATATATCTCTAACCCATTTTGGACACTTGGCCAATCCATTTCTACTTCTAATTTACCTTTCAAGATTAAGGTTAGCTCCGTCTCCAGGGCAGGGAATATTGCCTTTCGTCGCTGATAACAATCATTTAGGAATAACAGATGTACAACCAGAATTAGCTAAACTCACAGGTTCTGTTGCAACCAGGCTGTGATGCGGGGTGGCAAGTCTTTCCCTCTTTTAAGAGCCAGCCCCTCTCTGCCCCAGTCCTTATTCCCCCAGACCCCTCCCACCACTTGCCCTCATTTCTCCTCATAGCCCTGACCTCTGCCTGAACTACAGTTTTTTATTTGGCACCTGTCTTATTTCAGCCACTTCCCTGGAAAGTCTTATGTTTGGAGATGCAGTATGACTCATCTCGATACTTACTCTCCGGAATCTTGGACGTAGTAGGCACAACTTTGTGCTGTCTAAATACTTGTCACAAACATGACACTTTGAAATAAGAAGGGCGTCACAAATCTTGTTAGCCTCTTTCCTGCTTGCACAGAGGGGCGCCTTGGCGAGGGCTGGCTCGCTCCACTCCACGGCAGCTGGGGATGAAGTGATGAAGTCACTGAGCAAATGGGGAGCTTCGCGTGGCCGCGCCTCCAGGCCCTGGGCCCCCGCGGCCCGCTCCGCGAGCCGACGGCGCCCTCTGGCGGACGCGAGCGCGCCCAGCCGGGCTCCCAAAAGTGGGAATTACTTGGCAAGAAGAATGGATGGGTCAAGGGGCAGACCACGCGGCTCGGGACCACTGGCTTTATCCACATGCCTATCATGAGCAGGTGACAAACACAGTCAGCGAGCACCTGTCTTATGAAAACACTATGCTGAGTCTCTTTATCCAAAAAAAATTTTTTTAAACAAATAAGCTTCTCAAAATGAAGTATTCTGTTTCAATCCCAGCGTCAGGACGATAAGCCATCCATTTGCCAGTGAAATCCATGCTGGGTTCAGGAAGAATAAGGAAGGAGAAGCAGTCCAGGTGTTAGAGAAGCTAAAACTTGAAAGTAAAGGAATGTTACCTCAGGACAGGCCCCAGGGACCTGCCCTGCCTTTTTCCCAGATGTCAGACTGCAGGCCAGTTCCTAACGCTGAGGGGAGGGCTGTGAGAGATGGCCGAGGAGCCCTAGAGAAGCAGTTGCCCCCAGAATGGGGGATATTGGGAGCAGTAGAGAATTGGGACCCCTCCAAGGTTACTTCTCTCATTACAGCAGACAACTAAGTTTCGTTTCCTGACAAAATACAGAAGCCATCAGCTGGGGGCTCACTTGAGTTTCTGCCACCTAACTCCACAAACACTTAGGAAAAAAGAAAGGATGACTGTTATCTGTCCATCCCACCAGGTGTCATGAAAGCAGGTCCCCCCAGCCCAGGCCCCTGCTTGTGTCCTGGACCCATTACCCAGCCCTATTTCTCAGGGACTCTGCTGCTGTCCGCCTCCCAATCTCTCTCAACCTCCCCCTCTCTGCACTTCTTTCCCATCAGCCAGTCTCACCCATCCTAAAAAACACCTCGCACTCTTCCTCACTTCACATTTCTCTCCAGCCGCCTCTCAACCCTTTCCTCCTTCCTAAACTCCTTAAGAGTTATGTATTCTCATTTTCTCTACTTTCTTACCCTCTATGCTGTCTAAGCCAAAGCCCACACACTGGGCCTCACTGAGACACCTCTCTTTGGGGGTAGCAATACTGGGGGAAACTAATACTGTTTCCCCTCCCTCCTTGAAATGCTCCCTTCCCTTGGTTTCCATGACATCTGAGCTCTCTGAATTTTTCTTCTTGCCCCCTTGACTTCTTTTCAGTTTCTTTCATTCTCTTTGCCCTTTGCCCACCTTTTAAAGGCATCATTATTTTATAGTTACACTGCAGAATGCTAAGACAATAATGTAAAAGCTGACTCGATGAGATTGTGACCCTAGGTGCTATAAACTTTGCAGGAAGGAAAGGTCACTGTGGCCTGGAGTGGTAAGGGAAGCCCCCACAAAGAGAGAGAGATGGAAATTGGAAATGGAATGGCAATAGAATATTAGAGGCAGAGAAAAAAAGAGTAAGGGTATCCTGGAGGAAGGACTGCCCACTAAATGCGCAGACATAAGGTTTAATCCAATGACTATTAAGCATCTCTTTGCTAGGCATGACATAAAATAGAGAAGAAAGACATGAGTCCGTAGTCTAAATTTTA
Source organism: Cryptoprocta ferox (assembly GCA_028646485.1). Taxonomy (NCBI): domain Eukaryota; kingdom Metazoa; phylum Chordata; class Mammalia; order Carnivora; family Eupleridae; genus Cryptoprocta; species Cryptoprocta ferox. The sequence goes on along the minus strand of CM053576.1, from coordinate 61,051,909 downwards.
GCTAACATTCCACTAAATACCAACATAAGGTAGCATTTGGTAGAGGTACAGGGGGCAGAAAGAAGGAAGAGATCAGCATGGGCTTCCTGGAGTTGGCAGGACTTATGGGCTATTCTGCTCTGTAAGAATTAGGGTTGGCTAACCGTTCCAACAGGTATACCCCCAATGTATAAAAGCTCAAACACAATGCTGGTTTATTTTTTACTCACTTAATTCACTTTTAGTTTTTACTCACTTAAGTATTGGGTGAGTGAGTACATCAAAAGGGTGGCCCTGTCTCTCCAGGCTTCCACAGTCCCTCTGGGACTGAAGCAAATGGAGCCATCCAGAAAGAGAAAAGATCATGGAGGGGCACCTGGGTGGCTCAGTCGGTTAAGCATCCGGCTTCGGCTCAGGTCATGATCTCATGGTTCATGGGCTCGAGCCCCGCATCAGGCTCTGTGCTGACAGCTCAGAGCCTGGCACATGCTTCAGATTCTGTGTCTCTCTCTTTCTCTGCCCCTCCCCCACTCATGCCTGTTTCTTTCTGTCTCAAAAATAAATAAACATCATAAAAAATTTAAAAAAAAAAAGATCATGGAGGAACATGGAGCCCGGGAGGTTCTTATGGGCTAGGTTGCCAACATCCCATTGGCTACGACTTAGTCACATGGCCACATATAGCTGCAAGGGAGGCTGTGAAACATAGTCTAGTCGAGAGCCAGGAAGAAAAGGGGAGCATGGCTTTTCGGTGAGCAGACAACAGCACCTCCCACTTGTTCCTTTCCCCCTTTGCTAGAGATTAGGATGATTCGTGTGAATGAACCCTTAGTGCAAATTTGATCCCCTCTCCATTTTCCTCATTCTTTCCCTATCTGATGTGTGAAAAAGAGCTACAAGGACTCAGCAGCTGTGAAAAGAGATGCAGGTACAGGTATGGACTAAGATGAGGGTGATGAAGCAGGAGAAAGAGAGCAGTGTGCTAAGCTACAGGTGTCCGGAGAGGACATGTTCTTCCAGCCTCCCACCCCCCCAACCAGGTTGCTTTCATCTTTGGTGCAGGTTGTGACATGGCAGGAGACATTGCCTATTGCTTTCTGGGAGAAGGGTCCATGCTCAGCCCACAAGTAAACTTGGTCCACATCCTCCTTCCAGGTGACCTTGGAGATGTTGCAATGCAGCATGGGGTGAAAGTGTGAGACGGTGAGTGAGCCACCAGGCAGACACTTCAAATGTAACAATATTCTGCACTTTGAACTTTTTGGGGAGATTTTATGTCTATTGGTCCTTTATTATTCCCTCCTCAACCACAAGTTCAGGACAAGTATAATTATTCCCATTTTACAGATGGGGTAACTGAGGGGAAAAAAGGAAACTCAAAGAAGGAGAGGGATTCAAGTGCACATAGGAGCAGAGCCCAGGGCAGAACCTGGTTCCCTAGAAAGGGCTTCCCTCCAGCGACCAACCTTATCAACCTTACCAACCTTATCTGTGCAGTGGTCAAGGCATAGTGGGTGGCTGTTCTGGAATCTCCTGAAGAAAGTGAACCTCTAAGGAGGCCTCATTGCCCTCCAGGACACAGACTGCTTGCTGCTCTAGCTGGCGGGCTTCCTGGAGACATAGGCTCCGACATACAAGTCAGTCCATCTACTCTCTGCCACAGATGGTGAGGGTTGAAGGAGTACTGGTGGGGGCACATTCACATTGTGGTGGAACAGGCAAGGCACTGGCTGCATAGAGAGGAAATAAGAGTATTCAGAATACCACCTTTAAAACTTAGAGCCACTAGGGCAAGCTTAGAGCTACTTTTGGAGGGGGCACTAACTTCACCCCCGTCTGAGTTAGGCTAGATGGACCTCAAGTTCTTATCTCACTGAAGGATTTTATTTTATTTTATTTTATTTTATTTATATATTTTTTTTAAGTAATCTCTGCATCCAACGTGAGACTCAAACTCATGACCCCAAGATCAAAAGTTACATGCTCCACTGTCTGTGCCAGCCAGGTGCCCCAAGGATTTTATTTTATTTTATTTTATTTTATTGAAGTTTACTTATTTATTTTGAGAGAGAATGCACATGCACAAATGGGGTGGGGACAGAGAAAGGGAGAGAGAGAGAACCCCAAGCAGGGTCCACACTGTCAGTGCAGAGCCTGATGCAGGGCTCAAACTCACGAACCATGAGATCATGACCTGAGCTGAAGTCATACACTTAACTGACTGAGCCACCCAGGTGCCCCAAGGATTTTATTTTAAAAGACAGTCACTCTCCACTTCTCCTCCCTTCCTTTTCCTATCTTTTCTTTGTTGGAACCTATTGCACCTGAGGTTAACCTCTGACGAAGGAAGCTTTTCTGGGTTGTTTGATTCCTACAAATGCAAACATAAGCTAACTAGGAGAGGCAGGCCAGGCACAGCCAATGCCAAACCTGTATTCATAGAGTGGGGGCACCCAGCCTGGGGGTCCTCTCCTGGGACCTGAGATTTTTCAAGCAGCTTGGAGAAAAGGTGTAAGCCCTGCCCAGGGCAGGTGCTATTAACTTCCAGAATGTGGCAACTCAGGGCCCTGCACTCGGGGAGGGACCCTGGTGCCTCAGGGTCTAGTGAAGGAAAGAGAAAAGGGGCTTTTCTCCTCACTCCCTGTAAACTGTGGCAGCTCCTTTCCCTCACCTGGATCCTGTGCCCCATTGTTCCCTCTGCCAGGACTCTGTGTCCCATCCTTGGTGGAAGGGGGCATAAGCCTAGATGGCATTTCCTCTGAGAGACTCCTCTGCTCCCCCATCAGGCCTGAATACATGTTACTGTCAATGTAGGTCTGCTTGTTGGTTTCCCCCAAAGGCGGAATTGCAGGGAAGCTAACAGAGCTTACAATTCAGGGCCCCCCCGGCTCCTTCTGACACCCTTTTGTTAATTTTACATTCTTTTTCCCAAAGAGGGCTTTTCAAATTGTTTAAGGTTTAGGCCATATGAAACCCAGGTCTACTTGTGGTCTTTCCCATTACTCTGCAAACTCCCTGTTTCGGGATCGTGTGTCGGATTCCCTGGGGTGTTCCTAGGTCTAGAGCACAGGGGAGGCTCTCCATAGTTTGTTAAATGAAAGAACGAAAGGAAGGAAGGATCTTTAGCTGGTGCTCTGCTGACCGGTGGTTCTCATTAAGAGTCCTCAGCTCTCTCACCTGGGCAATCGGAGAGACTGGCATTAAGTGCCTGTCACTTCAGTGTGGGGTGGGACCCAGCCAGGACGCTCAGGGCCCTAGTTCTAGGAGCCTTCGCATATTGCCTGCCCCTCCATGGGAACTTGTTTACTCAAATGTAATAAGGAGTTTGTAACAACTACTTTCTAGAATAATAATGGGTATCGTATTACAGTACCTGGCACTGAGTAGTCCTCAGGACATTTCTTTATATACTCACTCCCTAAGGAACATTTCATTTTTATGGCCTTTTATCCAGCGGCTCTTGCACAACAAGGTCTGGGTGAAGGGTCCAAGCACACAAAGGAACTTGCACTGGGCCCAGCACCCCAATGAGAATGGTTTTGAGACCAGGTCTGGGGTATCCCCCTATATACTGCTCTTTCCTACAATAAGATAGAGGACTGCGGGACAGATTTAGGGAACTTGAATAAAAATACAAATAATAGGAAAACACACATGGCTAACACACGTGATAGGTAACCAGCTTCCCTTTGCAGCCATCATTGGGTTTTTCAGCCATTTAACCCAACCGGAACCCTAATTTATTGATACCCCTTGGTGGCTGTAAGTAGTAATTATTTCTCTCTGTCTCACAGAGAAGCAACTAAAACTGAAATGGCGTTGAGCCACGTGCCCTGGGTGGCAAGCCGCAGACCCAGAAATGGAGGCCAGGTCTGTGCTCTTGCCACCTTACACATGGCTTCCGGTCCCCTGTCCTTCAGTGTGGGATTGACACATGCAGGCTCAATTAGATCCAGTTCCTGCTCTGACTCTCCCGTCTCGTGGGAACCAGTGTCTGTGCCAATACCAGAAATGACCCTGCCAACACAACGTGTAGAGTGTCATTGTGGTTTTTCTCTAACAAGAATCGAGAAGTGGTAAATGTTTCTCACGTTTTTTTTTTTTTCCTGGTGACGTCCACACATTCTGTGTTTTCACATGCCAAAGCTTGAAAATTCAACAGCAAAGTAGGTAGGGCACGCACAAGGCAGGATGAGGTGGAAGAGGCATTTTAGAATTGATTCCAATGCAAGTTCCGCTATTCGTTTCTTAAAATAGTAATAGCAGTAGTGGTAATACTAACAACAATATAATCATAATAATAGCTAATAACTATTAATTGAGAACTATGGGCCAGGCATTAACATTTAACAACTTTTTTTTTTATCACCAAAACAACCCAGTGGAATAAGTATTATCATGTATCTCCAGTTCTAAGACACATTTTTTTAAATCACATTTTAACATCTTATAATGCAAGATAAGAAAAGTACTATGTTATAGCATAATTCCTGGTGAGATTTTTTAAATCTCTTACTGGTATATAAACTAGGGTACATTGTACAGACAAAGCAATGGAGATGGGAAAAAACTAAGCAGTGTACCCAGGGTCCCATTGCTAGTAGTCGCATAGCCTGGATTCAAACACAAGTGGCCTAGATCCAGGGCCCACGCATTTATTAGTTTGTTTTGCAGTCTCTGGCATCCTGCAAACATCTTCCCTCACAGCCATACGTCTGTCCATCAGGAGCTGGGATCATGCTGATCATACCCTCTATAAAATAGGCTATGTGTGTTTTCCATTCTTACTGATTTTAACTTGCACATGTAACCATGATTCTGCCTCTTACAGAGAACTCTGAATTTAGAAACTGTTGTAAGAAAAAAAGACCAAAATTAACCCTGGCTGGGTAGGCTCGAGGTGAAAGACAGGCAGCAGAGATGGTTCCCGAGAGAAAATAAACTCATATGGTGGCTTCATCCCTTTTTTGGGCCTTAAGTTACTTTCACTTTCTGGCCTCAGTTTCCCCAACTGTAAAATGAGGGGCCTGCACCACTTCCCAACTTTTTGATGGTGCATCCTCTTAACATTTGAAACATTTGAGGATACATCTTCAATATATGTATCCTTTTTATTTCACTTACAAAACGTAAAATGTACATGTGCGAACACGTCTATGAGTTTTAAAACACCTGTACAGATTTGTACAACCACCACCCCAATCAGAATACAGAATGTTTCCATTACTGGCCCTGAATTCCCTTACTTTACCTCCAGCAGTGAAATGGCCTCCCATATCAAACCTCTGGCAATTACTGATCAGGTCCTCATCTCTAGAGTGTTGCCTTTTCCAGAATATAATGTAAATGGAACCACACAATATGTAACCTTCTGAGACTGGTTGCTTTCACTTAGCCAAATGTCTTTGGGCTTCTGTATCGATAATTTGCTACTTTTTATTGTTGAAGAGGGATCCATTGAATAGGTATGTTTTACATAGCTATTGACTCACTGAGGGGCATTTAGGGTGTTCCCAGAATGTTGGTGATTATGAATAAAGCTGCCATAAACACTCATGTATAGGTTTTTGTGTGAACGTAAGTTTTTAGTTCTTGAGAGTAAACATTTAGGACCGGGATTGCTGGAGTACATAGTAAATACATACATAACTCCGTAAGAAACTGCCAGAGCTACCCCCGTCACCTACAAAAACAGCAACAACCACAAAAATGTAAAAAGATAAGAAAAAAATAAAAAAAAAGAAACTAGCAAACTGTTTCCAAAGTGTCTGGACCATTGTGCGTTCCCACCAGCAGTATGTGAGGGCTCTAGTCATTCTGCATCCCTGCTAGCATTTCGGCTATTGTTTTACTTTTTATCATTCTAACAGATGTATCCTGGTATTTCATTGTGTTTTTCATGTGCACTTTCATAATGACTAATGATGATGAGCATCTTTTCATGCGCTTATCAGCCATTCCTGTATCTTCTTTGGTGAAGTATTTATTCAGGTCTTCTGCCTAGATTTTAAACTGGGTCGTTCTCTTACTGTTGGGTTTTGAAGTGTAGTTATGTGTTCTGGATACAAGTCCTTTGTTGGCTATGTGAACAGTTAATATTTGCTCCAAGTTTATAGCTTGTCTTTTAATTCTCTTAACAATGTCATTTGCAGAAAAACAGTTTCAATTTTGATGAAGTCCAGTTTATCATATTTTTTCTTTTATGGGTCAGTTTTCTATGTTATTTCTAAGACCTCTTTGCCTAACTCAAGGTCACAATCTTTTGCTCTTACTATTTTTATTTTTTTAAATATTTATTTTTGAGAGAGAGAGAGAGAGAGACAGAGCATGAGCACGAGAAGTGCAGAGAGAGAGGGAAACACAAAACCTGAAGCAGGCTCCAGGCTCTGGGTTGTCAGCACAGAGCCTGACGCAGGGTTAGCTGGACCACAAGATCATGACCTGAGCTGAAGTCAGATGCTTAATGGACTGAGCCACCCAGATGCCCTGCTCTTATGATTTTTAAATATGGGGCACTGGGTGGCTCAGTCGGTTAAGTGGCCGGCTTCAGCTCAGGTCATGATTTCACGGTTTGTGAGTTTGAGCCCCACATCAGGCTCCGTGCTGGCAGCTCAGTGCCTGGAGCCCGCTTCAGATTCTGTGTCTCCTTCTCTCTCTGCCCTTCCCCTGCTCGTGCTCCATCTCTCTGTCTCTCAAAAATAAATAAACATTAAAAAAATTTTTTTAATAAATAAATAAGTGTAACATCTATGCTTTTGGTTTTACATTTACATCTATAATCCTTTTGAGGTTAATATTTCTATAAATTATACTGTTATATATAGGATGAAGTTTATTTTTTTGCATATAGATATCTAGTTGTTTTATTTGTTGAAAGGACTATTCTTTATCTGTTGAATTGTTTTCATTCCTTTGTTAAAAAATCAATTGAGAGGGGAGAGGACAAGATGGCGGAGAAGCAGGGAGCTCTGTAATCCGCGCACACCCGTATGGATTGAACTGAGAAGGACTGAAGGGATAAAACTTGGATTTGCAAGTGGGGGAAAGAAGAAACAGACGCCAGAAAGAAGA
>CM053576.1:60878160-61044359 GCA_028646485.1 Cryptoprocta ferox | reverse complement strand
AATTGATCATGAACTGTATGTACACTTTAAAATGATTAAAATAGGGGCACTTGAGTGGCTCAGTTGGTTAAGCGTCCTGTTTCGGCTCAAATCATGATCTTGCAGCTCATTGGTTCGAGCCCCACCTCAAGCTCTGTGCTGACAGCTCAGAGCCTGGAGCCTGCTTTGGATTCTGTGTCTTCCTCTCTCTCTGCTCCTCCCCTGCTTACACTCTGTCTCTCTCTTTCTCTCAAAAATAAATAAACATTAAATAAAATAAAGTAAAATAAAATAATTAAAATAGTTATTTTTATAGATGTGAATTTTATCTTAATAAAATACTCTATCTTAAAAAATCAATTGATCATATTTGTGATGATCTATTTCTGAACTCTCTTATTTTATTCCATTGATCTATGGGTCTAAACATTCACTAATACCACATTGTCTCTATAACTCAGCTTTAGATTAAGGTTTAAAATTGAATAGTGTGAGCCCACTAACTCAGTTTTACTTTTCCAAAATTATTTTGGTTATTCTAGGTCTTTTGCCTTTTCATATATATGTTAGAATCAGCCTCCCTATAGCTACCAAAAAATCCTGCTTGGGTTTTGACTGTTACTGCATTAAATCTCTAAAATCAATTTGACCCTGTAGGGTTGCCAGATGATATATAGGACATCCAGTTAAATTTAACTTTAAGATAAAAAAAAACAAATTAATATTTAGCATAATACCATCCCAAGTATCATATGGAACATAATATACTAAAAATTATTCATTGTTTATCTGAAATTCTAATTTAATTTGGCATCCTGAAATGTTCTCTTTTTTCTAAATCTGGCAACTCTTGTTTGGGGAGAATGAACACTTGTTTGGGGAGAATACGAGTGTTCTGATTTATGAACACAGTATTTCTATTTATATAGGGCTTCTTTGATTTCTCTCTTCAGTGTTTTTTAGTTTTTAGCATATGAATCTCACACATGCAGATCTATATCTAAGTATCGCTTTTAAAAAATTTTTAATGTTTATTTTATTTTATTTTTTTGAGAGAGAATGGGAGACAGAGTGTGAGGGGGGAGGGGCAGAGAGAGAGGGAGATGGAATCCAAAGCTGGCTCCAGGCTCTGAGCTGTCAGGACAGAGCCCGAGGCATGAAGCTCAAACCCAACTGTGAGGTCATGACCTGAGCTGAAATCTGAGGCTTAACCAACTGAATCACCCAGGTGCCCCGAACCAATGATTTGTTTTTAAAGATACTAGATGTCAGGCAACAATGAAGAGTGATCCCTTTGAGATGAGAAACAAAGTAAGCCCTATGATTGACCCAGCTTAATGACTTCAGAGAATTTCCAGGCCATAATGCAAGTGAGGGAGAATCCAGATAAAGCTCGATGGACTGCTGAGCTGGGGAGGTAGAGCTGACAGTCTGGGAGATCAACTTGTATGACAAAGTAGTTGAGAAGTAAGAAGGATGCAGAGGGGATAATCTGGATATGTAAAGAGTTTTCACCCATGCACTAGTTTAATATATATATTAAACTACCTGCCTGAGAAAGAACCACCTGAGAGGATTAGAAGGAATAGTGCTGCAGTGCCAGAAATAGTGCCTCTTCTTATCAGCCAGAATGGGAAACCTCACTACTCATAGGGCATTGAGTACTTAGATCTTCCCTTACTAGTGGGGAAAATTAGCCCTAGACTGAGCACTGCTCTAGCTCTGCCTAATAATTTTAAAAGTATACCCAAAAGGATCAAACTATTTCCAACTAACTTAACTGTGCCCCAGAACAAGGCTTAAGAATATTTAAGGAAAACAAAAATATCCATTGTGCAACAACTTAAAATTCACAATGCCTAGCATCCAATCAAAAATTACCAGGTATGTGGGGGGGGGGGCCTGTCTGGCTTAGTCAGTAGAGCATGTGATTCTTGATCTCAGAGTCATGAGTTCAAGACCCACATTAGGACATGTGGAGCCTACTTAAAAAAAAATTACCAGGTATGCAAAGAAGCAAGAAAATATGTCCCATAATGAGGAGAAAAATAACTGAAACTGATGAAGAACTGGCACAGATGTTAGAATTAGCAAAGACATTAAAACAGTTATTATAACTGAATTCCCTATGTCCAAAAGGCTAGAGGTAAATAATATTTAAAAAGACCTGAACCAAACATCTAGTGATATAAATTATAATATCTGAGAAGAAAAACCACATAGAGATTAATAGCACATTAGACATCACAGAAGAAAACACTGAGTGAATTTGAAGGATAGCAATACAAATTATCCAAATGAAACACACAGAGGAAAAGAGTCTTTTTAATGAAAAGGTCATAACTGAGCTATGGAACAACTTTAAGCAGCCTAATATATATAATTGCAGTCCTAGAAGAGAAAATACTAGAAGGGATAGATTAAATATTTGAATCCAGTCCAACTCTATCATTTTTATAATTTTAAATGTAGGCAATTCATTTAAAAAGTAAAATAATTTACAGGCCAGACATTTCCAGTAGGTTGCCAGTTTGAGGTCACTGGCATAATGGGATGATTAAGGTAAGATACTTCCCATGGCAGTACCAATGCTTAATGAGGCAATAGTTTTTCTCCTCGTGCTCCATTGCCTGAACTTAAACTCTCATCAATGCTGTTCAGTGGGTAAGATGCCCAGAGGATACTTTGGACTTTGATGGAACTTGAGGTAGACTTGAAAGGTAAGGCTAATAACAAGACAAGAACAGTCAAGACAGTATAACACAGGGTGTAACTTATATTTTGTACCAAAAGCAAATATAAGCTCCATGAGATTAAAGCTAGTGAAAGGTAGGTTCTTGGATAACTCAAGGGCAGGGGCTGCTCCATGAAAATTGCCATTTTGACATTTCTTCTGCAGAGAAAATGTTTACCCTTTACCTGCAGGTTGCAAGTTCAAAATCAGGCTTTGTAAGAAAGGCTAATCTCCCTGCAGTCTCCAGGCTGATTTAAATGCAGATGTCTCTGGTGTTTCTTCCTCTAATGTCTTGCCAACCTGTTTTCAGCCATATCTGCATAGCCAATCATTTTTCCAAGGAGACATCCTGAGTTCTGAAAAGAGCTTTTTCCCTGGTGCTTTGAAACCTCACCAATTTAAAAATACTGAGTGGACATGCTTGGTTATTTGCCTTATGATAAGGTAGCTGTCTTTTGAAAGAATGTTTAAAAAAAGATCCAGTTGATATTCATTGAAATGCCTTCTCCCATAGCCCCCTGGCATTTCAGAAGTATCAAGATAGCACATGCAGAAATGCCAAATGTTTTTTTGCATCTTCCTTCCAGCCGAGTGCCCCCAACTAGGTATGTTTCATGTGGTGGAGCACTGTGCATGGTAAGGGTCAGCCCTACAGCTGGTAGGAAAGGGGGTAGCTCATATAGAGGGTACACACTAGTAGCTGCCTTCCAACAACCATCCACCAACACCTACTTCCTTGTTGAGATTATTTTGTTTTGCTTTTTATGGGAGGTTATGTGTTTCTTACAGGCTGGATCCTCCCTACTTCCCTAGCCCCAGGAGTAAATTCTTGATCAGTCTAAGGCTCTAAGCCAATCATGGGAAGTATAAAGCATCTCCTTTAACCTGTGATTAGTTTAGGAGTGAGAATATACAACGAAATTATACAGTGAGAAGTAGAAGTAGGGGAGTCTTTTGGGGGATCTTTCTGGGAAGAAAATGAAGAAAAGAAATAGTTCTTTGGTAGTGCCTAAAATACCACTATTAATGATTATTTTTCCTTTTAAATTAATCATTGCCCTTTTCTTTAGGTTAGTATATCTTTAATGCAAATACAACAGGAAGGAGTAATACCTGGGCTCATGTTGTCATGAATCAGTTGGTCAGCAATATAAAAAGGATCTGGGTACTTTAAGGGGGTTTCATGGTGGCCTCCTAAAAGATACTGCCTAATTTCTGGAATCTAATCCTTGGGGTTGTGAGTGTTACCTTATTTAGAAAAAGGGTCTTTGCAGGTGTAATTAAGTTAAAGATCCTGAGATGAGATCATACTGGATGATCCAGGTGTGCCCTAAATTCAATGACAAATATCCTTGGAAGAGTAAAGCAGAGGGAGACTGACATAAAGAAGGTGATGTGACGACAGACGCAGAGAGTGCAGTGATGAGGCCACAAGCCAAGGACGCCAAAGGATGATGACAACCCCCTAAAAGCTGGAAGAGGCAAGGAAGGGTTCTCCACTAGCACCTCCAGAGGTTGTGAGACTCTGTTGACACCTTGATTTCAGACTTCTGGCCTCCAGAACTGTGAAAGAATACAATTTCTGGTGTTTTAAACCTCCTGATTTATGGTAATTTGTTGCAGCAGCCACAAGAAACTAAGACAGGTGACCTGGGCTTACTGAATGATTAAATGAAATAAAGCCCAAGAAAAGGAAGTCTTCAGGTCATGAAGAAGCGGTCATTAACTCTAAAAGGTCAGCTTTTCTTCAGAGTCCCAGCTTGGACCCTAAGTAGGCCAGTTAGCCTGTGCCTTGCTCCATACTCAAAGATACACTCACAACTCCTAGTCACACATTTCACCTCAACCCATGCTGTAGATGTTGCTCCTCACCTTGACCACCTGTCTTTAGATGCATGCCCCTCAACACAGGAAGTCAGATGAAACAGTATGGTAGACTGTTCCATACATATTGTTCTCATTCCTGGGGATACACCTCAGAGGGCACTGTCCCTCCAAAAGCCTTCAAGTTTCCATAAGAAAAAGAAGGATGGGGCACCTGGGTGACTCAGTCAGGTAAGCGTCTGACCTCAGCTTAGGTTATGTTCTCATGGTTCGTGGGTTTGGGCCCCGTGTCAGGCTCTGTGCTGACAGATCAGAGCCTGGAGCCTGCTTTGGGTTCTGTGTCTCCCTCTCTCTCTGCCCCTCCCCTGTTTGTGCTCTGTCTCTCTATCTCTCAAAAATGAATAAACATAAAAAAATAAAATTAAATTAAAAAAAAGAAGAACATGTTTGGTAGATTCACTCCCCCAGGTGACTCTGACCAGATAATGGACATAATTGAAGACTGGCAGAGAGCAAGGAATAAGTTTGGGGAAAGGGAACCAATGTTTGTTATGCAAGTACTTGTGAACCTGGCCCTGTGTTAGGTATTTACATTCACAATCCTATGTAATTCTCATGAGAATTGTATCTGATATTAGTATTCCTGTTTCATATATGGGGAAACTGAGCCTCAGAGGAGACATAATGTGTCCATGATCACACAGCTTGTAAGTGATAGAAACAAGACTCAACACAGTCTATTTGGCTTCAAAATCCATGTTTTCTACACTAGAAATTGCTGTCTCCCTGTGGAAGTGAGGAAAGGCTCATGACTGAAAGCAAAAGATGAATGAGGGAAGCATTGGATTCATGCTTCTCTGTCCTTCTCCAAAGGCAGCAGAAGAACATCTTCAGTGATCCTGGAAAGGACTAATCAACATTTTGATAAATGTGTCTAGGCTAACTAAGGAAAACTGCCACTCTGCATATAAAATGACACAGACCTATCATGTGGCTCACTGAAGGCCTGAGCTTCACAGTTACCCTGGAACCATGGATCATTCGGAAATGAAAAGATAAGAGTAGTTGCCTACCTCAGGCTTTGGGGCTCATTTCAACCCAGGTCTGATGACTGGTACTGGTGTGAGCCAAAAGTCTATTTGAAAAAAGGAGGCAGTGTTGTTGACTTTTCCTATTCTTTTTCTTTTTTAAATTTTTTAAAATCTTTACTTATTTTTGAGAGACAGAGAGACAGAGTGCAAGAGGGGGAGGAGCAGAGGGTGAGGGAGACACAGGATCCAAGGCAGACTCCAGGCTCTGAGCTGTTGCACGGAGCATGACACAGGGCTCAAACCCATGAACGATGAGATCATGACCTGAGCCAAAGTCAGATGCTCAACCGACTGAGCCACCCTGGTGCCCTAATTTTTCCTATTCTATTTCCCCTATGCTCCCAATACACCCTCCCTCTGCCTGCTGAACACACTACCCTGGAAGAGGTAAACTCACTGTGTTTGAACTGGGCCATGAGCTTTCTGGGTGATGCAACTAGGTGGCGCAACAGAGCCAGAGGTCCCCTTTCCCTTCAATTCTTGTAAGAAATTTCCTGGAGAGCACCAGCTAAGCTTTTAAGAGAAAAAGGCTAAGCTTACCCTAGGGATACAAGTTTTAAACCTGCAACTTACACCCCTGGTTATTATCACTGATTTCTTTCTTGCATCTCACAGTTGGGGAAAATCATGCTTCCTTCTCACTGCTTCCTATCTTCCTTAGAAGATAATTGTCTTTTTCCAGGAGAGGAAAGGAAAGGATATTTGAAACATTCTATTTTCAAATCAAGCAACCACACCCTTGTTCCTTCGATGAAGAAGCTTAATTCAGAAGAGGCAGGTGGAAGGCTGTCTCTGGAAAACTGTTAGGGGTATCTGCATTAAGACTGGTCTTTCCTTCACTGGCTTGTTTGCTTTAATTAGCTTTGAAGATTGCCAAAAACTTCTCTGGTCACTACCCAGCAGGATCTATTTACCTGAAGTCCAGCTTTCCTTGTGATATTTCTCTTAGAATATGGACTGGATCCAGGTTCTAAGTCCCTGCCTGACCAGTTATCAGCTGTGTGATTTGGAGTGAATCACTAAATGGCTCTGAACCGCAGTGTCCTCAACCCCACATAAAAGAGGCGAGTCATCACTGCCACCTACTCAGAGTGTTGATCTCAAACAAGAGAAAGAAGATAATGTGAAAGCACAATGAAAACACAAGAAGCCCGTAGTGCAGGTGTAAATGATACCATTGTGAAAATCTTTGCCCCACCAGGAGGTTAGCTGTCACCACTGTTCAGCATTCAGCACTGGTCAGAGATCCTGAACTCCAAAAGCTAGTAGTTTGATATATAGAGAGACCAACTCAATATCCATTTACACTAACAGCTCCACTGTGGCCCACTCTAAGTTGCAAATTGGACATCCTAAAATAGGATACTATAACATGGGGGTGGGTAGTGGGAGAGGAATGCCTTTGGATGTACCTAAGAAGATATCCTTTGTTTCCATGTGGGAACATACACATTTCTGACGGTGCTACCAAACCTCAGCTGGGACTCTTCTGGGTAACTTCCTTTAAGGGTCCCCTTCTCATGTGAGTCAGTTATGACTGTTAGCAAATGCTTCATAAGTGAGAATCCAAGCATACCTTTACTTTTTTTCTTCCTGTGGGAGGTACATAGAGAAGGTTCTGCCTACTCCCTCACAAGCTGAAAGACATTTGCTTACTTTATATCTTTTTCAGCTATCTTGTGGTTAGCATATAGAAATGCAACTGATTTCTGTCAGTTTTATATCCTGCAACCTAACTGAATTCATTGATTAGTTCGAATAGTTTTTTGGTAAAGTCCTTGAGAGTTTCTACATATAAGATCATAACATCTAAAAACAGAGACCGTTTTGCTTTTTCCTGTCCAATTTGGATGTCTTTTATTTCTTTTTCCTGCCTAGCTATTCTGGCTAGAACTTCCAGTACTATGCTGAATAGGAGTGGTGAGAGAAAGGCATCCTTGTCTTGTTCCTGACCCCAGAGGAAAAGCTTTCAACCTTTCACCATTGAGTATAATGTCAGCTGTGGGGTTGTCATATATGGCCTTTATTGCATTGGGATACATTCCTTCTATACACAATTTGTTGACAGTTTTTATCATAAAAGGAAGTTGTATTTTGTCCAATGCTTATTCCACATTTATTGAGATGATCATATGATTTTTTTTATAGTTTATTGTCAAGTTGGTTTCCATATAACACCCAGTGCTCTTCCCCACAACTGCCCTCCTCCATATCCATCACCTCCCTTCCCCTCTCCCCCTCCCCCTTCAGCCCTCAGTTTGTTTTCAGTAGAGATGATCATATGATTTTTATCTTTCATTCCGTCAATGTGGTGTATCACATTTATTGATTTGCACATGTTGAACCATTCTTGCATCCGAGGGATACATCCCATATGATCATGGTTTATGATCCTTTCAATGAGCTATTGAATTTGGTTTGCTAATATTTTATTGTGAATTTTTGCATCTATATTAATCAGGGATATTGGTCTGTAGTTTTGTTTTCTTGCAGTGTTCTTAGCTGGCTTTGGTATCAGGGTAATTCTGGCCACGTAAAATATTCCCTCCTCTTCCACCATTTGGAAGAGTTTGTGAAGGATTGCCATTAATTCTTTAAATGTTTGGTAGAATTCATCAGGGGACTCATCTGGTTCTGGGCTTTTCTTTGTTGGGAGGTTTTTGATTACTGATTCAGTCTTATATTCAGATTATATGTTTCTATGAATTTATTCTTTTCTTCCAGGTTGTCTAATTTATCAGCATATAATTATTTCTACTAGTCTCTTTGATCCTTTTCCTTTCTATTTCTATGGTATCAGTTGTAATGTCTTCTTTCATTTCTAATTTTATTTAAATCTTCTTTTTCTTAGTCTAGCAAAAGGTTTGTCTATTTTGTTTATCTTTTTTTAAAAAACCAGCTTAGTGTTGTTTGATCTCCAAGTTGTTGAGGTCAGTTACTAGATTACTGTGACCCTTTGGTGGTATCATGTTTCCTTGATTTTTCATGTTTCTTGAAGTTTTGCATTTCTGCCTTTGCATTTGAAGTAGCAATCACCTCCTTCAATCTTTACTCACCTTTCCAATGTATCCAAACTCATACACACACACACACACACACACACACACACACACACACATATGTGTATATATATATCTTCTTTTTTTCTTTTGCTCCAAAGGTATGCTGGGACCTCTCTGATGGAAAGCTGGAAGCCTTGCACAAAGGCTACCTCATCTATGAGTGATTATCTGAGACAATGTTTTCCAGGGCTCCCAGACCATGGTCAAGAAGGATTGGAGCTGGTTCACAGGTTGCTGTAGGGTCCATGGCTGGGACTGAAGTTTGTATGTCCATTACCTGACACATATGTGGGTGATACTCCTCCCACACTTCTTAGTGTGTGGTGTTGGATCCCACAGCTCCCAAAAAGGCACTTTTGTCCAAGGATGGATGTCAAATTGTTGTTGTTCAGGGATGGGACATGATGAGGGATGTTTTACTTAGCCCATAATGCTGATATCACCCAGCTGGAAACTATTTGCACACAGAAGCAGGGCCTTATCAGACTTTCCTACTTGAGACAAAACACCTCAAGTGCATTCCACACATGACAGGGCTTCACACCCTAGTGCCCTCTTGAGTGTCCTTCTTGGGACACACTTAAA
The DNA here is from genome assembly GCA_028646485.1 of Cryptoprocta ferox. Lineage (NCBI taxonomy): Eukaryota > Metazoa > Chordata > Mammalia > Carnivora > Eupleridae > Cryptoprocta > Cryptoprocta ferox. Next base: position 61,035,084 of record CM053576.1, on the reverse strand, counting down.
TTTGTTAAAGTGTGTGTCTTAGTCATTTATTGCTATGAAGCAAATTATCCTAAAACTTAGCTGCTTAAAGCTACAAGTGTGTATCATCTTACACCATTTCTGAGTGTACAATTCAGTGATTTTTAACATATTTACAAAATTGTGCAACTATCACTACTATCATCACTATGTAATTCTGGAACATTTTCATCATTTCAAAAAGAATGGGACAGAAACCCAGGAATGACTTACGTGGGTGGTTCTGGCTCTGGTCTTTCATTAAGTCCCAATCAAGAATCAGTCATCTGAAGGCTTGACTGGACCAGGAGGACCTGCTCCTAAGAAGGTTCATTCATGTACCTGGTAAGTTCTTTCTGGTTTCTAGGCCTCTGTTTTTGAAGGCTCTAGTTCCTCACCATGTGGACCTCTCCATAGGGCTACTTGAGTGTCACCAAACATGGCAGCCAGTTCCCTTAGATATAGTGATCCAAGAGAGCGAGCAAGAGGGAAGCCATAATATGTTTTATGTCCTAATATCAGAATGACATACTATTTATTACTTCCTCCTTATTCTATAGAAACTAGTTATTAAGCACAACCTACACTCAAGGAAGGAAATTTAGCTTCACCTTTGAAGGCACCAGCAGCAAATAGCTTGTGGACATAATCTAAAACCATCAGTGAGTTTTTCAAAGCTGGTCACGATGGCCACGATGGAGTACAATCTGTGCAGTTTGCTTTCAGGTTATCATACCCCTTGATCTGGACTTTTCATCTTTTTTTTAAATTTTTATTTTTAAGTAATCTCTACACCCAATGCGGGGCTTGAATTTACCATCCTAAGATCAAGAGTTGTATGCTCCAGTGCTCACTATGGCAGCACATATACTAAAATTGGAACGACAAGAGAAGATCAGCATGGCCCCTGCTCAAGGATGACACACAAATTCATGAAGTGTTCCATATTTAAAAAAAAAAAAAAAAGAGTTGCATGCTCTACTAACTGAGCCAGCCAGGTGCCTCTGGACTTTTTATCTTTTCTTAGTGCAAGGATGGTTCAGTGGTCAGGTACACAGGCCCTAGAGTCAGATAAACTGGGGTCAAAGCCTGGCTCTCCCTTTCCTAATGGAGTGCTCTCAGCCAAATAACTTCAGGTTCCTTTTCTGTAAAATGAAGATAATAGCCCTTAACAAAGTTTTTGTGATGATTCTGGGAATGCTTGACTCAATTCTCAAAGTGTCGGTGAAACCCAAGATGGCATATTTTCTTAAGTAGCCATTTCAGTCTGTTGATTTGTTATGAGTTCATAGACAATTCAAAATCTCAATTTCCGGGGTGCCTGGGTGGCTCAGTGGGTTGAGTGTCTGACTCTTGATCTCAGCTTAGGTCTTGATTTCAGGGTCGTGAGTTCAAAATCTGTGTTGGGCTCCACTCTGGGCTTGGAGTCTACTTAAAAAAAAAACAAAACATGGTTTTCTTTTCACTAGTATTAAACTACAAAGTCTGGTCTCTGACACTGAGTATCTGTAAATGCCTTTTAAATTAATTTTTTAGAATAAGATATCCACATGCTGTAAAATTCATCATTTTAAAGTGTATAATTCAGTGATACTTAGTTTATTCACAAGATTGTATCATTATCACTACTACCTAATTTCAGAACATTTTTATCATTGCCAGAAGAAATCCTATACTCATTAGCAGTCATTCCCCATTGCCCCCATTCCAATTACCCTGCCAACCAACAATGTATTTTCTGTCTGTATTAATTTGCCTATTCTGGACATTTCAAATAAGCAGAACAATACAATATGTGGCCTTTTGTGTCTGTCTTCTTTCATGTAGGATCATGTTTTCAAGGTCCAGCCATATTGTAGTATATATCGGTACTTCATTCCCTTTAACAGCTGAATATAAATGTGCTACATTTTATTTATCATTTCATCAGCTTTTGGTTAGTTGGGTCATTTCCACTTCTGGCTATTACAAACAGTGCTGCTATGAACATTCATGTGTCAGGTTTTATATGAACGTATCTTTCATTTCTCATGGTTATATATCTAGGGTAGAATGCTAGATCCTATGGTAATTCTATGTGCAACTTTTTGAGGAAACTCCAAACTGTTAGAAGTAGAGGAGTTCAAGGACAACTTTATTAAATTTCCTTTTACTGATTTCAGAGATTGTTTTTTTCCCCAGTAGTATGATTTTATTTGATTTATTGATGAAGATGTTGTGTGGAATTGCCAGCCTGATTAAAACTCGGTGGAAATCTAATCCACATTTCTTCATCAATTCCACGAAGGTTTCATGAAAAACATCAGACATTTTGCTTACATCACCAAAATCTAGATCTTCCAAATTCTCCAGATTATAGTTAAAAAATATATAGTTATATATAATATAGTCACAACCAGGTTTTAGTTAAAATATAGCTCACTGGAACAAAGTTAGGAAATAATAAATGTAATCTCTTCATTTTAGAGAAAGAAAAATAAGATGAAGTGATATGCCCGAGGTCACTACATAGTGTCAGAGACAGGATTTGAATCCAGTTCCATTTTTCACCCAGTTATGCTTGTTGTTATTTTTTCTTTTCCTAAGGGGGGGGGAGTTTTTTTGTTTGAGTGTGGCTGACACACAATGCATGTTTGTTGTTCTTTATAGGTCACTCGGAGCACAGGTGAAGGGAACAGTCACTTGACTGAGGACAAGGTATAGCCATTTAGTTTGCTGGCAAAGCAAGCCATCTCTTTAGACACCTAGCTGGCATAAGCTAGGCATAAGATTTCTAGTGAGCCTAGGGGTGCCTCGGTGGCTCAGTTGGTTAAGTGTCTGATTTCAGCTCAGATCATGATCTCACGGTTCATGAGTTCAAGCCCTGCATTGGGCTCTGTGCTGAGCTTTCAGAGCCTGAAGCCTCCTTCAGATTCTGTGTATCCCTCTCTCTCTCTGCCTCTCCCCTGCTCATGCTGTCTCTCTCTCTCAAAAATAAAATAAACATTAAAAAAAAGATTTCCAGCAAATCTATTCTGGGGCCTCCTAATTAATTACCTCTTTTTCTTTAAATTAAAACAAAGTATGACTTTTTTTACTTTTTAAATGCTGATAAACTACCTTTTTTAATATCTAAAGTTTTTATGAATGAGAAACTTTACAAGTCTGTACTTAGCATAATCTACATTTTCCACTTTTGTAAACACCTTTTATCCCATCTCCAGTCACCCTCTTCTTTCCTTTGTATTTCACAGTAATTCCCAAGAATGATTTTGTTACATTTGTGTGTTTGTTTTAGTGTTGTAGTTTGTCTTTGTGCACACTCAGAGACTTTAACTCCTGTAAACGGACTCGATATCATCTTCGTATTTTTTTTCTTTTATGGCAAACTTGAGTCTTTCTTCATGATATTTGTTCTACACTTTCCAATTTGAAGATCTTTATCCTTGGAGAAGAAACAAAATAAGCGTTATTGGGTTTTTTTCTCCAGTCCTCTGCAGCTTATTCATGATCTTTTCCAAAGAGTGTCCTATTCCTTCCCTTTTCACATTCTGACTTAGGGCATACTCATTAAAGACTACTTTTCATAGTGCTCCCACATTAAAAAGGAGAACAAAATGCCTTATTGACATGAAATAAGCTCCAGGAAATATTGTTAAGTGAAGCAAGCATGGTACAAAGAATAAATGTGAGCTACTACCTTTTGCGTAAAATTTAAAAAATATATAGAGACCATATTTTATTGGTTCTAAAAGGCACAGGTTTTCACATTTTTGATGTCTTTGAAATTAGAATTCTTGTACAATTGACACCAAGACATAGTTTAGTTGGCCGGGCTTAAAAAAAATCTTTTGTGGTATTATAATATACTATATTTATAGTATATTTAATAAATAGCATATATAGTATATATAAACATAATAATTGCATATTGTATGCAATTAATGGCATCTTAGGTTTGATAAAATATATTATATCATTTGATAGCATATGCAAAAAATTTTCCCTAGGAGGATTTGCAAGAAATTCATAACAGGTTGCTCATAGGGATGGGTACTAAGTGGCTGGGGAACAGAGATGACAATTTCTATTATATTCCTTTTTGCATGTTTTGCATTTTGAATCACATAACTATATTAACAAATAAAATGTTTGAATCATAAATTCAAATTTAAAAAATGCAACTGAAGGGGCGCCTGGGTGGCTCAGAGAGCTGAGCTTAATTTGTGCTCAGGTCATGATCCCAGGGTCATGGGACTCCACATTGGACAGCGTGCTGAGCATGCAGCCTGCTTGAGATTCTCTCTCTCTCTCTCTCTCTCTCTCTCTCCCTCTGTCCCTCTCTCCTGCTCACATGCTCTCTCTTCCTTTATAAAATAAAAAATTTAAAAAATAAAAAATAAAAATGGCAACTGGACATGAGTCCACACCACTTCTTTGTTCAGATTTGTACACAGTTTTGTGTTTGTTCCTGGTAATGACTGACGAGCACTGTACAGGAAGGGCTGTGCCTGCATGCATCACTCTTCATCCAGAGTCAGCACTGGCTCGGCCAGCCACTAACTCCAGCAGACCTCATCCCTTCCTCCCAGGATTTTTGTCACTTGTAAATCATCAAACAGATATTTGCTGGCTAAAATTCAGTTCAATATAGCTGTTTCCCTCATTGCTTCCCTGATAGTTCTACTGATGGATCTGTTCCATAAGGCAAGGTGTAAATATATCAGATGTTCTGTTTTTGTTAGACTTTGACTTCCAGAAGAACCATCTAGCAGCATCTAGATGAGTGAGGAGAGAAACATCTTGAAAAGAAAAGAAAAACAGTTTAATTGGCACCAGTGCACTTGGCAACAGCTGGGTTACCATGATAGCCCATACATGGTGTTTGCTAAATAAGCCAGGAAGCCACTGCCATGAATTACTCTAAGATGTTGGCGTTTATGCATGCCATTAAAACAGCACTGCTGACTCATTCCTGTTGATGATGATATTTAGAAATGCGAAGATCCACTTCCCAGACCACTCTCAATGTTTTATACACGCAAAATGTAGCCTTAAATCTCAAGTAGGCAAAATCAATCCTAGCAATCCTGAGTGGCAAAGAATAACTGATAATGAGTGCAGAGGTGAGATACCAGGACTATTGTGAAAATAACTCAAAAAAGCTTAACGTAGAAGTAGGATTTTTAGGGTCAGAACTTTTGAGCTTGACAGAGATGGGAGCTCTTTGGGTGATGATAAGAGCAGGAGTCGGATGATTGTCATCAATTCCTGTTGGCATTTGTGTTCCTTGTTGTAGGCAGGCTGGTACGCAGTGAGGCAAGCTTAAAGTCCCAGCAATGAAATGAACAATTTTCAGTGGTTTGTGTTTTAGGTTACAGATACACCACTTCCTAGAATTAGGACAGACCTAATTTTATATAAATTTACTTTTTAATAAGATTGTTTAATGTGCAACTAGCATAAAATACTTCCATGTGACAAAACTTTTCAGATCTTATTCTCTTAGTAACTTTAAAATACAATACAATATTGCTAACTACAGTCATTATGTTGTACATTACATCCCTAGAACTTATTTATCTTGTAAATTGGAAGTTTTTACTATTTTATGAACTAGTCTGCAGTTTTTTTAAGACATTATTTCTAATATATTTTTAAATATGTACTTTTACTTATCCAGACTCTGTCTCTCTGGACTCCAGTTCATCCAGTTTATTTACCAGGAGATTGTTTAAAATATTTACAACACTAAAAAAATATTTTGGGGTAATATGTTATGAAGCAATAGATAACTAATACTTAAAGGTTTAGTTGAAGTAGGCATGTAACTATTTTGCATATAACTATATATTTTTTAGTTCTTGAGGTTTGTGGTACATATATTTAATTGTGTTCTGTAATTTGGGGTGAATTCAGTTTTCTAAGCTTCAGTTTCATCATCTTGAAATAGGGATAAATATATCACCTATTTGGTTTAAACAGTTACTTTTAAAACAAAGTATATACTTAGCAGAGTATCTTACAAATATCAAGCAATCTGTAAGCTAAGCTATTTTCAATTAATAAACTACACCATAGTAGTCAGTGTGGCTAGTAGGAACTATGAATATCTGGTCTTCCTTTTGGAAGGGCATGTTTAAGGTTAAGAATCATAAAATCTAAATCGTATATTTAGAAACCATATTGCCACAGCTCAGTCCTCTAACTCCCTTTTTTTAAAAGGTTATTTATTTATTTATTTCTTTAGAGAGCGAGCATGTGCGTGGGCAGTGGGGGGGGGGGTGCAGAGCAGAGAGAGAGAGAGAGAGAGAGAGAGAGAGAGAATCCCAAGCATGGAGCCTGATTTGGGGCTCGATCCCACAAACTGTGAGCTCAGGACCTGAGCCAAAATCAAGAATCATATGCTCAACTGACTGAGCCAACCAGGCGCTCCCTCTAACTTTCTTAAATCAAGTGCCCAGTAAGAATTAGGCCAATCTTTCTGTAATGCGTAGAATAAATACCCCATCAGAATCACCTGGTATTCTCATACACATGTAGACAACATATTAAATTCATTAAATTGGGATCTTAGAGGCTAGGGGGTGGAAATCAGCATTTAAAAGGAGCTCTGCTGGTGATTCTTATGTGCATTAAAATTTGGGAAACACTAGTTAAATAATTTCTAGAAACAGGCCTGAGAGTTTTGTTAATTATAGACGTGACACTCTTAACTGACAAAAGCTTGTGGCAGAAAGCTATAGAAGGCCCTATATATGCAATACCTACTTCTCCCTTTTTTTTCCTTAAGTTTTTATTTTTAAGTAATCTCTACACCCAATGTGGGACTTGAACTCACAACCCGAGATCAAGACTCTTGTGCTCCACTGGCTGAGCCAGCCAGGTGCCCCTGTGGTACCAACTTCCACTAAACACTCTAAGTTGCAGGATTCAACAGGAGTTTCTTGGTAAACTATTTGGATTTTTTTTAATATTCAGATCATGGTCCAGTCTAACCAAAATATCCAGTTATGCTGTATGAACATTAAGGTTTAGCTAACTTTCCACATTATTTGCTAAAGCTTGTGGGTACCACCTTCTCAATTTTAAAGTATTCTTTTAGGGTGATCATCTTTCACTGTGAAATTCGGTCATTTTTTTCAACAAAGAATGTTTTCTGTATGTGGTAATGTTAGTTTCGGGAAAATTCATGTATGTAAAAATGTTGGTGGTTTTGATACCATCTATTAGCTAGCCTCTTGAAGAACACTTGGCTGTGGCAGAGTTTTCTTTGTGGTTAGAGAAGAAATCATTTTTCTCTGTGCTATTATGCTGGCAACTGCCTGTGATAACTTATGACTCTTAAAGCCAGGTGTCATATTTGATAAAGGACTAGTATGCACAATACATAAAGAATTCTCATGATACACAAATCAAAAAATCCAATGAAAAACTGTCAAAATATTTTAACAGACACTTCACCAAAGAAGATATATGGGTGGCAAATAAACACATTACTAATAAACACCATTAGTCATTAAGAAAATGCAAATTAAAACTCTAATGAATACTCCTACACAGCTATTAAAGGGGAGAAAAAAAGAAAGAAAGAAAAAACAAACTAACTAACTATATAATATCAAGTCCTGGCAAGGGTGTGGAGATCTCATGCACTGCTGGTGGGAATGCAAAATGGTACAGCCACTTTAGAAAACAATTTAGTAGTCTTGTAAAACTAAATACTTACCATATGACCCAACAATCCTGTTCCTAGGTTATTTATCTACCTAAGACAAATGAAAATATATGTTCACATGAAACACTTGTATATGAATGTTCATAGCAGCATTATTAATAATAGCCTAAAAGTGGAAAAACCTAAATGTTCACCAACTGTTGAATGGATAAACATTGCATTCAGTTGAATGGTACATTCACAATGGACTTCTAACTGGCAATAAAAAGGAAAAAAATACCTACTGATATATGCATCAACACAAATTAACTTCAAATGCAGTATCCTAAGTGAAAAAAACCAGACTCAAATGGCTACTTACTGCATGATTCCATTTATATGACAATCTGGAAATGGTAGAATTATTGAGACAGAAAACAGATGAATGTTTGCAGGGGCTAGGCATGGGGGAGGAGGCTGACTACAAAGAGGCATTTTTTTTTAGGTCATGGAAATGTTTTATATCTTGATTGTGGTGGTGGTTACCTGACTGTATGTGTGTGTCAGAATACAAAAGTTGGTTTTACTCTACGTAAATTATACTAAAAACCATGACTTAAAAAAAAAGGCGGGCACACAAACGTGAACGTAGACTGCTCTGACACACAATGCTTTTCTGAATTTGAATTCCAGTTAGTGTGTGAAGCTTCCTGAATAAGTATTTCTAGCAAGCACTTTGCAGGATAGTTCCAGCTTCTTCAACTGTAAGATGGGCCAAAAGTGTTAGAAACAAAACCTAGGTCTGATGTAGAGTCCCCAGGCATGGCCCCCTATGGTGAGGAACAAAATAAATCTGGCCCCACTCTGCTGCCTTTCATCCCTTCCCTGCAACCCAACCAGCCAAGCCATCATCAGGATCCTAATGAGTCCTGTGGGGTTTCTATGCTTAGATCTCAGGTTGTTTAATGGATATTTTAGGCCTTTAAGGGGGTCCCTGGACACGACTTGAGGATGAGAAGCTCATCAGGAGAAAACTGTACAATAAGTTTGCTCATGAATGCAACTGGGCTAGCCTTTTAGCCAGTGAATTTGCCAGGCAGGTGATGAGCAGAACAGTGGACCTTGCAATAGATATAGTATTTCATCTATTATTTAGGTATTTTTTGTCTTAATTTTGCTTTTAATTGCATTCATTACAAAATACCTTGAGGATTTGTAAAAAAAAAAAAAAAAAGTAAGTGGGACAAAACACTGGCAATTTCAGTTTTCAACTAAAATAGAAATTATATTCTAGTTCAACATGTAGGTCCCATGATTTTACTTCATGTAAGATAAATGTATCTAATCCCTTTGAATGATGCCTGAATATCCATTTCCTAGAAAAATCTACAATTAATTTTCCCAGGCTTAATTGATGGCTCCTCAAGATCCTTTTAATATTTTATCAAAACTCAGGATTTTAATCCCTTGAATCTTTTTTCTTTTACACAAAAGATTGACATACTTATCTGCACTAGAACAATGTCCTCAGACTAGACTAGCACTTTGGAATTATGCTGCTGTTCCCAGACTGAAAAAGTAACAGGAAAGGCCAACTTTGGGAACCCAATTTCCAGTCTGGTCTAACTCTCTTAACAAAGAAACCCCTTTCTCATTTGGAAAACATAGGCCATCCCCTCTCTGCTTCATCATCTCTTATATTTTGCAGGAAATATCTAAGTTCCCAGCTGACTTATTGAGAGAAGCTCATTGAAGCCAATGAGTTTCAGTGTTAGGAATGAGAGCTTCTAGGAGTGGGAAAGTAGATGGGCAAGGTTTATATGCAAATTCATGAAATAGGGCTTAGTTTCAGTTTGTGCATTCTCTAATCTGAAACACGCTCGTCTACCTTTGCCAGGTGATTCACTCTAAGGGATAAAAAGTTTGAACTTCCAAACTTTTATTTTTATTTATTTTAACATTTATTTATTTTTGAGAGACAGAGCATGAGCAGGGTAGGGGTAGAGAGATAGGGAGATACAGAATCTGAAGCAGGCTCCAGGCTCTGAGCTCTCAGCCCAGAGCCCGACATGGGGCTTAAATTCACAAACGGTGAGATCATGACCTAAGCCCAAGTGGGATGCTTAACCGACTGAGCCACCCAGGTGTCCTTACACTTGAGTTTTTAAATCGTAACTCGCCGGTGACAGGAGCTTTAGATTACTTTCATAGTGGGAGGAAGGATATTTTTTTTTACTCCAGGAATATTCTTTGGGCCACACGTTAGTCTACTATTTTATTAAGTACTTATTATTTGTCAAGCAGTATTGGGCACTATGTGGGTGGAGGGAGAAGATAGAGAAGGGGAGACCAAAATGACTAAGACTTAGTTCCATGTACCTTACAATTTAGTGGGTGCAAAATATAGTGCATCTATATTAAGAATTTTTGTTCCCATGGAACTTTGGTTAGTTTGAAGTCAAGGGAGAGAGGGCCTTGTTATACTCCAGGTGGGTAGATAGTACTTTATTTAGCGTATCTAGAGATTCAACAGTTCCTGAGTATCTCCTCTGGCCAATATATTAGATAAGGAAAGATCTTTGCTTTGGGTGGTGGTATATGGATGTTTTTTAGAAAACTAGGTTTAAATCCAGATCTGCAATTTAATAGCTGATGTGACTTTGTATGAGTTATTTAACTTCTTCATACCTTGGTCTGCTCATTTATAAAAAGAGGATAATAGCAATATCTCATTGAGCTGATATGGGAGTTAAATACACACATACATGTAAAAGCATTAATTTAGTGCTTGGCACAGGATAGATGATCAATGAATATCAGTCATTACTATTATTACAGTCTCCCTGGGGAGACAGGACCCATAGGGAAAGGACTTGAAAATACAGATAATAACATAGAAGCGATAACATACCAAGGAATATCTTATGAATAGCTATATGCTTTGCAGCAATAAAATAAATAGCCTCCAAAACATGTTTCATTACTCCCAAGTTCTATTGCATAAGTCTCAGGTGATCGTCCAGATTATTCCAGGCTAAAGTTATGAATTTTTTGAAATTCAGCAAAAGTAAACAATAGATTGGGCAAGGACCTGGAGAGAAAAGGCAGTCTTTGTGGTAGGCCCTGGTTTATATACTTAGTGATTATAAATTTCCCTTGACAGTGTTCAGTGGGAGTGGCTGTCTTGCAAAATTCCAAGAGAAATGTTTTCTGGACAGTCTTACTTGCCTTTGGAGCAAGGTTGCCACCTGCATTACTTTTAGAGGACCCCACCCCAGCTCTTATTTTTCTCAGATGTCTGATGTCTAAAACCTCACAGGTTATTTACTTTCACTTAGGAATCATTTTTCTTCCCCAGTTGAAAGACAAACATCCCTGATGGAAGAGTCAATATCCAGCACTACACTGGCCAATCCCTATATTCGTTCTCACTTTATCACTGGGACTACTTTGATATACAACCTAACCCTTGAATCTAGACTGCCTTGTATGGATCTCTGTCTCTTATGACTGTATATAGTCTCCAGTCTTACTTGTAAATTTCTCCAGGGCAGAAATTATGGCAAATGATTTTGCAAAATATTGGTCTATCTTGACCCTTAAACCTGTATAGCACAATTCAACATCAAAAATAGGTGAATAGTAAATAGTAAATTATTATTGATTACTATGACCTGGTTTCCCTTCTCATAATTGTGGACTGTAATGTGTTCTCTAGTATTTTCAGAACGTGAAATTATGGAGCAGACTGTGATTGTAGCAGACAGTTCCAAACCTTCTGGAATCACGGTGAAAGGCAACATAAGACTACAAACGAAGGAGGAAAAAAACAACAACTCTGAGCAATCTCAGAAACCGATCCTTACTGGGCAAGAATCTTAAGATACAGATGAACAGACTTACTAAACTGGAAAAGAGTCCTGTTTTCTTCCCATAGCAAACATTTTCTAGTAAAATTTATGTTTACTTTGGGTGAATCTGTATGTAGCAAGCCCACTCATAAGGTATTTCAATACCTTGCTTGGTCTTTCAGTACTCAAAACACATGGAAATGAGTCATTAGTATGGAAATCTGCTCTATAAAATCCTCTAAAGCAAATCCGTGTTTGTTTTTTCTTTAGAGATTTAAAAAATTTTTGTTTTCAAGTAAACTCTATGCCAAATGTGGGGGGCTCAAACTTAGGACCCCAAGACCAAGACTCACATGCTCTACTGGCTGAGGTAGCCAGGCTCCCCAAATCCAGGGTTTTGATCTAACAACAGACTTTGTTCCCTAATTTTACGTCTGTTTTTGTGAGTTTAGTGTGTTTGACAAAAAACACATCACCAAAAAACAAGTCATTTTTTCTTTTTACTGAATACTGATTTTGAGAAAATATATTCAAGGTAAAGGGAAAGAATTGCTGGGGAGGCCTTTAGAGCTTTAAATTTGGGTTAGTCAAAAAAAAAAAAGTGGAGCTTAGGGAATGGCAGTGGGGTTAAAGCTTCTCTGACTTTGGCTCAGGTCATGATCTCATGGTTCCTGAGTTTGAGCCAGGCATTGGCTCACTGCTGTTGGCGCAGAGCTTGCTTTGAATCCTCTGTCTCCCTCTCTCTGTCTCTCCTCTGCTCACGCTCTCTCTCAAAATATAAACATTTGAGGCACCTGGGTGGCTCAGTCAGTTAAGCATCCAACTCTTGGTTTCCGCCCAGGTCTCAGTCACAAGGCTCGTGAATGGGTTTGAGCCCCAGAACAGTGCAGAGCCTGCTTGGGATTCTGTCTCCTTCTCTTTCTGCCCCTCCCCTGCTTATTCTCTCTCTCTCTCAAAAACAAATAAACATATATACATTTATTAGTCATATATATATAAACACTTAAAAACCAAGATACCTTGTAATCATCAAAATAAAATGCAGGTGCTACTTCTGTGTTTTGTGGAAAGGGAAACGGAACTTCCGGAGTAAGAGGAAGACTCGCCTTGGACACTATGTTATTAGCACTTACAAGTCACAGCACTTGCCAAGAATCTGAAAATGAAATCGGGCAGGGTTTTCCCATTTTTGCCCAAGGTGAGGTATCTGGGACCTGCATTTACCCTGAGCAAACTAATTCTGAGTTTTTACCTCTAATATGGACCGGGGTACCTTACCAGGTAAGGGGTAGGATGGAAGGGAAGCAGTGAAAACAAGTTCAAAGACATAAAGGGATTGGCCCAAGTGTGTGAGCAAGTTTTTAAGAGAAACCGGGGTTCCAAATCGGTGTACCTGGCAGTACAAGCTGCCTGAGGGAATGAAACAAGGCAGCCGTGACTTCTAGGGTTAAACCTCTCCATTAAGGTAGCGTGCACCTCAAGGACTGTGTGAGGGCGTCTCAGAAGAGGCAAGATTTGTGTATTTCCATAAGAGTAGAGTAAAACCCTTATCTCAGGGCCTAGGAAATAATGAAACATGCTAAAAATATGCTTAAAACACACTGAGGGAAGTTCATTAAACGACAATTAAAACTGACTTTAGAAAGAATAAAACTTGACTGTTTTCGCATTTTTTTCTATTGCCTATTATTTCAAAGAGCTGGATGCAAAGGGTAAGGCGAATGAGGAGAAAGAGAAAGAACTACGACGTGGGTCCGCGTTAACAGCACCTCCGGCTCCACCTCCACCAGGATCCGGGGGGAGAGAGAGCTTGTCCTTACCCGCCCCTTCCCCGGTAGGGCCCCGCCTCAGCGCTCCCACGGGATCCTCGTTCTAGCCCCGCCTCTGTCCAGCTCGGCTCCATCCCCCTCCTGCAGTCAGCGCTTCTGCGACGAGTCAGGGAGAAGGGAGGCGGGACTTCCGGTGTTTGAAAAACTTCCGGCGGGAACCGGAAGATGCGGTCACACATACACACACACACACACACAGAATCCCGGGCCTTCCGACTCGCCGGGCGGGAAGGTGAGCTGAGTATCCGCCTTGGCGGTGTTCCTGCGGGCTCGCGTGAGCCCGGCGCCCGGGCTCCGGTAGTTTTGGGGCCATTTAAAAGCTTCTGAGCGCTCATTTGGGAAGTAACATCTTTCTTTAAAGTGAGAAGTGTCATTACATTTTACGGTCTTCCAACCTACACCCGGAAAGCCCCTCCTAGCTGCCGCGTGTCACCTGGCGCGTCTTCTCAGTCAAATCGCAGCTCTTAGCACGTAGGGGCAGACATGGGAAAACCCAGGCAAACCTAGCTTGTTTCCACACCTCAAGTTATCGGAGATGGGGGAGGAAGCACCCTTTTCACTATCAGATCATGGCCTTGTCTGCATCATCTGCATCCTAGGCAGCGTGTCTGGCATTTGGAAGCGCTGAATAACTGTTGAGGAAAGGAATGAATGGGAACTCTCTAGGCAAGTTTCCTCAAACCTCCCCCGCACCAGCATGTTATAATATAATGTTTGTGGAATGGGAAACAAGGCTGGTCTTGCTGTTTGCGGCTTTGGGTTCTGCCTACATAACTAGAACATAGGTTTTTCCCTTTGAGTAAACCATCTCACCTACTGGATCTCAGGCTTCTTATTCATTAGGAAAAAAAAAAAAAGACTGATTTCTGAGGATCTTTCCAGGTCTATTACTTTGTTTATATTATGTAGGGATCTTTGCTGACATTGCAAGCACTTTTTGTACCCTCGGGGAACCTCCTTTAGCTGCCTCTTAAAAAGTTGTTCCCAGCTGCTCTTAAAGTTTCTAATTGTGGTTTTCCCAATTTTAATGTAATATTTATGTGTGTGCAGGTTTCTTCAACCCCCCCTTCCCCGATTTTCACTCACCCTAATTTAGTGCCTCCTCCCTTAGGACCATCAGAGCAACTGATTTTGAATATGCTCATGTGTCCGCAGAGATAAGACAGCTTTGAAAAGGAAAGATCTTAAGCCACTAAGAATAAGAATGTTCTTCTGTTCCATCACTTTTTCAAAAAAAACAATGAGTGCCATGTGTGATATTGCCTAATAGTGATGGGGGAAAATGTATATTCCTCTATAGAGACCATTTTGTATATATTCTTATGTTCATTTAATAAATGGTTATAGGGTAGCTATTAAGTGCTAAGCTCTGTGTTATGCAGACTAAAGCAAATGTGTTTTTTAACTTCATGGTGTTTACTGTCATGAAGTAAACATGGAGGATGCAGACAATAAACAAAGATTATTCTAGATTGTGTTATATAGTACTGTATACAGGAAGTAAATAGGGTCCTATAATAATATCATATCTGGGAAACCCATGTTAAGCCTAAAATGTGGATCTGTAAGAAATGAGAATGAACTAGTCTGTTGATAAGCATTGGGAATAGTGTTCCAGGCAGAGTGAACCTGAGATGGTGAAGAATCATGGTTCATATAGGGACGGAAAGAACGTTGTAACTGGCTGAAGAGCTGCAGCAAATGGTCGATGTGGTTAGAAAGACAGGCAGGGGTGAGTCCTGTAGGGCATTTTAGAAGGTCATGGTACAAAATATGATTTGATTCTAAGAGGATGGAGTGGGAAGTGGGAATGGTTTTTAAGCATTTTCTAAATGATCTTTTGGGTTCATATGTGGAGAATGGGTAGTAGAGGCCAGAGCGGAAGCAGGGTTAAGAGGCTATTACAGTAGTCTAGATAAGAGATATTGGGGACTAAAGAGATAATAGAAATTTAAGCTACATTTTGGAGGAAGAATTTATGTTACTTGTTAGTAGACTGGTTGTGAAAGATGGCAGAAAAAAATATTTGGAAGGCTTTGGCTTAGCAAATTAAATTTTGAAGGATGATAGATGTATTCACTATCTTGGTTGTGGAGATGTGTATACACATTCCAAAACTTGTCACATTTGTACACTTTAAACGTGTACAATGTATTGTATGTCAATTATAGCTCAATGAAGCTGTTAAAATGTTTCCAAGGTTCTGGCTTAGCCATCTATTTAGATGGATGATGGTACCATTTACTGAGATGGGAAAGACTGGGGTAGGAATGGGTTTTAAGACAAGAAATGGTTATCAAGATTTCATTGTGGGTATGTTAAATTTGAGGGATGTATGAGGCATCTACATAGTTTCTCAGGCAATATGAATAATTTGTTATGTAAATCTGAATCTTAGGCAAGATTTGGGTTGGAGGTATTAGGATTGTTAATAAGTAGGTGATAGAGATATTTCAAAGCATGGAAATGGATGAAATGTTGGTTAATCTAATGAACCCCATGATATGAAGAAAGGGAACATGAGAGGAGTGGAGATGGAGAAACAGCTCCCAGAAACGTCAGTCTTTAAACTGGAATATGTATATCCTTGGGAGTATACCTAGCATAGGCAGTTTTGAAGAAATAATTTCTAGGTCCTTAGCTTCTATATATACTCTTTCTAAAACCGGTCGGTCTGAAATTGGCCTACGTGCTCAAGCATATTCTCCTTTCCCACTTCCCTTTTCAAATTCATATTTTTCAGCTTGTCAAAGGCTAAGTTTAAATCTTACTCATCATTCAATGGCAACATTGCTTCCAGGGTGCCTAATAAAGGGGAATTTGAAAATACTTGTTTCAGGAAGGATAAATATGTTTCTTTAATGGCTAATCAGAATTTCATGAGATTGCCACAGGCTTGTCTACCCTTATTTTAAACACATTTCTATTAAGGATGTAGTGTGGAGTGAGAATTGGTGCATGGTGGTCTGAATGGGAATGTTCTGAATTCTGGTATATTGTAGAATGGAGAGGTGGGAGTAGATGATCTGGTTGGGTTGTTTGTTGGGGGATTTAATATCTTCAGGTTTTTATTTTGGGGCTGGTCAGATTCTCCAGAGAAGAGCCTTTCCATTTCCCTCCCTGGAGACAAAGGGTCTGACTAGGAGCTTAGTGGGAGAAGAGGACTGCAAGGATGGGTCCTCTTCATTTGCTATTCTGTCTGTATGATTCTCATGCCCACAACTGTATTTGGTGTCCTGTAGTCTAAAGATGGTTTTATCCTTTCCAGACTTTTTCCTGGGGCAGTTGCTTAAATAGCATGAAGTGGAATAGGGCCTCTAGAGATACTTCTTTGCCTCAGACAACTTACACCAGCCCTTAGTCCCTTCATTCTTAGTTCCAAGGTATCAGGTACTGCTTCTTGTGATTTTTTTGATGATAGTGCAGAATAAATTGGTTTGGTTTTGAAGTGCTCCCACTGCTGACTTGGAATTCTAATTTTTATATAGTGAAATCTGTTTGTCTTTTGTCTTTTGAAATTTTGAGGTATGCCTAGGAAAACTTTTCTTCCCCTACTTCCACTCCAAATAATGAAAATGGTCATTTTCTGTAGTACTTTTGTAGTTTTATTTTTTTAATTAAATTTTTTTTAAATTTTAGAGAGAGCATGAGTAGAGCAGAGGGAGATAGAGAGAGAGATCTTTTTTAAAAATGTTATCTTTGAGAAAGCGTAAGCAGGGAGAGGGGCAGAGAGAGAGAGACAGAGAGAGAGAGAGAGAGAGAGAGAGAGAGACAGAGAATCTTAAGCAGTCTCTATGCTCAGCACAGAGCCTGACTCGGGGCTCAATCCCATGACCCTGGGAACATGACCTGAAATGTAATTAAGAGTCGGACACTCAACTGACTGAACCACCCATGTGCCCCTTGTAGTTTTATTTTGTACATTTATTTATTTATTTTGATGGTCTCTTTTACACATAGTTTTAAATTATTTTTTCCCTTTTTTTTAAATTTAATTTTAGGTAACATACAGTACGATATTGGTATCAGGAGTAGAATTCAGAGATTCATTATTTATATACAACATCCAGTGCTTATCACAAGTGCCCTCCTTAGTACCCATCACCCATCTAGACCGTCTCCCACCACCTTCCTCCACCAACCTATAGATTGTTCTCTATTATTTTTTTTAATGTTTTATTTATTTTTGAGAGAGAGAGAGAGTAGGGGAGGGCCAGAGAGAGAGGGAGACACAGAATCCGAACCAGACTCCGGGCTGTCAGCACAGAGCCCGACGTGGGGCTCGAACCCACCAACTGTGAGACCCTGACCTGAGCCGAAGTTGGATGCTCAGCCGACTGAGCCACCCAGGTGCCCCTGTTCTCTGTTATTAAGAGTCTCTTGTGGTTTGTTTCCCTCTCTTCTTCCCCCCTTCCCATATGTTCATCTATTTTGTTTCTTAAATTCCACATATGAATGAAATTATATGGTATTTGTCTTTCTCTGATTGACTTATTTTGCTTAGCATAATACATTCTAGCTTCTTGTTGTTGCAAATGGCAGGTTTATTCTTTTTGATGTCTGAGTAATATTCCATTATGTATCTATACCACCTCTTCTTTATCCACTCATTAGTTAGTGGACATTTGGGCTCTCCTTAGTTTGGCTACTGTTGATATGCTGCTGTAAACATTGGGGTGCTTGTACCCCTTTGAATCTGTATTTTTTTACCCTATAGGTAAATACCTAATAGTGCAGTTGCTGGATCATAGGGTAGTTCTATTTTTAGTTTTTTGAGGAACCCCCATACTGTTCTCCAGAGTGGCTGCACCAGTTTGCATTCCCAGCAACAGTGCAAGAGGGTTCCCATTTCTCTGCATCCTTGCCAACACCTGTTGTTTTTTGTGTTGTTAATTTTAGCCATTCTGCAGGTGTAAGGTGATAGCTCATTGTTGTTTTGATTTGTATTTCCCTGATGATGATTAGTGATATTGAACATCTTTTCATGTGTTTGTTAGCCATCTGGATGTTTTCTTTGGAAAAATGTCTATTCATGTCTTCTGCCCATTTCTTAACTTGTTTTTTGGATGTTGAATTTGATAAGTTCTTTATAGATTTTTGGATACTAACCCTATACCAGATATGCTTTTTGCAAGTATCTTCTCCCACTGTGTAGGCTGCCTTTAGTTTTGTTGATTGTTTTCTTCACTGTGCAGACTTTTATCTTTATGAAGTCTCAATAGTTCATGTATGCTTTGTTTCCCTTGCCTTCAGAGACAAGTCTGGTAAGATGCTGCTGTGGCCGAGGTTAAAGAGGTTGCTGCCTGTATTCTCCCCTAGGATTTCGATGATTTCCTATCTCACATTTAGGTCTTTTATCCATTTTGAATTTATTTTTGTGTATAGTGTAAGAAAGTGGTCCAGTTGTATTCTTCTGCATGTCACTGTCCAGTTTTCTCAACACCATTTGTTGAAAAGACTGTCTTTTTTCCATTGGATATTCTTTTTTCTGCTTTGTTGAAGATTAGTTGACCATATAGTTGTGGGTCCATTTCTGGGTTTTCTATTCTGTTCCATTGGTCTACGTGTCTGTTATTTGTGCCAGTATCTACTGTTTAGATCACTGCAGCTTTGTGATGTGACTTGAAATCCAGAATTGTGATGCCTCTAGTTTTGCTCTTCTTTTTTAGGATTGCTTTGGCTATTTGGGATCTTTTTTGGTCTAATTTTAGGATTGTTTATTTTAGCTCTGAGAAATATTTTATACATTTTAAATCATTAGTGTGGAATATAATTTTGTTCAGGGTATGGCAGTAGACTTATATATTTGTTTTCCTCCAGAAGGATAGCTTGTTGTCTTAATACAACTTACTAAACAATTCATTTCTGCCCTGATTTGAAATAGCACCCCACGATACGCTAACTTTTTCTGTTTGTGTTTTTGTTTTATTGTAGTAAAGTTCATATAACACAGAAATCCAAACTTATCCATTCCTTGATGATCAATATCTAGAAGCACTTACTTGAAGAAGGATGACCTGCATAAGCATACAGTGCCACAAAGGGAGGTGAAGGAAAAGATGGAAGATTATCCTGTCTACTTCCTGGAGACTGTTTTTCTTTTGTTCTCCTGCTTTACTCTGGGTGCCCTCTTGGCTAATAGCTCTGCAATTACTGGACTAAATTGAGCTAAAGAGCCGAGGGCGCACGTACCCTTTTGTAACAACCCCTTTGTATTTCTATGAAGCATTCCTTCTTCTAAGTGGAAGTTAAACTGGAGGCATTGTAACATATGACTGTTTAAAGGGTTCCAAACATGTCAGAGTCTATTGTAGATTTTAGGGTTTGACATACACTCTTTAGGTAATAAAATTTATTAGCTAAAGTAAATTTGCTTATTTCCTAAATTATAGGATGTCTCTGGTTATTTGTTTCCATGTTTTAAAGAACGGGGCCTTCAAACTTGGTAAATATTTTCTAGTGAAATTAGTGATTGTTTTTTATTTTCAAATAAGTGTTTTATTTAAATACCATAAACTAAGCTAAGGGAATGGATGTTCTTATTTTTTTTAATTTAAAAAAGTTTTTTAATGTTTATTTATTTTTGAGAGAGACAGAGTGTGAGTGGGGGAGGAACAGAGAGGGAGAGGGAGACACAGAAACCGAAGCAGGCTCCAGGCTCCGAGCTGTCAGCACAGAGTCTGACGCAGGGCATGAACCCATGAACCGCAAGACCATGACCCGAGCCGAAGTCAGACGCTCAACCAACTGAGCCACCCAGGTGCCCCAGGAATGGATGTTATTGTTTTAGGAATAACGTGGCTGCTTATTCAGTCCATCAGCATTTATTTGACTATCAACTTTATAGATAGGCCTTTACTATATGTTGTAAGAAGATATAAAAGTGGGAAAATACTTATCTTTGAGATAATAGTTTAATAAAGGACTTTATAATTTGCTATCTGATAAAACATCTAATAGTGCTTGTGGTATACTCAAGCATGTAACTCTAAAAAAACCTAAAAATTGTCACCCTATTGGAGCTTACATTTTTCCAAAGATGGCCCAGTCCTTAGGCTTTTGAAATCATTGGAAGTCTGTTAGCTGCTCTTATAGTTGGCAGCCACGTAGGAGGCGAAACCAGTGTTTGGGCTTTTGAATACTTTTCATTTTTTTTTTCCTATGGCATTTTTTAACAGCAGAGCTATTGGAGTGTTGGTTTTGAGTGGCACATCATTTTGCAGACAACATAAATGATAATTATTCAAGTGATTCAAATCATGCTGATTTTATCTTCTGTTTCTTCCAGATGTCATCATTGCCAAGAAGAGCAAAAGTAAAGGTCCAGACTGTGGTATCCAAAGATGAATTCTCTTCCTTCTCAGAGTTGTAAGCATATTGGTTTCATATGGGGTTAGGAGAATGATGTATATTTTAAGGAGGAATGCATTCTGTCACTTACTAATGTAAGTCATTTGGGTTGAGGAAGGCTGTGTCTTTTTTATTCATTCATGGGACAAATATTTATTGAACTCATGCTGTGTCCCAGGCTCTGTTTCGGTGTTGATGTTCAACTATGGAACAAGGAGAGAGAAAGTAACCAACTAAGAGTATAATGCGATCTTTACACTAGAGTGTAAGCTCCATGAGAGCAGGTAGTTTTTTATATTGCTTCAGAACAGGGTTTGTCAAACTCAGCACTATCGATCAGATAATTCTTTGCTCTGGAGACTGTCTTTTGCATTGTCTGATGATAAGTAGCATCTCTGGTCTCTACTAGCTAGTGTCAATACGATCCCCCCAATGTGACAATCAAAAATGTCTCCAGACATTGCCAGAAGTTCCCCGTGGGGATAAAATTGTCCCCAGTTGAGAGCCTCTGCTTTAGAGCACTGTACTATATGTGCCCTGAGTTATTTGTTAAATAAGTGACTGATAAGGCAATAATAAGTACTCTAAAGGATCGTTAAACAGGGCAAGGGATTGCATGGTGAGTGGTTCTGGGCAGGGACCATCTTGGATGCAGTATTGAGGAAAGTTCTTTTGGAGGATGTGACAAGAGATCTAAATGAGATTTTGAAGTACAACTTGCAAGGATATGGGGATGTGTGTTCCACGTAGAGAGAACAGCAAGTGCAAAGACTCTGAGGCAGGATGAGTTTGCTGTGTTCAGGCAACAGCGAGACCAGTGTGGCCAGACAAGAAGTCACCAAGGCTGAGGGCGACTGGAAATGAGATTGGAATGGATAGGACCTAAAAGGCCTTGACAAGGTGTCAGCATCTTATTTTGAAGTGGTGTAACTGGACCAACGTGAGTTTGCTCCTTGGTGAGTCACAGATACACCAGGTGGAGTTGTCACACAAAGTAAACGTTATTCACAACAAATAAGGAGATCACTGGGAATATCTTGCAATGCTGTGACTCCCCAAAATAGGGTGACTAGGTACCCTTTGTTTAGGGTTGGGATGACAAGAGAAGCCTTGTCATCATATGTGGAGGCGGGCATAAGGTCACCCATGCACCTTGAGGAAACATGCCCATACATACATTGTATGTTATGTAAATGAGGCTTGTGCCCCTCCTTGGGTGGAGATTTAGTATTGTAGCGAGGTAAAGGTAATTGCCGGACATTTCAGGGGTCACTCGAAGGTCTATCTGTGCAGATGTGAGTCAGGGGTTTAGCTCAAGGGGACTGGGTCTTGTCAGGGCAGTCCCATTACTCGAAGGGTGGTTTTGGGTTTCATTGCCTGATTTAAGGGAGTAGTCGCCTGAAAGAAGAGCTTAAGGAAAACTGTAAGACAGGAAAAATGTTAGTACAAGCAAGTGGGTAGTAAAGGTCAGGTCTTGGGATCTAGCTGTTGACAGTGGGTTGGGAAGCCATTGGAAGGTTTAGGACAGGGATGTGACATGATCTGGTTTACATTTGTAAAAGATCATTCTGGTTTCTTGGTGGAGAACAGACTGTAGTAGGGGAACAAGAATGGAAGCAGGGGATCAGATAAGGAGATTATTGTAAAAGTCTAGGGTCCTTGAAGTGAAAGTGGTGAGAAGTGGTCTAATTTGGGATATATATATATATATATATTTTAAGTTTATTTAGTTATTTTGAGAAACAGAGTGAGCTGGGGAGGGGCAGAGAGGGAGAGAGAGAGAATCCCAAGCAGGCTCCACGAGGTCAGTGCATGGAGCCTGATGTGGGGCTTGAACTCATTAACTGTGAGATCATGACCAGAGCTGAAGTCGGATGCTTAACCAATTGAGCCACCCAGGTGCCCCAGTGCTGGTTTTTTATGTAATTTAGGATGTTTCCTATCGCCATTTCCCACTCTTTACATTGGTTTGAATAAGTTTATTTAAATTAATTTGATTACCACTTAGGAAATTGTTAAAGTGCTTTCACTGCTTTAATGGCAAAGCTCACAATGACTGTGGTATGACACCATCCAGTAAATTGCTTAAGGTAATGAATGATTTCCTCTGTCTTGAGTGTGTGTGTGTGTGTGTGTGTGTGTGAGTGAGAGAGTGTCTGTGCACGCACGAGCACTGTGTAGGTTAAAGGAGAATGGAGACACCTGTGATTCATCGCCTATCTGGGCTATTTTTACGTTGGCCCTTGATCAACTCTTGTTTCAGTCCTTAGCAATATGTATTCATAGCCTCTGCTCCCATCACTCCCATGTTATATTAAACACCTCCTACCTTATTCTTTTTTCAAGAAGCATGTCTTTTTTGCCTTTAATATTTGGCTTCATTTTTCCTTCATTTTCTATCAATTTACTCCTAGATCATCTGCCTCTGAAGAAGATGACAAGGAAGATAGTGCTTGGGAGCCCCAAAAGAAAGTCCCCAGAAGTCGTAAGCAGCCTGTTCCCAAGGAATCCAAACCAAAGAGGGTGCGGCGGGTAAAGAAGACCACCCTACAGATCAGTGATGGCTCAGAAGGTGTGGCTGTTAAGGAAGAGCTGGTAGGTGCTTCATTTGGATGGAGAGAACGCTCTATTGCTTCCCTAGTTGGCAGTGCTACTTTTTTGTAACAGAAGGACGAAGTAGGTAGATGACAAAAATTATAGGGCAGTGGCATGCTCTACCATGGACCTTAATAGTATTTACCATCAGATCCACTGTGTTAGAAGGGAAGGGGTATTTATCAGCTTGACATATTTTTTGCTATAAGCAAACACTATATCTATACCAATCTGGTTAAAAAAAAAGCCAAACAATAAATTATAGGCTTTATTGCATTACAAAGAGTTATGCATTTCTAAAATCATTCCCTGTGATAGTCCTTTAAAACTGCTTCCATGGTACATTTGAAAGAATACTCTTTTAATATGCAGTAGATGCATGACTTTCTAGGGACACATTTATTGTGTATTGTTGGGGACATTACATTGTACTTTACTGTGCCCTTCGATAGGGCTTTTATTTAAGTCAGTCTTTTCTCCTATCATCCTCTGTTTCTTCATCTTTGCGTACAAGCTTTTCACTGAACACACTTTTAAAGGGCAAATGGGCATTACCTATAGCTGAGAAAGTATTGATTTATATTGACCTATTGACTTGTATCATCTTGTTGGCAGAATTTGGAGGTTTTTCATTAAGCATGGCATGGCTTCACTGAAGTAGCTTCATTGCCTAACCTATAAAATATCTCTTAGTTCAGTGGTTCTTGGTATTACAGTCATAAACCCTTTGAGAATCTAATAAAAGTTATGAACCCTCTTTTACCATGCCTAGCTTCTAGTTCAAGAAGTTACATCTAAAGAACCCTTGTCATGGTTATTTCTTGATCCTTCCAGTGCTGTTCAGTTATATGTATATAAGGGGAAAAGAGAATTCAAATAGAAAGTCTCTTAGTTAAGAAACATTCTGGGGGTTGCCTGGGTGGCTCAGTCAGTTAAGCATCCGACTTTGGCTCAGGTCATGATCTCATGGTCTGTGAGTTCGAGCCCTGTGTTGGGCTCTGTGCTGATACCTTGGAGCCCGGAGCCTGTTTCGGATTCTGTGTTCTCCTCTCTCTGTTCCTCCCCCACACACACTCTGTCTGTCTTTCTCAAAGATAAAGAAAGATTAAAAAAAATTAAATTTAGAAAAAGAAACATTCTGGGAAGTTTTTAGAATTTCTTTCAGAATTGTCAAAATTCACATATTTTCTACCTCAGTGAAAGTGAAAGTACTTTTAGTGTGTTAGAAGATTTTATTTCATTAGATTTGGCATTTTCTCTTCTATAGCCACCACTGCAGAAAATAATTGAAAACACTATTTTGGGTAGAATTAGAATTGGTAGCCTCCTAATAACTTTGTTTTTAGTAAACATCATAGACAAAATTAATCATTATTTAGTGTCTTCCTCTCTGTGTTGCTGGCATTTACCAGCTCGTTGGCTGCCACTCTTTGTTTTTTGAAGATTAGCTCTGCTCCTACCTCACATCTCCTTGCTGCCACCTTCTGCCGTTGTTCATAGTGATTTCCCCTCCACTGTGATGAGCTAGTTAATACCCTGTGTTCCTGGTCCTTTGACCTCCTCATTTCCAGGGACTGTTTTTTCTTCTCTGCCTATATCACCCCTCTTATGAACTCAACCTGAATCCTGTCATCACTAGAAACTGTTACCACTGACATTCCCATTCAGCCATCCCACTTTTGGGGCCCCATCTCACCATTTTCTATTCTCCGAGCTCACTGTTTAGGTATTCTCACTGCCACAGTTTTACAGCCTTGACACAACTTCTCATTGGTAGCTCTCAACCTGGGGAACTCGAAAAATGTCAGTGCCAAGGCCCCTGTTCTAGACCGGGTAAGCCTGGAAAGAATTGTGGGCGTGGGCCTGAGCATCTGTGTTATTACTTTCCTGAAGCTCCTCAGGTGACTTCTGTGGACAGCCAGGGCTGAGAGCCACGACCCAGACCTGCCTCACAGATCACTGTCAGTCAGCTCTTTTCCACTGTCAGTCAGCTCTTTTCCTGCCTTACCAGGTCTAAACTACATAATGTCTCATTTAAATCACTTACTAGCCACACCGGTTTTGCCCTTCTTTCCTTCAATTACATGTAGCTGATCAAACCTGACACTGGGTGAGCCATTGCCTCTCCTCTGCCAGCACTGAGCTGCTGACTGTTGCTGAAAATGGTCTTGACCTCATTTGTTTTCCTTTAGATTCATAATCTCAGACCTCAAAATTACACTAAAAATACCTGGCAGACTCATTCCTCTTCTCTGGCAGATTTATTTTTCCTAAATATCTTCCTCTTCTTTCCCTCTCAGCTGATGACATTGCCTTTTACATATTTGAGAATATAGGAAGCTTCTTGTTATCTCACAACCACGCTAGCTAAATTTGTGTTCATGGTCTATCCCGTTACGGTAGAGGAAATGTCACCCCTCCTATCCAGAGTTAGTCCCACCGTGGGGGCTGTTGACGCCATCCCCTCTTGCTCAAGGTCTGTGTCATTAGCCATCCCCTTTCTTTTCTCTTGTCAACTTTTCTTCCAGTGGCTCAGTTGCTACAGAGCCTAAAAATGCTCTTTTAAATCTAATTTTTAAGAAGTGTCCCCTTGACTCTTTATCCCTCTCCAGTTTTCTGTCAAGCTCACACAGTACAACACAAGGCAAGGCCAAGGCCAAGGCTTGCTGACTGATTTGACTGGAAAAGACACAATGAGCCACTTTTTTGCCTTAGTTTACCACTTTCAGAGACAGCAAAAAGAAGAATGATCAAATTTCTTGGAATCTTAGGTTTAGTCATAGGCTACATAATAACCATTTGGAGTGTTAAGGGTGATTAAGAAAACACTGAAGGCAGAAGAAAATGAACTTTGATTATTCAGTCTGCCAAAGATTCAGGTTGAATATAAGGAGGGAAGTGTTCTGATGGAGGCGTATTAAACTTGAGTATGTCACTGAGACAGACTATAGGATTACAAAATGGGGAGAGATTTCCCTATGTTTTTGATAGTTTAGATCTACATTTCTCAAAATTATTGGTCTTTGAACTCCTTTACACTCTTAGAACTTACTGAGGACCACAAGGAACTTTTGGTTATGTGGGTTATTGATACTGATATTTACCATATGAGAAATTAAAAGTGAGAAATTAAAATATTGATCAATTTAAAAATAAACCTATTACATGATTATGCAACTAACACTCTAATGAAAAATAAGTATATATTTTCCCAACCAGCAACAAAAAATTAGTGAGAAGAGTGACACCGGTTTACATTTTTGCAGATGTCTTTAATGTCTGACTTAAATGTATGAAGAACATTAAATGTATGACTGAAATGTATAAAGAACATCCGCCTCCACACAGATACGTATTTGGAAAAGGGAGAGGTGTTTTAAAAGCTTTTTCAGATAAATGTGGATATTCTTATATGGTGCAGTACCAAAACTCAGTAAGTGGTAGTTTCTTAAAAGTTTGTTTCATTGTGGAAACTGAAACCATATTAATGAACTTCTTTATTCTATTACATTAAAATCCATTTGTCTGTGTTATTGAAGTGGGTCTTTCACTCATGCTGAATTTGTGACATACAGTATATTGGTCTTTTGGGAAATATCGGTTCACTGATTTATGCAGATCTTCCAGATGTTACTGTCTTTCATACAAAAAGTCACGTTTGTTAATATAACCACCAGTCTCATCACAGTGTTGGGAAGCTGTCAAGTTCACAGTGTATACAACTTTTTTACAATTCTAATTTTCACTTTTTTTAAAAAAATTTTTTATGTTTTTATTTTATTTTTGAGAGAGAGAGAGAGAGACACACAGTGTGAGCGGGGAGGGGCAGAGAGAGAAGGAGACACAGAATCTGAAGCAGGCTCCAGGCTCTGAGCTGTCAGCACAGAGCCCATGTGGGGCTCGAACTCACGGACCAGGAGATCATGACCTGAGCAGAAGTTGGACGCTCAACCAACTGAGCCACCCAGGCACCCCACTAATTTTCACTTTTAAATCCTGAATTTTACTGTTGGTTGCAAATGTCTGGTGTGTCCTTAAAGTGACAGTCTCAGTTCATTTATGAGAAAATGTCCACCAGATCCCAGGTCTGAAAAACCATAACTTGTCAGTCATTATTTCAAGTCAAAATGGTGATGTATGGGAAAAGAAGCCAGTTCTGTTCACAACTGAAACAGGTGCAGGAGAGCTTTGCAGACACAGCCGGTGCACAGATGCACCCACACGCAGTACAATGCTTTATGTGGACTGACCATTTCAGCATAGAGGGTTAAAGAGGTGTGTTTCCAAGGAATGAAACTTTAAAACTTGGTAATTTTTAACTGCATTGTGAAACGCACATTGTTTTATTGTCAATGTGTGGCAGCGATGGGAACAGTGATTGCTAGTACTGCTTTGTGTCATTGCCTTGTGTTTTGCTACCACTGCTCTTGTACCATCAGTGAAATGTCAACCAAAAAAAGGCAAATAATGTCTTAGCATTATTTTGAATGGCCTTTGATCTCACAGACTCCCTGAAAGGGCTTCAGGGCCTGTTTCATGGACAACACAGAAACACTAGTTAAATTTTTCCCAAACACTCCAGAGAGCATACCTTACGGGTCTTTATGATCGTTGACTTTTCTTTTTTTTCCTCTTAGCCATTTTACTTTTTCCTCTTTTTTTTTTTTTTTTTTTTGTCTACTTCCTTTTCCCTTTCCTAGGAGGTGGTCTAGGTATGGTAGTGGTGGTATTCACAAATATTTTAGTGCTTACTATTAGCGAGGTAACATGATTAGCACTTCAATTGTATGAGCTTACTTCATTCTCACAACAACCCATTGAGGCAGATGCTGTTATTAACCTGACTTTATAGATGAGAAAGGCAATGTGAGAAATACTAAGTGACTTGCTCATGGATAACATATAAGTGATGGAACTGGGCTTCTTTTTCTTTTTAAATGTTTGATTTATCTTAGAGACAGAGTGTGAGTGGGGGAGGGACAGAGAGAGTGGGAGACACAGAATTGGAAGCAGGTTCCAGGCTTGGTGCTGTCCGCACAGAGCCCACTGTGGAGCTCAAGCTCATGAACTGTGAGATCACGACCTGAGCAGAAGTCGGACGCTTAACTGACTGAGCCATCCAGGTGCCCCTGGAACTGGGTTTCTAAGTTAGCAACATGATTTTGTCAGCCTTTCAAGAAAAAATATATCTCTCATGGGTAGTTTTATATCAGCCCTGCTCATAAGAGTGGTTTAATAATTAATGACATTTTTCTGACTGGGTATCATCTCTTCTCAGAGGTTGAACTAAGAAGGTACTTAAATGAGAATCAGAAATTTACTTGATGAGCATGGATTCAGATTGGGAGAATTAGATAAATACATTCTTTTGGGTTTATTGAAGGCCTACTGTGGTTTAAATATGTTTGTCCCAGTGACATCAAATGTTTTAAATGCACGAATCTAAGGTAGTCTGGTGTATCCATCTCACAGGAGGGCTGTCTTACCATTGGTACCAAAATACTCAGAATCTGTTTGCGAGGCTTTCCTCTTCCTTGTATGTTGCTTAGAAGAATGCT
The DNA here is from genome assembly GCA_028646485.1 of Cryptoprocta ferox. NCBI lineage: Eukaryota > Metazoa > Chordata > Mammalia > Carnivora > Eupleridae > Cryptoprocta > Cryptoprocta ferox. Next base: position 61,006,268 of record CM053576.1, on the reverse strand, counting down.
GATCATATTTGCTTTTTACAGTTCCTCTTTTTCTGTTCTTCTATGGCTGACAGCCCTCTGTATGATTGACACCTTCTTTCTTTTGCTATGTCAAGTCATTTGATCAGGTTGTTTTCAACTCTTATGGACCTAGGACTTGTTCTATTTTTATATCTCGGTTCTTATCCATTTTGTTGCAGCTAAAAATGTAGTACCTAGAGGACTATTTAACGTGCGTCATTTCCAGGTTAGGTGGTGGTAGGTGGGTACTAGGAGGGGGGGTGCTCTTTATTGTAGTTTCCAGTATTTTCAGTAGTTAGTAACTCTGGAAAAATACTTGATGAAGGAGAGAACATTGGATTTTGACTGAAAAATAGTTTGGGAATTCTTCTTTTGGTCAGGTTTATGCCATCTGCATCACTTAGGTAACCCCAAACAGGCTAGCTTGTGAAATTGTAAACTCCGTACAGGCGAGGTCTCTATGTTATTTACCACTTCATTGCCAAAATGAATGCCAGGTGTCATTCTTTCACACTTGAGCTGTCATGAGGGGTGGTTGAGAGAGTAGCCCCGAACACTAGTGTGGACTGCTACTCAGACTCCTCCTAAAGAAAAACGCTTGGCACTATTCTGCTGTCATGCCATGTTTTCTGTTCCCTCACCTTCTGCATAAATTGGTGACAGCTATAGCCTGTTGAGTTTTATGAGTGTGTGTTACTTTTTTCCCTAAAGGGTTGACTTTTGATTGCAGGTTTTAAATCTTGGTTTTGCCAGCACGTGTAGACTTATCCTTTACTCATTTTTAGAAATTAAACTTTTTATTTCTAGATACAGATTCACATGCAGTTATAAAAAAACAATACAGAGACTGTACCCTTTAATTTCCTTCAGTTATAACATCTCGCAAAACGATAGTAAAATAACACAACCAGGATATTTACATTGATAAAATCCAGGGATCTTATGAGATTTCTCCAGTTTTATTTGTGTATTTCTGTATGTTTAGTTCTGTGCAGTTTTATCACATGTATGCATATGTGTATCCACTACCCAGAATTGTTCCATCACCACAAGGATCCCTATTATTGCCTTATATTTGCCGTTTTGTAGCCACATCCACCTGCCTCCCAACCCTTACCCCAGTCTCTGACACCCAGAACCACTCATTTTTTTGGGAATGTTATACAAATCATAAATCATTAGTATTATGTAAAATTATAAAGTATGTAACTTTTTGCAGTTGCTTCCCCCCCCAATATAATTTCCTTGTGATTCTTCCAAGTTATTGTGTGTATCAGTAATTTGTTCCTTTTTATTGCTAATAATATTTCAGAGCATTCGGTTTTTCTCTTTTAATTCTCATGTGTTCTATTTACCGTTTGATAGAATAACTCTGTGGCTATTGCTGATGTTGATTTGGAAGACAGAAAAAATAAATTGGATACTGTGCAGACTCTGAAAACAGCAAAAACAAAACGGAAAAATTCAGCTCTGTCACCTTCAGGTCAGAGGACCAAAAAGCTGAAAGTTGATGAAGAAACCAACAGGGCCAGCACCATGGAGAGTGGGCATGAGGCTGCAGAGACTCCGTCCACAAGCGCCATGTGGGAAGGTGCGTGCAAGAAGGAAGAGAATGGAGATGACTTTACATTTGGTCAGTCTCCTTTAAAGAAAATGAAGACGGAAACATGTCCCCAGGGGCAGCCTGTGAGGCTTCCAGCAAATGCCACCAATATTAAGGAGGAGGTGGAAATGAACTGGGACATAGTACAGGTATGTGCAGTTGCTTTCTGGCGTTTTAGTTCATTTCATTCCTTTCTGTTTCACTGGCTAAGGAAAGGGTTGGGAGTTTTCAGTTCTCTTTTCAGTTTTGCCAGTGATTTCTGGAGGCTTTGGGCACTGGTTCCTGTCCCAGGTACACTGTTGTGTATTACAGCACTTGTCATCACATCGTCACCAGCGCTTGAGCTATGAGCTGTGATCTCAGACGAGGTCAGTTCCTGCCATGGTGCCATGATGTTGGAGTGAACATGCACTATGTAGAGATTACACCAACAGACTGGGCCTTCAGAAGTTCATTGGTTCATTGTTAAGTGTTTGTTTTGAACTTGGACTGTGTTTCCCTGTAAAAGTAGGGGAGTGATTAGGTCGTTGGCCTTTAGTACATTTCTAACTCTTAATGTAATGTTGTAATATACTATAAACAAGGCCTAGAAATTCTTTTTTTTAATTTTTTTTTAATGTTTTTATTTTATTTTGAGAGAGAGACAGAGCATGAGCAGGGGAGGAACAGAGAGAGAGGGAGACACAGAATCTGAAGCAGGCTCCAGGCTCCGAGCTGTCAGCACAGAGCCCGACGTGGGGCTCGAACCCATGGACTGTGAGATCATGACCTGAGCCGAAGTCGGATGCTTAACTGACTGAGCCACCCAGGCGCCCCAAGGCCTAGAAATTTCTTAGGAAAATTCGATCTGAATTCCAACTTGAGCTGCCATTGATTTCTCCCAGTTCCTTGGCTGGCTTTGGGGATGGCAGAGAAGACCTGAAGAGTGACTTTTAAAGAGTGATTCTCAACCTTCTGTGTGTGCCAACACACACTAGGGACATCTTAAACTTAATTGTGGCAGTGCCCGTCAGGGTAGATGGGCATGACCTCCCTCCTTTTACCTGTCTCATGGTGATTCTGATGTAACTCCCTCCCCTTCTGTGAATTACTGCTCTACAGCCCAGGGCCTCTGCTGGCTTCTCAGCCTGGGACTGTCTGTGGGTTACCTTTTTCTTCAGGGGAACTTTTTTTACTCATGCTGTCTCTTCTATTACCTATTAGTCAAACAACACCAGTAATTTTTAATTATGATTTTTCTTTTCTCTGGTCCACTAAGGAATAGAATGCTGCCTCAGAGTTTTCTTCTCATCTTTGTTCCTCAACTAAACAGTTCAACGTTTTTTGGAGAAACATTATATAATTAGACTCCTTTGTATACCATCTTTTTCTTTATTCACTAAGCCTACAAAGAAATGTTTTAAAAGGATGGTTTATGGACCACCTGCATCAGATTCATGTGAAGACTTTCTTAAAATGCAGACTCCTTGCTTAGTTCCAGTGCAGACTCACAGGGCAGGTGGACATATCCCACTTTCCTTTCACTAACACTTACAAGCTTACTTCAGTTATTGACACGGATCTTCCCCTAGTAGTGGACAGTGAGGAGGAGGAGGAGGGAGGGAGGGGGAAGATTTCAAATACCATGAAATGCAGTTGTAAGTTCTTCAAAATTAAGGGCTACTTACTCTATGGTACCTTGCTTCACATCCATCCCCTAAGCTATGTAACAGAGAAAGAGAAGAAAATGGTCCTGCCTTAGCCAGTTGTCTCTTGGTTACAAGTAATAAAAACCTACTTCTAATGAGTTTAAATAGAAAGGAGTTTATTACCAGGAACACAGAGGTCTTTCAAAGAATGTAAGGCACAAAGTGTGATCAAGTTTCCTAAAAGCCTTGAACCAAAAATTGGGAAATCGTGAGGACTTGAGGAAGGTACTTTCTCACTTCTCTCTCTTTCCTTTCAATTCCAAGCATTATCCGCCCCCCCCCCCCGCCACGCCCTTATTGGAAGTGATTTTTGACAGCTCAAACAAGCATGTCCTTAGAATCTGGCACTACTTACTTGTGAGTTAGTGAAAGTGGTTGCTACAGCGGCCACCTTCCCTGAGCACCCTGACAATGAGTAAGCTCAGCATTTTCTAGATGGGTTTAGGGGTTGCCTGGGGAACTTTAGGGGTGATTTGCATTTGGGTTTTTTTGTTTAACCAGATGCAGTCATCCTTGTCCAACCTTGAGTTACTTTTTCAGACAATGCTTGTGATATATGTGGATTTCTTTTTCAGTCCTTTCTTATTCCCCCATAAGCAGCAGAGAATAATTTTATCTTGGCACTGCATTCCTGCTTCCAAACGTGGTTGACAACAGTGGCAGACGTTAGGGGAGAGGGGATTGAGAAGAGTAAGAGTCACCAGTGATGAGTCTGATGATCAGGAAGGCCTTGAATCTTCGGGTGAGGACCAGACTCATTGAAATGGCTGTGATATGCATATTATCTGCCACAGAACACAATGGACAAGGTCGTTGTGGAAATCCTGAAAAATACTTAGTAAGGAATGGTCAATGGAAATTAATTATATAGAGATTATTAATCATTACTAATAGAATCTGTGGGAAATGTCTTTTATATTTCCTTCATTTTGTGTGCTCTTCCCCATGGCCCCTGCCCACCATGACACCATCACCTTCTGTTTTTTCCCTTTATGGTGTGTTTCTCAACTCTGAAAAGTCCACTGATTTTTCAGGAACATCACCATCTTGTTTGAGGAGGGAACGCTGCATTGCCATTACTTAAGTACTTTATTTATAGACTTCATTAGAAACATACTTTGTGTCCATTTCTTAATCAGGCTTTGGGGATCTCTGGATCTCTTGAGCAGAAGCAACCTATTCTTCCTCCCTTTCCCCCAAACTGTAAATGTGTATATCAGGAACTAGTTTTTGTTAAAGAACATTATATCATTGTGTAAGTATAATATACATACCATGACCTTTATAAGGGTTTGAAGAGGTGATTAGCTACAACCAATTTTTGAGAAAAATTAAATGCTTCAAAATGGTGATTGCTATTACATAGTCTTTTTATTTTGAGGGGGCTGGGAGTAGGGGAGTGGAACAGCCACATATAATATGTTAGTAAAGTTTGCTAAATTAGGGAGGAAAAGCAAGCCAAACCTTCTTTATTAGCCATTTTTCTTGAAGGGAATGATGGGGATGATGGGATGACAAAATTGGGGAAAGAAGTGGGACAAGAAGGAGGTGGGTGTCTCTGAATTGGCTTTCTCACTGTAGTTTGGCAAATAAGCACACACCACCCATTAGGTTACCTATTTGTTCCAGGAGAGATTAAGTACAACAGTTGGATTAGCTCTTTTTGTTTCTAAAATTTAACTGGTATTTGTGATGGGCTTAAAAAATAAACAAACTGAGGGACGCCTGGGTAGCTCAGTCGGTTGAGCATCTGACTTCGGCTCAGGTCATGATCATGCTGCTTGTGGGTTCGAGCCCCATGTTGGGCTCTGCGTCGACAGCTTGGAGCCTAGAGTCTGGTTCAGATTCTGTGTCTCCCTCTTTCTGCCCCTCCCCCGCTCATACTCTCTTTCTCTTTCCCTCTCTCTGTCACAAAAATAAACATTAAAAATTAAAAAAAACCTTTTTGATGTATGAAGTGTACAGAAAATTGTACTTAAGTGTATAGCTCATGAATATTTGAAAGTGTGACCATGTAACAAGCTTCCAGATCAAGAAACAGAACCTTACCAGCACCCTACAATCCTTTATATGGTTTTCCAGTCTCCTGTCTCCTTTCTATAACATACACTGTTGGTTATAATAGCATAGTTTTTCCTTTTGCAGTCTTTAAGGAAGCTTCTGTGTGTGATAAAATAAATGATAAAATAAAAATTAATAGGCAAGGGTAAAGAGAAGAGCAGGAATCAAAAGCTTTTCAGAAAGGAGGTGTCCAGCTGCTGATTTGGGAAGGATTTTTGAGTAGAAAATTCTCTCTCTCAATTCTCATTAGGGTTGAATTTAATTTAGATGTTCTTTGACAATGTAGATGCTGCCCAGGTGATTATTATATTATTGGAGGCGTAAATCTCAGGACACTCTGGGAGAAGGCTATTTTGTTGGAAGTTTTAGAAACCCAAGGGCAGTAAGAAGGCACCGTGTTTCATCTCTAGTAGGATTCAGGGAGAGAAGTGAGGATGTTTGATTAATTTATATTTTTGCCTGAAAACATCATCTTGCTTTGCACACATCACATTTTTGAAAAGGTAATATAGCTTATGGAACTTTAGGAAATTTAACTTTTTTGGGCCCCAGTTTTTTTGTCTCTAAATGGGAGTACTAATACCTCTCTCCCATCATTTGAGTTAATGCTGAATAAGTGAAAGTGTTTAGAACATACTAAGCCCTATACAAGTGTTAGCTTCAAATGACAGTCACAAAAGGTGCTTCTCTTATTTAAGTGTTAGGGTTGAAAAAATCTTGAGACTGCCTTCCTTTTAACTTTACTCTCATTCCTACCCACCAGTTAACTATAAATGTTATTAAATATTAATAAATGTGAATAGTTTAAAAGTAAAAACTCTAGTAGTTCTCTGCCTTACCCCCACCCAGGCCTAAGATTTGAGTTCTGCTTTTAACTCTTTTAGTTACATCTTTGCTGTTTGCCTCTTTCTTCTTTTTTTTCCCAATGTTTTATTTATTTTTGAGAGAGAGAGAGAGACAGCGTGAGCAGGGAAGGGTCAGAGAGAGAGGGAAACACAGAATCCAAAGACAGTCTCCAGGCTCTGAGCTAGCTGTCAGCACAGAGCCCGACGTGGGGCTCGAACCCACGAACCGTGAGATCATGACCTGAGCCGAAGTCGGACGCTTAACCGACTGAGCCACCCAGGCACCCCTGCCTCTTTCTTCTAAAACACAGATTTCTGGGCCCCCCTCTAGAGTTTCTAGTTCAGTGGATCTGGGTGGGGTTCAAGAATTTGCATTGCTGACAAGTCCCCAGCTGATGCTTATGGTATTGGTTTGGGGACCACACACTGTGAGCCACTTGGTCTAGTCTACAGATCTCTTTGACTCGTAAAATGTCACAGGGGTTTTCAGGGGGGTTGACTCAACAACTGAAATTAAGTAATGAGCAGATCATCACTGAGTAGGTTACTATTGGGTATAGAATAATGTTCATACTCTATATGAAATTCATCCCTTAGCTCCATCCCCTTTCCATTTGTCACCTCATCTCAATACCCCTTGTACATTTTAGCATTGCTGAACTTACAACAATTAAAAAATTTTTTTGTTAATGTTTATTTATTTTTGAGAGAGAGAGACAGAGCACGAGCAGGGGAGGGGCAGAGAGAGACAGAGACACAGAATCCGAAGCAGGCTCCAGGCTCTGAGTTGTCAACACAGAGCCTGATGTGGGGCTCAAACTCATGAACCACAAGATCATGATCTGAGCTGCAGTCAGATGTTCACCTGACTGAGCCACCCAGGCACCTGTGAACAACAATTTTACAATGTGCAGTGGTTTCTCATCAGTGGTTTTTGATATGCTGTTCTCTCTTCCTGGAATTCTTGCCCCTATTGGCTACCTGGAGATACGTTGGTGCTTTTCCATCGTTCTAGGGTTAGATGTTTCTTCCTTTCGTTTGCTCTTAAAACAATCTATATGTGCTTCTGTCAGAGTACAGATCACACTGTATTTTAACTACTTGTCTGTCTGTCTTTCTAGCTTATAAGATCCTCGGGAAGAGGGACTTGGTTTTTTACGTTTGATTTTCACTGGCTTGGTATGGTTATTGGCATGTAACATGAACTAAAATAAACATTTGACAAAATTAAGACGGAAGAAATCGGATGATTTATTTAGAGGCCCACTGCATATGGAGGAAGTTCTGTTGTCTTAAATTTCAAGGAGCAAATCTACACAAGCAGCAGCATACACTCCCGTCACACATATGATGTTTCTGGATTTGTTAGGACCTAGCACGACCCAGATGTGGTGCATGGGCTGAGTTGGAGTCCCTTTCAATTAACAGTAGCTAAGGTAGTTTAGGGTAGTGGGAACTCATGGGTTGCTCTGACAATCACATGGTTCCGAAATGATGAACATTTTGGTCATTTTCATTTGTCAAATCTATCTTTTAGAATCTGGCCTGTCTTTCAAGAAAGGGCCAGCTGAAATACTACCCCTATAGGAAGCCTTCCTTGATTACCCCAGAGAGATCTTTCTCTTCTCTGAAAACATTGTATCACTGGCACACTTGTTTTATTTGTACTTATTTTCATTAACATTTGCTTTCCCTTCTAGATTGTTTACTCCTTCAGAACAGTGATATTTGGAACCACACTTGAGAAGGGAATTTAAAACCCTGCCATGGTGGTTGGATTTTGACCAGTAGGTAGATAAGAGTCATTGGAACTTGTGCTCAAAAGAAAAAAAATGAGAAAAAATACAGAATTTATTATATCTGTGTTTTAGAAATATAATCAGGGGCCCCTGGGTGGCTTGGTTGATTAAGCCTCCCACTGTTGGTTTCAGCTCAGATCACGATCTCACAATTTTTGTGGGTGGAGCCCTGCCTTGGGCTCTGTGCTAACAGTGCAGAGCCTGCTTGGGATTCTTTCTCTCTCTCTCTCTCTCTCTCTCTCTCTCTCTCTCTCTCTTTCTCTCTTTCTCCCTCTCTCTCTCTCTCTCTCTCTCTTCCCCTGCCCTGCATGTGTGTGCTCGCGGGTGCTCTCTCTCTCTCTCTCTCTCTCTCTCAAAATAAATAAATATTTAAAAATGCATAGAAGTACAATCAGCAGTAATTCAGAGAAGCTGGGTGGAAGGCATAGAAAACAAAACTGCTCTGTGGTTCAGATAAAAGATGATATTAGGTGATATCAGATAAAAGGTGATTCTGAGGACATTGATTAGAATGCTTTGGTTGCAGTAAGAAAAAACCCATCTCAAACTAGTTTAAGCAATAAAGGAGATTTATTAAGCTGTGTAATAGGATATTTGGTCATTGCGCTGAAACATTTCGTCTTTTCACGATTCTCTTAGCACTGCCATCCTCAGCCTCAGGGGTCTGACATGTACAAACTGTGTTTCTCCAGAAGAAGAAATTGTACCTGGGTCCAGAGTTGAACCCACATCTTGAGCTTCATGCTGACTGGACTAATCTTTCTGGCCACACTCCGGCTGTCAGTTATAAAACAAAATGGATCCTGAACAAAATGCTGTGGAAGTGGAGTTGAGGTCAAGTGCTCTCCAGCTACTGCATAAGGAGAAGGTGTTGTTGGAGGAGATAGCCATAGTATGCCTGAGGCTTTCTGTGGTAGATGATGTTGGCTGGAATAAGAAATAGGAAGAGGTGCGGGTTTGAGAAAGTACTGATGAGTGGTTTGGGAGGGATCAGAGAAGATAAGCAAGAAGAGCATTTCGGAATGAGGGAGCAACCTTAGGAAAGCCTCTAAAGAGGGAAGCAGCTGGGCTTGTTCTAGAACTGAGAGAAAGCCTTTGGGGCTGGCTTCTAATAAGGTGAAGATTGGTGAAGAGGAGGTTGGCGGGAGGCTGAAGTTTCTTGGGTCGTGGTAAGGAGTTTGGATTCTAAATGCAATGGAAAATCATTGAAAGGTTTAGACCAGTCAAGTGACATGATCCAATATACATTTTAAAAAGATAATCCCTTGCACTCATAGGTCCAACAGGAGAAACCCAACAGAGGACCATGGGGAGGGGAAGGAGGAAAAGAGTTAGGGAGAGGGAGGGAGATAGAACACGAGAGACTCTTGAATACTGAAAACAAACTGAGGGGGGAAGGGGAAGCGGGAAAGGTAATGGGGGGTGATGGTCTTGGTGGAGGTCACTTGTGGGGAAGAGCACTGGGTGTTATATGGAAACCAACCTGACAATAAACTATAAAGTTTAAATAAAAAAAAAAAAAGATAATCCTTGCTGGTTCATGGAGACTAGACTAGATGGGTTGGGAGTATATGCAAGAAGAATAGTTCAAGGCTATTGGGTAATCTTAGTTTGAACTAGATGGGTATGGGGAAGAAGAAATGAAGAGCAGTAATGAACTAAAATATTTTGCAGTTAGAGTCAATTCTTGTGATAGAGTACATTTAAGAGTTGAAGTAGACAAAAGGATTAGACTCTTAGTTTTCTGACTTGAACTGCTGTTTGGATGTAATAAGGGAGAAACTGGAGAAGGAAGTTTGAGAGGAAGATCCCTTTGTAAACGCAAAGTGTGAGATGCCCATTATGTTTTCAAGAGAGTGTGTCACCTAGTTGGCTAAATGAGTTGAGCTTACGTGGAAGCGAACCGAGGCTGGAGATGTGCTTTTGGCATTCTCACTCACCATAGAGCTGGTATTAATACATCCAAGTGTTGATAAGATGTAGGGCTCAAGGGGCACCTGGGTGGCTGAGTGGGTTAAGCGTCCAACTTTGGCTTGGGCCATGATCTCACAGTTCATGAGTTCGAGCCCCACATCACGCTCTGTGTTGACATCTCAGAGCCTAGAGCCTGCTTCAGATTCTGTGTCTCCCTCTCTCTCTGCCCCTCCCCTGCTCACGCTCTGTCTGTCTCTCTGTCTCTCTCAAAAATAAATAAACATTAAAAAAAAAAAAGAGGTAGGCCTCAGGATTTAAGATGCCCAGTAGAGTGGGAGTGTCCTGCATAGTCTCTGGACTTTGGCCTTTTATCTCATCTGTAGTTTTGAAATTTATTCGATTTTGTATATTAACTTTATTTTGTTAATGAGTTGATTATGATAATTCTTTAATATTTGTATGGGGTTTTTTTCCTTTCCATTTTTGGCTGATCTTGGGCATCAAGATTGAAATAATAATAAAACTTACACCTTTTGCGTTGTACTTTGAAAAATCTGCTTCGGTTTTGAGAACAGTTACTGAAATTTGCATTTCCCTCTTTCTCTTTTACAAACTGACTTTTCTAAACTTTTCTGATTACATGTACATTCTGCTGAAACCTATAGGTTTGTTTTTTTAAAAAGAATTAATTATTTCGCATATGTTGTGTATGTGCATGATACAAAAGATACAAAGTTTTCCTACCTAACTCAGTCAACCAATTACCTTTTCTGAAAGGAAGCCGTGCTCCCAGGTTTTGTGAGTCATTCCTTATCAGTTCATATAAGATTAGTTGCATGGTATTCTACTCTATCATATCATGATTCATTTTTCAGTTCCCCATTGTAGATTTAGGTTTTTGCGGACTTTTACTATACTGGGAAATGCTCTTCAAAAAAATCATTATATTATTATTTTTTAATGTTTATTTATTTTTGAGAGAGAGAGTGAGGGGGAGGGGTGGAGAGAGAGGGAGACACAGAATCTGAAGCAGGCTCCAGGCTCTGAGCGGTCAGCATAGAGCCTGACACGGGGCTCAAACTCACAAACCACGAGATCATGACCTGAGCTGAAGTCTGATGCTTACCTGACTGAGCCATCCAGGTGTCTCCAAAAATATCATTATAAATAATATAATTTTCCAGGGCTATGACTATATCAGGATAAATTCCCAGGAGTGGAAATACTGGGTCAAAGAGTTTATGCATTATAAATTTGATAGATACTGCCAAATTATTCTTCCTCTAGAGGTTATACCATTGCACTTTCTCACTAGCAGTGATTGGAAGTACCTTTTACCGTCACTCATGCCAACACAGTGAGTTACCAACTCCTTGATCTTCACTCTTAATCTGAAAGGTGAAAAATGTGTCTTATTGAGCCCTGTAGAACTTGAATGGTTACAGAATGGCTTTGATTGGATTTTATTGAATTAGTAAAATGACTTTTATGATTGTCAGTACGTATGTGTATTTTTTTTAACCCACAGTAAGTAGTTTCTAAGTGACTGGAGGACATTATTTCATGCTATATTTAAACCCTACATTACAATATAGATGTTTAATTTCAGAGTTTTAAATCACTAAGTATCCTTAATTTGCAGGTTTTATCTGAGAGAACTAATATTGAACTTTGGGTTTGTGCCAACATTATTCGTCTCTTTAATGATGATAACACAATTCCCTTCATTATACGGTATCGAAAAGAACTCATTAATAACCTTGATGCTGATTCCTTGAGAGAAGTTCGACAAACCCTAGAGGAGCTCCGGTAAGAAACTTGGGAAGGGATGAATGTACTGAGTGGAAAGAGGGCACATGAGCCAGTGAGGAGAAACAGTGAGGAAGTCAATGGCAGCACATTTCAACAGTTCTACGGTTTCATTTTCTTGAATTATTGTAGTCTGAATGTAGTCACCTTCTGACAGAGAAAGTCAGCTCCGTTTTCCTTGTTTAGGTGTGTACTCCCTCTGCTGGAGTGTTTGTGCATAACTTGAGTGCACATGGGCAGAGAGGAACTTTGCATTAAAAGTGTGCACCTGAGAGTTTGACCTCGTATTCTCTCAGAAATGATTGTGCATAATGGTGAAGGAAGGGAACTTAGAAAAATACATTTTAGTCTGAATCATCAACAGCTTATGTAAAACTGCCCTCTTTACACTATAAGGTCCCTAAATGGAGAGCTTTTTTGGCGGTATAGAGTTTGGTGGAAAAATATGTATATTTCCCTTTTCTATTCTCTTAAAGGGCATGATAGTTTGATATTAATGGTTTATAATTTTGGGTGGTTATAGAATGAAAAGCACCCTTTAAAAAATTATTCTTCTGGTCTCACTGTAGTAACTCAGAAATAAGCATACAAAGACTTGTCAGTACATAAGATTAACTATAATTTTTAGTAGAGTTTATTAAAACACTCTTCACCACTTCTGCATTTATCACGTCTCCTACATGCCCTGCACTGTGATGTCAATGTGTGTGTTCTTCAACTTTATGACAAGGATTTGATTAAAATTGAACATAATCTTACTATCAAGGCGTTCTAAAAGTGCTAAAGGTTATTTTTACAACAAGCCTAATAACCTTACTGTGATTTCGGGGGAACTTGCAACTCACTAGCATTTCAACATCTTTTGTTGAAGTTCTTTTAGTGCCAGGAGGATTAAAATGCTAATAGGTGGAGAGTTACATTTCATTGAGAGGCAAACCAATTAGCCAACTCAGAGGTATAAATGACTAGTTAATCAGGTGGTGGTCTCAGATTCAAGTCTTTAGGACCAGGCTGGTATAATCAGGCATCATGAGATACAAATTGGAGATCCTAACTTCTAAGAGGAACAGCCTCTACTCCAGCAGATGACATGCAGGCTTGTCTACCCAGTTTGCCAACTTGCCCTATTTTTTAAAAGAACCCTTAATCTGAGTTTTTATGTAAAAAATTTCTGGGCCAAACAAAACCATCTATAGGCCACATGTAGAAGGCCAGTAGTTTACAGATTCTGAAGTAAGCTTTCTATTTAGGTGAAGGCAAGTAATGAGGAAAATCTGAGGATTTGGGGATCTGAAATTGGGAAAAGTGTCACAAGCAAGCAAGAATAGTTTACTTTAAAAAGTAAAGGTATTCTAATAATATTTGTATGGGGGACAAATGGAAACTTTATGTCGTTATTATTTTCTTTCATATAAAATAACTTCTGCAAAAGAGATTCTCTGGGTATCTGTTAATAGTGAAATACATTGAATATTAATAGAGGAATAGTTCTCTGAGTAAGTGGGAGCATTGACTGGGGCCTGGAAGATCTTTTTATATTATATAGAGATTTGGTAATGAGTTATGGTCTTTATTTTTTCTTAAGCCCAGCATTTTCTGTAACTAGAGCATTGATTTTTCAATCTGTTAATTGCTACCTGTAAAGGAGTTGTGAAACTAATTTAGTAGGTTATTACCAGTTTAACGAAAATGAAATAGAGAATAGAAAATGTAAGACTGCAGTTTATGTAGTAAAGGTAAATAATGTTTGATTAAACTGTTTATCATATGTTTATATAACTAATATGTATATTTATATTATGTTTATATAGTTTTATTATATATGAAATTGTATATGTATGTATAATATGTATACTAGATTGCAAAGTAAAACATATTTTTTAATCGATGGTCTCTGTTAAAAATGTGAATGAAAGAGTTTGATTATGGATAGTAAGAAAAACTTCCTGAATTTTCTCTAAAGAAGCCTTTCTTCTTCTTTATATGCAGACCAGTGATTCATTGGCCTTTTGTCAAAATGACCGTGGTGGGCTTCAGCCCCTAAAAACAGTCTTGGGCTACCAGGAATGTAAAAGATACATAGATTTGTAATCTAAGAACTGCATGTACTTCTTCTTTAATTTACAATCTTCTCTCTTTGTTTTTTTTTTTCTTTTTTCGTAAGTAGATTTAATTTTTTCCATCAATCATTTCTAATAATTTATATTATCATCTAACTTTTTTTCTGTTATTTTAGCAGTTTCAATTAGGTAGGTGCTGTAAGTAGTAACAGGTAACAAAATAGGATGAGAGGCATTAAATATAATGATAAGATTGTAATATTCACAGTACAAAATCATAATAAAGTGGTGGAACGACTGTGTCTTTGCTCCTACCTGTGCTTCGATTCCTGGAATCAGCTTTTCTCAGTGGAATCCCGGCTCTCTCCATTGGGGAACGGTATTTAGAAACCAATTATGGATGGGTGTTAGGCATGCTGAGCCTGTGTGGTGATACCCAGTAGCAAAGAGCACATCCAGCACCCATAACTTCGTTTCTGTGTGCTATTCATTTGATTCCAGGGCTGGGGCAGGGAAGGTAAAAGCCTGGAATAAGGACATGCTCAAAGAATGATGGGGATATGTCAAAAGAACACAGAAACTAGCTTGAAAGGGTTACTTCTAGTCAAATTTAGAACAATTTGAACATCAAAATAAGTTAGTAATGGATTATAAAAAACCATGAATCCATGGTGATATAAATAAATTAGTGAATAAATGGAAAGTTTAATAAGGAATGGGATAATTAAATAGTTTCAGAGCACCTCTCCACAAAATACTTAATTACAAAGAAATAGAGTGCCTGCATCGTGGAGAAGCCCACAGACACTATCAAATGATCTAAAGTGATTAATAATAGTACAAGTGAAAATTATTTGCTACCTAACAGGATGCAGTGATAAGAACATGGCATTACTTTCTGTAATATTGCTGGCCAGAGATATACCATATGAATCAAATTGTGAAGAAACATCAGAGAAACTCAAACTGTAGGACATTCTACAAAAATAACTGGCCTGTAGCATTCTAAAGTTTCAAGGCTTTAAAAATCAAGGGGAGACTGAAATACTGTTACTGCTTGAAGGAGACTGTAGACACATGGCAGTTACATACAATCTACTCTTAACTGAATTAACTATCATGGACATTATGGAAATAGTTGGTGATACATGAGGTCTGAGGATTAGAATATTGTCATATATCAATACCCATTACCTGATTTTGATGGCTATATAGTTAATATAGGAGGAGATTGTTGTTTATAGAAAACTTACACTGAAGTATTTGGGTGAAGGTAACTTATTCTCAAATGGTTCAGAGGGGTAAAATGTTTTTATCTCCCCTACAACTTTTCTCTAAGTTTGAGATAGCTTCACAAAGGAAGTTTTGACATATAAGTCTTATATATAATGGAGGTTTTTATTTTCAGGGCTGTTGCAAAGAAGGTTCATAGTACAATCCAAAAAATTAAGAAGGAGGGGAAGATGTCTGAGTGCTTGTTAAAAGCCTTGCTGAACTGTAAAACTTTTGAAGAACTAGAACATGTGGTAAGAAACTCTTTTAATCTTTTAATATAATACATATCTAAGTATATAATTATATGGATCTTTTTATAGTTCTAAAAGATATGGAAATAAAAATCTAAAATCATCATCCACCATTATTTAACTTAACAAAGTGTTTATTCTTTATTCAGTAAATATCAAATGCTTTTTTGTGTGTTTGCTAAGATAGGTAATACATAGTCCTTGTCTCCAAGGCATTCCCATGAGTGGAGGGCAAAGGAAAGTAGGTTGTGGAATTGGGAAGCCTAAGGGAGAGTGCTGAGCTGGAGACCTAGCTGTGAGCGTCTTCAGCATGTGGTTGGTATTTACAACCATGAGAATGGAAGATTTCACTCAGGGAGAGTTTGTGGATAAGCAGGTCAGGATAGACCATTGAGGAATACTAATTTTTGAAGCACGTGTGGAAGAAGGGTGAGCCAAAGAAGGAGACATAGAAAGAATGGTCAGAGATGTAAGAGGAGAATCAGGAGATGATGACATCTTGGAAGACTAGGGAAGAGACTCTTAGAAGGAGGTCATGATCAACAGTTAAGTAAGTAAATGTAGCAGTGAGGTTTGGCAAGATAAGGACTGAGAGATGTTATTTGGTAATTAGGGGGTCATTGTGGCTCTTTGGGTTACCACTTTCAGTAAGGTGTGTGGGCAGAGAAGCCTGATGGCTCAAGTTGAGGAATGTGAATGTGCCTTAGGCAGTGGAAGCACTTTGAAGGAGCTCGCTTGGGTTGAGGAGAGGAGATATATATTTAAAATTTATTTATTTTTAAAAAAATTAAAAATTTTTAAAAATGTTTATTTATTTTTGAGAGAGAGAGTGAGACAGCACAAGCAGGGGAGGGGCAGAGAGAGAGGGGAACACAGAATCAGAGCCGGCTCTAGGCTCTGAGCTGTCAGCACAGAACCTGATGTGGGGCTCGAACTCATGAACCATGAGATCATGACCTGAGCCGAAGTCAGACACTTAACCAACTGAGCCATCCAGGCACCCCATAAAATTTATTTATTTTTGAGAGAAAGAGACAGAGTGCAAGGGGGAGGGGCAGAGAGACAGAGGGAGACACAGAATCCGAAGCAGGCTCCAGGCTCTGAGCTGTCAGCACAGAGCCTGACATGGGGCTTGAACTCATGGACCTTGAGATCTGAGCTGAAGTCAGATGCTTAACCGATTGAGCCAATCAGGCACCCATGGCACTGTTTTTAAGATGAGTGAATCCAAATAAATGACTAATGTGAAGTGTGTAGAAAAGTATAAGGAATCAGATAAGGAACAACCATCTTAATTGTTAGTATTAATTTATCTCTGAAGGGTTGAGAAAAGGATCTCTTTAGCATTCCCACCATGTCGTCTAATTTTGTGTTTTAATTTTGCTTTTTAAAATGAAATGATATGGTGTATTTTTCTTTCTTTTTTTTTCCCCCAGTCAGCTCCATATAAAACTGGGAGCAAAGGCACTAAAGCCCAGAGAGCAAAGCAGTTGGGATTAGAAGGAGCAGCCAGGACACTTCTTGAGAATCCAGGGCAGCTCAATCTGCTATCTTACATTAAACCCAATGTAAAAGGTACCAGGTTTACTTTAAGAAATCATCCCTGTTCCTTTTTCTTTTTTTCTTTTTTTTTGTTTTAAATTTGAAAACTATGTTAAAAATGTGTTTCATTGAGTAATGACTATACAAAAGAATATTATAGCATATAAAGAATAAATAATTCTAATAAAATAAATCCCCATATTCCCCCTGCTTAGCCCCCCAGCTTCCTCTTTTAATGAAGTGCCTGTTCTAGTCTTTTGCCCGTTTTTATTTTGTGTTGTTTCTCTTTTTCTTATTAATTTATAAGTACTTTTTAAGATCTTCTTTCTCAGTTACACATAACACATAATTATAATACACAATTATAAGTCTTTTCTCCCAGTTTGTAACTTCCCTTTTCACTTTCCTTATGCTGTCTATTAAATAAAAAGAAAATAGTAGGTCTTAATTTTACTATAGTTGATTTATTAATCTTTTCAATTTTGCTAACCTTTTTTTCTAAGATAATTGCTTTCTTTTCCTTTTTAAATAATTTTTTCACATCCCAGTGTTATAAAGAATGTCCTATATTATCTTTTAAAATACTCTATTTTTAAAAAATATTTAATTACAAAAGTTATATGCACTCTTTAAAACAATTTCAACCATTCTGACATACATGAGTTATAAACTGAAGGCCTGCTTCCGTACTTTTACTCTCCAGGTGTAAAGTGTCTTTTCCTGAAATGTATGTGCGCGCGCACACACACACACACACACGAGAAAATGAGATGGGAAGAGGGGAAGAGAGAATTTCTAAGAAAAACCCAAGGAAAGTGACAGCTGATATATGTCAGGATACATTGGTTTTATTGACAAAATAAACCCTAGAGTGAGAACTCTGAGTAAGAGTGGCTTTTTTCGGGAGTGCTCAGACAGGATGGGATGGGGAGATTGGTGCTCTTCTAATTCCTGCACTTGTTCTAGTTTCTTTGGCTTTCTGTTGATTCTTTAGGCTGGGAGGCATAAGTGTCTATAGGGGGCAGTCTCTGATAAGAAAATCCACAGTATGTACTACACTGTAGAGAATCCTAGCATGCTGTAACCAGTATTCCTTTTAAACAATTCAGCAGTATGAGTTTGTGATTAAAAAATTACAAATGAGTGTCTGTAAAACTACATATGTCTGTTCACCTACAAATACACATATTGTAGTATTTGTTTTGAAAAAGGCAATAATTAAAAGAAATAGCAAATTAGTATTTGCATTTAGAGGTGGATTGAAATGAATAAAACTCAAGTTTGTTTAATTTTTTAAAGTGTGTTTTTAGTTCGATTTTCAAATGATTGCAAATTTAATGTTTTAATAGTAGCTGAGACTGTATAGACAAGCATGAAGGTCAGCCACAGTGGGAACTTTCTTGCCCAGTGATAGTAGGTTTTCTTAGAATTAAATGTTGGAGTTTTCAGAGTATCAGATGCATAAAGTTTTGTTGTCTGTTCTTATTTTTCTCTTAATGGTCGATTTCCTTTTTTTCACCTCCTTTGGTACAAAGTTTTCCTTAGTTTACACACATACTGAGTTCCTACTGGGTAGGTTTGATAACTGTATCTCTTTGCGTGGCCATATATAGTGATGCTCATGGACTACATGGTGATGGACACTTGGTGATACTTTTGATAATGCGGATGGGTCAGGGCTCAGTGCAGTTACAGTAGTATTAGCACATGTATCAGACTATCTGTTTGCTTTATTCCCTTTTTCTTTCTCTCTTAATCATAAATGTCAAAGAATTACAATTAATTCCAAACAGGCTGGAACTGGTTTTTAAAGTTCACTTGGAGTGTTTTTTTCTTTGCTTTATCCCCTTATTTTTTTAGGCTATCATGATCACCCTCGATTCTCTTATTGTTTCTCTAAAGAAGTATTCTCATAATTCCCAACATTTCTCAAAGAAATGTCTAAGAAACCAGATATTTCAGTGTGAAGTAGAAGATACTTCTTGCCACAGACCAACAAGAATTTGGTCTGAATCAAAAACATATAGATGCCGTAAATGTAGTGCGTCCTAGAATTTCCAGAATATCGCTGTATTGTTTACAAGGAGGAGTACCTGATTGCTCTGTTGTACAGAAGAAGAGGTAGCCTTAGTGCAGATGAAGTGGAAAGAAGTGTTGGTCCTTCAGTTTTTCTTACATTTGTGGAGCTTTGAAGAATCTGTGGCTGGAAAGCTTTCACTACAAGAAAGGAAATATAATTTTCAGCTTCTGTGGTCCTTATTTTCTCCTGATTTCATTGAGGTGCTAAACTGTTTGAACTTATTTTATTCTTGACTGTAAGCACCAATGATCAATTCTCTCTGATGGAAGAAGGTGCAGTCTTTTCTCTTCTTAGTTGGACTGAGAGGGGGTTTGTCATTTGGATGAGCCCAGTGACTGATAATTTCTATCTTCCATTAAGAACCACTGCTCTAGTAGTTCAGGGCACCTCCCCAGCAGTGTTTTTTTTTTTTTTTTTTTTTTTAAACTTTAATGAGTATCAGAATTATCTGGGATACTCTATAAAACAAAAGTCCCAAAGTCTAGGAATCTGTATTTGTAACAAGTACCTAGTGTGATTTTATTTTTGGGTTCTTAGACTATACAAAACATTGCTCTAGAGCTTTAGCATAATTTTAATTATATAAGGTTTATTACAAAAAGTTTACAAATTGTATTCGCCCAAAATGATGGGGGCTTTGCAAAGGTCCTTTGTTATAATAGCAAAATCGACAACTTCCTCTTTCTGTTCTCTCTCATTGATGGTTCTCATTGGAGATGGGTTCCATCTTTACTTTTGACTTATCACCCTGGTGTTCTCATTAAACTTTGTGTCATGATGCTGTGAGGTGCTGTGGGATTCCAGGAATTAGTGCACAGTGACTGGTTTTCTAAGATGAAGACTGATCTAGGGAGATAGCTCACCAAGAACAGACGTTTATTGACTGCTTACTATCTGCCACAGCTATTCTGGGTCCTTTATATATACAGCCTTCCACCTCTCAAAGGTAATTCACTCCTGAAAATCCCCTCATAGGGAAATTCTCTTATAAGGTAAACAGAATTTGTATTAATTTTAATGGTTAAATTTCTTTAAAATAAATGTAGTTACTGTAAGATTAGTTATCATAACAAAACCCAACAATGCATTTCTCTCTATTAATCGCTCCATAAGTCTGTCCTGTTCTCTTGATCTTTTGTACCTATTACTCATTAAAATCATTCTCTCAGGAAAACATACTTCTGATATTTAGTGCATGTGTAATTCCAGCTTTAATGCAAGAAAAAAAGAAGCTTTAAGGGAGATAGAACAATTAAAACAGAGGAAACAGAAAAAGGCAATGCAGATCATCTCTCTCAGTGTATGTAGAAGTTGCTATCACAGGGGCTATAATGTTCAAGAGTCACTGCTATAAATTAGCAAACCAGAAGCACTTGGAGAGAACATAACACACCATTGGTAGACGGTTCAACTATGAAATAGATGAGCGATCACAAATAGCTCTTGTTTTGTGCTCCTGAGATTTGAGAAATTCAAATGGGTCATTACAAATATGAATGAATGCCTCAGAAGTCAAAATAGGAATATTAATAAAATTACTATTTGTAAACAATAATTTTTGTAACTGGTATGAAGTGGTATACCTTGGGTTATGACTCTTATTACATATTTCTCATAATAACATTAACCTCTGTAAATACTTCACGAAGTAGGCACTATTATTTTTCCATTTTTATAGGAAACTGAGGCACAGAGAGATCAAGTAGCTTGCCCAAAGTCAGACATTTGGTAACTGGTGAACTAAGATTAGACCAGGCAGATGGTTCTAGAGCTGTATTTTTCACCACAAGGGTATATGGTATGTAAAGGTCCTGTATTATTAGTGCTTTGGACACTTGTTATTTTTTTGCAGAGGTAAACTAGTCATTGCCATGATACTTTTCTGTCTTAAGCTTGTCGGTTTAAGGGTTCATTTTGACTGAAATAAAGTTGTGATTTAATTACAGATTTTAAAAAAACCAATCTGTAGTTCTTGCTTTTGTTTTCCCTTTTACCCATTTCTTAAAGGACTTACAGCACTCCAGGATATTGAAACGGGAGTGCAGCATATTTTAGCGGACATGATTGCTAAAGACAAAGACACGCTTGACTTCATTCGGAAATTGTGAGTAACTCTTTTATAGAGGTCTCTGCTTTGTGGACTCATGCTGTTAAGGGTCATATGGTTAGTGCTAACACCAGTGTTCATTAAAAACTTTATTTTGGGACTGTTTTTTGGTAGCAGAACTCTTTGTTCAAGCAGCGGAGCCCTAATACATGAAACAGATAAAAGTAAATTTGCTTTAATTGAATTCTAGGCAGGGAGCCTGGAACTCTGCCTGCTCTTCCTCCTTACGCTGAAACCCCTCACTGGAGGGCTGGGAGGAACAGTTTAAAATCCACTGTGTGGTTACACAATGTGTGCTAGAGAGATTCATATTCATTTAGAGTGGGTGGCATGCTTTTTAAACATAACGTGATGTGCGTACTATACATGTGTTATATAATATCATTTAATTTTAATATCAGGTACAGATAAAAGTGCTGACGTCAAAGTGAATTTGAGCTGATGGAGAGAGTAGCTTATCCATGGTATCACAGTCCCAATTTATAAGAGATTAAAACCTCGGGACCTAGGCCCTACTTGGGCCTTTGGTTTTTATGCCTCATTAAAAAAAGATATCTTAAAACCCTATTTTAATCTATTTTTCGGCTGTGTATAAGCAGAGAAGACGGGGTTTTGCCAGCAGTTTGCTTTTACTCTTTCTCCACATCCCTGGCCGAGGAGGTGTGCCGAGGAGAGGAAAAGTGGAGATGAACCCGTTGACTGCCATTGCCTGTCAGGGTTTTTGTTAATCCAAGGGAGAGAACTTTCCTATTTTCTCAGTGGCCCTAGTAGGAATGAGTGGAAGTAGAATTGCCTGGATTTTAATTGTGTTTTTGTAAGTAATTAACATTGCCAAATTTGGCCTGTCACTGGAAGCTGTCCCACCGCATCCTCTTGTTTCCCTTCTTTTTAGCTTTTACTTGGCTCTGACTGCCTAACTCACTGGTTAAAAAAGATATCTAGGCTCGAATTGTTGGCCTGGTATCTGGAGATACCGGATGGTATCTGAACTGACGTAGGCATTTTGTAGGAGGATTGATACAGACATAAGATCTTGAGGACCTACGATAGCATGGGTAGGCAGAGTCCTCCTTTGACGGGTCAGTAATATTTTTATAGCTGGGCATCATTTAAGTATTTTTTCATTTGGTAACGGCTTAAATTTGTTGCTAACACATAAACACCATATATATAAGGTGTTTTTTTTTTTTTTACTAAGGCATATATTAATGACTGCTTCTTTTTTGAATATTTATCTGAACAGGTGCCAAAATAGGTATATTTGTATCCAGTCATCGCTGGCGAAGGTGTCCTCAAAAAAAGTAAATGAGAAAGACGTTGATAAGTTTCTGCTCTACCAGAACTTTTCATGCAATATAAGAAACATCCAACATCATCAGGTAAATAAGGAAACTGCTTATCCATGCTGATAGTAATAATGATGATACTTTGAACTTGCCTACTACTTTGGTTATTACGGAATTAAAGTTTTTAAGGCAACCATTTTCTTTCTTTTTTTCTCCATATAAATTCTTATAATATTTCATATCCTTCCCATTTCAAAATGGGGGAACTCAAGACCCAGAAAAGTTACCAACACTGAGAATTATTAGCAGAGCTGACAATAACTACTTCAGCTATCTTGACTTTCTGGTCGGTGATCTTTTGTGTTAGACTTTACTTCTCAGTGTGCTTGGATTTGAGCTCTGTTCTGGATCTTTTCCATGTGACATACAAATTAGAGGTGATGTGATTTAGAATAAAGTGTGGGGAGATCTCACTTAGTTGTATATACATCATAGTTGTTTTATCTCAGTGTTTTAATTTCATTTTTCAGTTTACTAAATTTTTTTCCTAACTGTAGTCATAGGTTGTCTCTACAGTGTGTAAAGTGGCCTTTATGTCACATAGGGGGGAAAAAAGGTGATTTACAGACTGAAAATATGATTACTATCTTTTACCTATGTGGCTTCTTTTACCGGTGTTTTTTATTTCTTTGTACGCTTTTGAGTTATTGTCCAGTGTCTTTTCATTTCTGCCTAAAGTAATTCCTATAACATTTCATGTAGGGCTGATCTATTAGTGACAGACTCCCTCAGTTTTTGTTTATCTGTAAGGTCTTAATTTCTCCTTTTTTAAAAAAAATTTATTTTTAATTGTGATGAAATACATGTAACATATGTGTTTAACTTACAATTTTACCATCCCGTTTTTAAATGTACAGTTCAGTAATGTTAAGTTTATTCACATTGTTGTGCAACCAATCTCCAGAACTTTTTCTGGATATAGAATTCTTGGTTGATGTTTTTTTTTCCCCAGCACTTTGAATTGATCATCCCACTGTCTTCTGGCTTCCATGGTTTTGATGAAGAATCAGCTGTTAATCTTACTGAATCCTTAACACGTGATGAATTACTTCTCTTACTTCTTCCAGGATTCTCTGGTTTTAGGTTTAGACAGTTTGATTATAATGCGTCTCACTGTGGATCTCTCTGAATTTATCCCTCATGGGATTTATTATGATTCTTGGATGTGTTGATGAATGTTTTTTATCAAAACTGGGAAAATTGGGGCCATTATTTCTTCAAGTAGTCTTTCTGCCTCTCTCTCCTCTCCTGGGTCTCCTGTTACATGTATGTGGGTATACTTGATAGTGTCCCACAGGTCTCTTAGGCTCTGTTTCCTTTTTTTTCTTCTCAGACTCTATTAATCTCAATTGACCTATCTTCAAGTTTGCTGATGAAATTCTGCTTCTGCTTGTTCAAATTAACTATTGAATCTTTTCATTAAATCTTTCATTTCAGTCATTGTAGTTCTCAGCTCAGAATTTGGTTTATTTTTATAATTCTCAACTCTATTGATACCCTGTTTTTGCTGAGACTGCATTTTCTTGATTCCCTTTAGGTCTCTGTTCATGATTTCCTTTAACTTGGAGCATATTTAAAACAGTAAGACCAATGTCTGAGCTTCTTCAGGGATAGTTTCTGTCAGTTTCTTCCCCCCCCCCCCCCCGTAAATGAGTCATACTCTCCTGTTTCTTTGCATGCCTTGTGGTTTTATGCTAAAAACTTGACATTTTAAGTGTTGTAAACTGGCAACACTGAAATCAGATCTCCCCTCACCCCCACCCATAGCATATGTTGTTGCTGCTGTTGGGGGGTTTTGTTGTTTTTTGTTTGTTTGTTTGTTTGTTTTTTGTTTAGTGCCTTCTATGTTATTTTTGAAACATCTGAATTCTTTGTCATGTGTGACCACTGAAATCTCTTCCATTAGCTTAGTGGACAGCTAGTTGTTTGAGAGGTTTTCTTAATGCCTTTAATGCCTAAAGCCAAAACAAAAAACAAACTCTCCCAATTCTTGCAGATTGGCTGCGTGTGGGTACTCCTTCAACATTGGCGTAGCAACGCTGTTTACACCTCTGCCTTAGCTTTTAATTCCTGTTTGCATGGAGCCCAAAGGTCCATCAAAGGTGAAAGGTCAAGGTCTTTCCAGACTATGTGTCTAGTCCCAAGTGTACATGAAGACTCCTGGATTTTCTGATCTATGCAGGAACTTTACAAAGTCCTTTTCCTTTCTAGTATCTAATTTTCAAGCCTCTTTTTCATCAAGGTGTTTTTGATGTTTGTTGGTTGCCCTGACTGTAATCCCTATCACTCTACTATTATCCCTCACCTCTCAACAGTGCCGCAAATTCATTTGCCTTTAAATACTTTTAACAAATGCCACCCAGGAAATGGCTTCAGTCCTGGGGAAGCTCTGAGGCAAAACAACGGTAAGCCCTTGAGTCTATCCTTCAGGGAGCCATCAAACAGATCAAAACAGAAGATCACAAATTTTTGAGAATATGTCCATGTTGCTCCTTCTGGCACTAGCAACCTGCATTAGGAATGGAGGCTGTTGTCTTCATGGCCACTGCTCATCTGCAGAGTGGAGGATAGCAAATAGGGAGGTTCAAAGTGTTCTTTTACCAAGATTCTGTGGCTTCTTTTTTCTTTAAGTGTTCCTCTGGTTGTCGTAAGCTTTTTACTAGGGTCCAGAGTTATGAAGAAGTTGATTCTGACAGTTTTTGCCAGTTTGTTACTGTTGTAGTAGGGATGGACTTTTGGAGTTGGTGATGTCTTACCCAATGACATCTTTAAAGTGTGGTATGTAGTCCCCTTGCTCTATTCCAAAAGCAGAATGTGGCTTTAACATTATAAAGTGTCCTGCTTTATCTCATTTAATAGTTTTTAGCTTAAAGTCTACATTGGTATCAGGATTGCAACCTGTGTTTTCTTTCTTTCTTTTTTTAAATTTTTTATGTTTATTTATTTTTGAGAAAGGGAGAGAGAAGGAGGGGCAGAGAGAGAGGGAGACAGAGGATCTGAGACAGGCTCTGCACTGAGAGCAGAGAGCTCTATGTGGGACTTGAGCTCACAAACTGCAAGATCATGACCTGAGCCGAAGCCAGACGCTTACCCAACTGAGCCATCCAGGCACCCCGCAACCTGTATTTTCTTAATGGAAATTGGTTCCACCCTTGTTTTAACCTTAGCCCTACAATCATATGAAATGCCTGCCCCTAGTCCTTTTGCCAAAACTTTCCAGTCTTCTTTTGGGTAAATGAAGCTTATTCTCTAGTCTAATAGGGAGTTGGCAACATTTTTCTGTAGAAGACCAGAGAATAAACGTTTTAGATTTTCTAGCCAGGTAGCTTTTCCTGCAATTACACAGCTGCCATTGCAGCATGAAAGCAGTCATAGATAATACACAAACAAGTGAGCATGGCTGTGTTTTAATAAAATTCCGTTTATGAAAACAGAGGTTTGACTGGATTTGGCCCATGGACCATAGTTTACTGACCCCTGCTTTTCTGTATTTTTCAAGGAGGGTATATATGAACAGTATTTTCTGAGTTCTAACACATTCACAATTGTTCCCTATGGGCTTGATACATGGACAGCTTGGATCAGTATATTTTTTGTTTTCAATTTCTTTCCTTTCTTAAATATGTTGCTCCGCTGTTGCCTTGCTTTGTATGTTGTTTTAGAGAAATCAGATGGCAGTCTAGTTCTGGTTCCTAGAAATGCCAAAGATGTAGGTCCTATGTTATTTTCTTTATTAAGGTTTTATTTTATTTTATTTTTTAATGTTTATTTATCTTAGAGAGAGAGAAGAGAGTGAGAGTGATAGAGCATGAGCAGGGGAGGGACAGAGAGAGAGGGAGACACAGAATCTGAAGCAGGTTCCAGGCTCAAAGCTGTCAACACAGAGCCTGACACGGGACTCAAACTCACGAACCACAAGCTCATGACCTGAGCGAAGTCTAGACGCTTAACTGACTGAACCACCCAGGCGTCCCATATTTTATTTTTAAGTGGTTATATATTTAGTTTGAGAGAGAGTGAGTGCATGTGAGTGTGGGAGGGGCAGGGAGAGAGGGAGAATTCCAAGCAGAACCTGATGCAGGCCTCTCTCTCACCACTGTGAGATAACGACCTGAGCTGAAATCAAAAGTTGGATGCTTAACTGACTGAGCCAGCCAGGTGTCCCTCTTTATTAAGGTTTTATAGGAATATGAGGGAGAGATTTGGAATCAAGACATTGCCAGTGTTCTCCAAACCTGGAAGTGCTCACTATAACATTTTTAAAATTAATTTTTTTCTTCCATCTGCATTTTACTGTTGAAAGAGAGGGTAATGAAAAGATTAGAGTATATTACTTTCCATGGGATATTTTTCATCATTACAACTGTTAATTTTTGTAACTTACGATGATACAGATGTGAAAAGGTGTTTTTTTTTGGTGTAAGGTAACATGAAGAGTTGTCAATTATCCCACAGATTTTTCTTGAACACTTATTTTATATTGGTTCCTACTTGGGGTGTAGAGGTGACATGGTCTTTGCTCTTGTTAGTTGTAAATATTATTTATATGTTCTAGATCTAACTCCTTTATGTGATAACTGATTTGCAAAACTTTTCTCCCATGCTGTGTGTTCTCTTTTCCCTTTCTTAATTGTATCCTTTGAGGTATAATGTTATTGAAGTCCAGTCTATTTTTTCTTTTAGTGACTGTGCATGTAGTGTTAGATCTAAAGCCTTACCTAACTCATGGGCACAAAGATTTTCTCTTATATTTTCTTCTAAGAGTTTTATAGCTTTAGTTCTTATGTTAAGGTCTATGATCAATTTTGAACAATTTTTGTGTATGATGTGAAGGAGACTAGCTTCATTCTTTTAAACATAACTGTCTAGTTGTCTGGGTGTCACTGGTTGAAAAGACTGTATTTTTCCCAGTGAACTGTCTTGGCATCCTTGTTGAAAATCAATTAATTATAGGCATGTGGATTTACTTCTGAACTCTTAATTTTATTCCACTGAGCTATGTATCTGTCCTTATGCCAGTACCACACAGTTGTGATTACTGTTAGCTTTGTAATAAGTTTTGAAATCAGAAGGTGGGAGTCCTCCAACTTTGTTCTTCTTTTTCAAGATTGACTCTGGGTTGCTTGAATTTCTATATGAATTGTAGAATTGGTTTGTCAGTTTCTGCAGAGAAGCTAGCTGGGCTTTGATACGTGTGGATTGAATCCGTAAATCAATTTGGGGAGGATTGCCATTTTAACAATATTAAGCCTCTGGTTCATGAACATGGGCTGTTTTTTCATTTCTTAAATTTTTTTAACAATGTTTTGTAGTTCTCAGAGTATACATTTTGCACATCCTTTGTTAAATTTATTCCTAAGTATTTTATTTCTTTTGTTGCTATGGTAAATGGAATTTTTTAAAAAATATTTATTTTCAGAATGCTTATTGCTAGTGTGTAGAAAGTGATTATCCTGAAATCCTGCTGAACTCTTTTTTAGTTCTGATAGCTTTATGGTGAAGCCTGTAGGGTTCTCCATATACAAGATCATATTATCTGCAAATACGTATATTTCTTTCTTTTCAATTTAGGTGTCTTCTCTTTCTTTTTCTTATCTAATTACCCTGGCTAGAATCTCCAGTACAGTGTTGAATAGAAGTGGCAAGAGGAGACCCTTGTAATCTTAGAGGGAAAGCATCCAGTCTTTCACCATTAAATATGATGTTATCTGTGGAGTTTTTGTGTGTGATTTTTATAACATTGAAGAAGTTGCCTTCTATTTCTAATTTGTAGAGTGTTTTTATCATGAACAAACCTGGAATTTTGTCAAATTCTTTCTGCATTTATTATGTTAGAAGATGATCATGTAATTTTTGTTTTTTATTTTGTTGATATCATGTATTATGCTAGTTGATTTTTGGATGTTAAAGCAACTTTGCACTCCTGGAATAAATACCTTTTGATACTGGTGTGTAATCCTTTTTATATATATGGATTTGGTTTGCTATTTTTTATTGAGTATTTTTATATCTATATTCAAAAGAGATAACGGTCTCTTTTTTTCTTGCAATGTTCTTGTCTGGTTTGGGTATCAGGGTAAATAGAGTTGGGAAGTTTTCTCTTCTATGGTATATTTTGGAAGAGTTTGTGAAGAATTGGTATTAATTCTTTAAATGTTTGGTAGAATTCTGTGGTGAAGCAATCTGGGCCTAGACATTTTCTTGTGGGAAAATTTTAAATTACTAATTCAGTCTTCTTTACTTACTTTAGATCTTTTTGGATTTTCTTTTTTATTTTACTGTTTGGCAGTCTGTCTTTTTAAGAATTTTTCCATTGTATTTATGTGATGTAATTTGACATGCAGTTGTTCACAGTATTCTCTTATGATCCTTTTTATTTTTCTAATTTTGATAGTAATGGCCCCTCTTATTTTTGATTTTGGTAATTGGAATGCTTCCTCCATTTTTTTCTTGGTCTAGTAAAAGGTTTGTTAATTTTGTGACTTTTCAGAGAACCAACTTTTGGTTTTGCTAGCATTATTTTCTATTCTTTTTCTGTTCTCTTTTTATTTTCCCTCTATATTATTTCCTTTCTTCTACTTGCTTTAGGTTTGTTTGCTCTTCTTTATTTTTTATTAAATTTTTTAATGTTTATCTTTTAGAGAGAGAGAGAGAGAGACAGAGCGTGAACAGGGGAGGGGCAGAGAGAGAGGGAGACACAGAATCTCAAACAGGCTCCAGGCTCTGAGCTGTCAGCACAGAGCCTGACATGGGGCTCAAACTCACCAACTGTGAGATCATGACCTGAGCCGAGGTTGAACGCTCAGCTGACTAAGCCACCCAGGTGTTCCTGCTTGCTCTTGTTTAAAGGAGCGTTTCTAATATATTTTAAGACAATTGCTCTTTTAATATATTAATTAAGAGATAGCTTGATCTGAATTTAAATTTTTCCTTCACTTGTACTCTTTGTTATTTGGGACAAAGTAGTCTTAGAAAAATTATTATGTAAAATGAGGATAATACATACCTCACTGGTGGCTTTGAAAATTAAATGAGATAAGTATTTGAAGTGCTTAGATGGACTTGACAGTTAGTAAATGCTCAATAAATGGTAACAGTAGTTATTATTCCAGTTGGGAATTGGCATGTTTGTATATCTTAGCAATATATTTTCACAAATGTCAAACATACATTTTTTAACTCTAGATCAAAAATTTTCAATTAATCGAATTTGAAATGAGATTTTTAGATCACCAAAGTCTCTTTCTGTGAATGTCATAGGCTTTATATCTGTATTTTATATTAAAAAAATTTTTTTGAAAAAATATAAAGAAGTGATTATTTTAAAATACATTTTGGTAAATAAATGAATAAATAATTCATATAGCTCTCGGCTGGATAACTACTCTGTGTATTTCACAAATGTTGACTGGTTAAATTGACCATTTGTAAATTTTGTGGATCATCAGTCTTTGCATT
Source organism: Cryptoprocta ferox (assembly GCA_028646485.1). Taxonomy (NCBI): domain Eukaryota; kingdom Metazoa; phylum Chordata; class Mammalia; order Carnivora; family Eupleridae; genus Cryptoprocta; species Cryptoprocta ferox. Next base: position 60,976,430 of record CM053576.1, on the reverse strand, counting down.
TTTGTTTGCATTCAGATCCTGGCAATTAACCGTGGGGAAAATTTGAAGATACTGACCGTTAAGGTCAACATTTCTGATGGAGTGAAGAATGAATTCTGTAGGTGGTGCATCCAAAACAGGTCTGTTTATAGATTTTTACAGAATTTCTTTCTTTTATTTCTAAAATAAATGTTGTATATGTTTATATAGGAAATAGGATATATTAAGTATTTAAATAAATTATTCATAGGACATATCTCTAGGGAGAGGGATTTTTACTTTAATATGTTTTTGTACTGTTAGAATCTTATAGTGTTTTCTCTTATGAAAAAGTAAATTAACAAAAACATGCTGTATATGACAGATTTGAAATGTTTTGATCATTAAGGATAATTGGAGCAAAAATATAATTTGTTAGATATTATATTATTAATCTCCAAACATATATGTGCAGTTTACCTAAAATATTTTGCATGTTAAAGATGAGTGCAATGAACATTAAATTTATTGGATATTTCAGAGAAATGTCTAAGCTTACGTAACTTCTTATTATCTTTTTTCATTTGTTAATGGAACCTTTTAAAATAGCACCATATGTTTGTATAGCACTTCTAACTTGTAGTTTTAACTTTGCAGAGTGTATTTGATCCCTATAACAATCTGGTTCGTTGGCAGAGTAGATTTGTAGCTGCCATTTTGCCAGTCAGAAAACTGATGCAAAGGTCAAGAAGCTTGCCAAGCAGTTAGGATATGTAGTTCTGTGTAACCTTAAGTTAGGGAGATTGCTGGGAAAGCTATCTGAAGAGTTGGACGAATTTTTCTTTGAGAGGAACATGTGCTGTGTACTTTAGAAATTAGCTCTCTCATCCAACATGATACTTTCATCAACTCATTGGAATTGAATTTTGCCAAAAACCAGTTCCATGAAGGATTAACTTGCTTAATGACCAAATAATGCTAACCAAGGACCCATCAAGTGAAACATCTATCTCAGTGTTAATCAGTAGGTAAACTGTGTAAGCTAATTATGTTATAGCCATATGTGGAATTCTGTGCAGCCATCTTGAAAAAGTTGAGAGAGAGCTAAACTTGAGATGCAAACATGTCTTACTGGGTTAAAAGGACAGCTTATAATTAGTATTTATAGTATGGTCTTATTAATGGCAAAAAATAGGTCTGTGTGTAAGAACATTTTTGAAAAAATACAAATGATCTATTCCATAGCTCTGGTTTGAGATTTTAATTTTCTGTTGTATACTCTCCTGTGGAGTTTGAGTTTTTTTTTTTTTTTAGTGAATGTTTATTTCCTTTGTAAACAAATGAATTTCCTTAAAAATAAAAAGGATATAAATACCTAAAAGAAATCATAGATTTAAACAAAAGTGTGAAGAATTTGGATAATTTTAATTTAACATATTATGAAACTCTGGGATAGTTGAATAGAAAGAACAAAATCCTGGGGGGTGCCTGGGTGGCTCAGTTGGTTAAGCGTCCGACTCCTGACTTTGGTTCAGGTCGTAATCTCATGGTTTGTGGGATTGGGCCCCGCATCAGGCTCTGCACTGCTGGTGTGGATGGAGCCTGCTTGGGATTCTCTCTCTCCTTCTTTCTCTGCCCCTCTCCCACTCGTGCTGTCTGTTTCTCTCTCTCAAACATAAATAGTAAACATTAAAAAAAAAAAGAACAAAATCCTAAGAAGCAGATATATCTGAGTTTGAATTGCACTTACATTACTTCTTACTCTTGTTACTATGAGCGTGCTATTTAATTTCTTTCTCAGTTTCATTATTGTCAAAATGATAAGTAATACCTTTTTCACAGATTTGAGAGAAGTAGATGATATTCCATGTAATTGTGTATCCTTTAGTGGTATCCATTCTTACAAAGTAGTGGGATTATTGTGCACATTTCCTTTTTAGAAACATCTTTTATAAATAGATCATGTAAATTGGGGACCACCCCTATCATATTTTCCTATGAATGTTCATAATACTCAGAATCTGTCTCAATAGTTAAAGAAGTATTAGTTATGGTTTTAACTTATTATCTTCATACTAAGTAAATGTTAAGGAGTGGTTTCCCTACAGTGATTTAAATGGTTTTTCTTGGCTCATCTATATTTTATTCAATTCTTCTTCAATTGAGTAATTGGTAATATTATTTAACCTATACTATAATACTTTACTATGGTATAGTGATATGTTTCAGTTACATTCTAGAGGTTTCTTTTTATTTAGATAATTGAAGAAACACTTCTATGGGAATTAAAGACCTGAAACAAGAGCCAGCTAAAATACTTCTCTGGGAACCAAAGAAACATTCTCAGGGAATTGTTTTCTTCTTCTTTTTTTTTTTTTAAACACATTTGAATGACTGGAAATGCTTACTCAAATCTTTTTCTTCATTCTCTGTTTTGTTTTACTCTCTTGGTCCCTACTTCTTTCACCTTCCACCGCTTCTTTCACCTTCTACCTCTCTCATATATTCATCCATTCAGGTTGTATGCTAGATGCTGGGGATCCATCTGTAGCCTTATGCTGTAGATAAATATGCTGTTTGTCCGTGGTGACAGTGTCGTTTAATGGAGAAGACCCTGATAAGTGGTTAAGAATATGCTGAGGTTAGAACTATAACGGAGAACTACAGTGTTTCATAAGAGTCTGTAACAGGGAACCCTAATGGAGTCTGGGTTGCATGCATCCATAGGTCAGAGACAGAAGGAGAGGAACAGGAAGCAACAGGAAATGAGGATTGACAGAGGTGTGGGCCAGATCATACCTAGCTTTCTAGACAGGGATGGATTTGTTCTTTATCTTAAGGGTAATGGAAAGCCAATAAAGGATTTAAACAGAGGATTATCATAATAATCAGTTTGCATTTTAGGATCACTCTGGCTGCAATATAGGGAATTATTTGGAAGGAAACCAAAGTAAATGTGGGGGCAAGAGATAAGGTTTAAGGAAGACAGTTGAGGCTTCCAGAAGTTTCGGGTTGGCAATGTTAAGGATTTCTTGGTTTTTCCCTACTAGCAATCGAGCTACCTTGATTTGGCCTTAAAGGGAATGACCCCTAGCAAATGTCAGTTACATACATGTAAAAAATCTCTCCTTTAGAGCCTTTGTGCCTCTAAGGACTATCTTCCTATCATGTGGTCTCATGACCCAGGACTGTGTTCTCTTCTAACTTGCCGAGCTCCATAGCATGATGTGTAGGACCCTTAGTGATCTGGGCTCTGCCATATTTTCTAGTTCCCTCTTTCCCCCACCTGATCCTGCCAGTTATGCTCTAGTAGTACTAATCTACTTGTAGTTACTTAGACTCATCATGTTCTCTCATGCCTCTATGCTTTTACATATGCTATGGTTTCTTACCAGTATGCTTTTGTTTCTGGGTCTTATTTGGTCCAACACAATTAAGTTTTTAAAACCCATTTCAGATGCTTCTTCTGGGACATCTTTCTTGACATTGGGCTCTCCAAATTGATAATAACAGTAATAATATATTGTTATATATTATTAATTTTAATATTAGTAATGTGTGTCCAATTCATATCCTACTCTTCTTTACCCCTTCATGCCCTCAGATAAAGGTGACAGTAGGGAGTAACAGGGATTTGTGTGGAAAGATGTATGTTCTAAAAGCATTTTCATTTGAAATGTTTGTTAAAAAACAAACAAAACTGTATGCTACTCAGATAATAACCTTCTATGGAAGGGATTCAATTAGTTATTATGAAACCTTTGGTATACTACATAATTGATGCTTAAATGTTTATTCATTGAAATTTAGTTAATTTTCTACCTGAGATAAGTAGGGGAGATGACAATGTCCCTAAGGTATATTAATGGTTTATTTTATTATTATTTATAAAATAAGTATTTTATTAATGGTTTCTATTTAAGAGTCATTGAAGGGCAAGGGCAGAGATGCGATAGATGGATGGAAACACAGAAGGGGTAGGGATGAATTTGTCCTTTTTAGCTTATGTTTTTTTCTTACTGTTCTTTATCTAGTATCCATTCACAGTCGATTCTCTGACATTTATATCCATCAGCATGTGTGCAGATACACTGCGCGGTAGAGCACTACAGCCTCAGGAGTAGGGGGAGTTCTACTCAGGAATGGCAAGAGGCAAGGGTTAAAACAGTTTGTCCTTTGCCCAATCTACTCTAACTCTTATGAAGAAGTAAAGAATGGGCAAAGAAGGATACATGTTTGTCTTAGCTTTGCTGCCATAACAAAATGCCATAGACTGGGTGGCTTAAACAACAGAAGTTTATTTTCTCCCAGGTCCGGACACTGTAAAGTCCAACATCAAGGGGCAGGCTGATTTGGTTTCTGGTGAGAACCCTCTTCTGGGCTTGTAGACCGCTGCCTTCTGATTTGCGTCCTCACCTGGGTGGGCGAGAGAAGGATAAAGACAGGGCAGGCTCTCTGATATCTTTTCTTTTAAGGCACTAATGCCATCATGAAGGCCCTTACCCTCATGACTGTATTTAAACCTAATTATCTTCCAAAGGGCCCATCTCCAGACAACATCTCATTGGGGGTTAGGGCTTCAATATATTAATTTTAGGGAACATAATTCAGTTCACAACAGTGCATTAGTCATTTTCTAGTGACTTTCTTATATCTTAAGATTTTCACCATTATTAATAATGCTTTGGGAGACTCTTCCCAGAATAAGAAAGTTTTTTCCTCCGTTAAGTTTTACGTATGGCCATGGTTACCAACGTTTTTAAAAATAAGAACTCCAGATGTCATAGTAATAATTTCCAGACATCACAGTCTTTCCTCACAGATTATGTTACTTTGGCTTCAATAAAGTTTTTCCCTCTTTTCTGTTCCACTTCCTGTCCCCTCTTCCAGGAGCCCTTTCATGGTCTTGTTATTGTTACATCGGTTTTAGCGTAGGCTTTTCTTTTTTGCAGGTGGAGACCACGTGGCTTTGCAAGGCCGGAGTTAATGAAGGTCTTACACAATTCACTGGATGATTCTTTTAAACGCCTTATTTATCCTCTCCTCTGCAGAGAGTTCAGGTATGCATCTTACCTTGTTTAATTTTATATACCATTTATTATTATGTATGGTAATAGACCCATTAAAGCATGAAGTACATATTTGTTGATCCACTAACCAATCCAAAGAACTGAGTCAGAAGCACAAAGTAATTATAGTTAAGTCTCGATTTCAATCTGTAGAGGCAGTCAGATGCATAGATCACAAAATGTAACTCTTAATTACAATATACTTTTCAAATCTTGACCACTTAACATGTACCCTTCCAATCTTACAATACCAGTTTTGCACTTGGATGGCCAAGACAAGCAATAGTTTTATTGATGAGAGATTTCACTTGGGAATAATAAACTTAGAAGTTAATGGAGAATTTAGTTGGAAGCAGTTTTTGGAGGTAAGAGAATCAAAAACAGCATAAGGAAATACATGGACGACATGATGAATTTCTTACTATGAAGAGAGAAGGCTAATATATACATTTTTAACTCCAAATGGGAGTTATTTGGATGGATAATTATCAGCAGTGATGAGTGAATATTAGAGGAGATGATTAAAGTGACCATTGAAGTGGACTAGCGGAAGGACTGAGTTACAAATAACTGTGGAAGAGCTAAGGTGCAGATTGTGAGTTTTTGTCAGGGAGGAGATGGAAAGAAGTTGTGGGAGGCAGAACTCTCTTTTCTGCTTCTCTCTCGCCTTTGTCTTTGTAATCAGTCTTCAAACTAACCATTCCCTCGTATATTCCTTCCTATGTGCTTTAGACTTTCTTCATTCTCATTTATGGGTTTCAGCAAAGATTACTTGCGAGTAGATTTCTAGCCATCTCTTCAAGTTCACTAGAACTGATAGCCTTTATAACGTTTGTCTGTTTTTCTTTTACTGGGCTTGGCCATTGACTTTGGAGGTGTTAAAAGCAGGGATTGAGGCGGTACTATTGAAAAAGACACAGCTTTTTTTTTTTTTTTTTATCAAAGTCATCATTTTCTTGATTCATCCTTCATGGCTCAGTTGTCCCTTAACAATATTGTTTCTGTTTGAATCCTCTTTCATTTCAAGTCTGTGTGAGGTAACATCGCTTGCTTTTGAGTGCTGAGGCATAAAATTTAAAAATAAGGGGTTTTGTTTATAAGGAAGAAAAAAGAGAAAATTACCTTATTCAAAATTTTATTTTCTTTTATATATTTTTTCTTTATCTTGTTTTTTCATGTTGCATGAAATGTCCAGTAGTACGTTTGGTATTTTTGCGTACATTTGATTTGAGTAGCTTCACTGCTATGGAATGATTTCACTGAGATTTAATGTAAGCAGTTTGGGTGTGGGATCGTTTAATGTATGACCCTTCTCTAACTTCCATTAGCAGTGTGCAAGCAAGACCACTTTCTTCTCTTTTTCTAAAATGGCCATAGTTAAAAAAAAAATTTAGTCTGTAAGTTGGTTTGCAGACGTTGTCTGCAGATGTGTCTCTTGATAGAAACACTTGTAATTACCTGAAGAGCAATTGAGGAAGAAAACTCCCAATTGGTTTTTCTTTAAAGAAAATTAGTTTAATTCTCTAATTAAAAAGAAATTTGTCCTAATGCAGAAAAATTGAAAGAATCCGTAAAACACAAAGAAAAAAACCCACAAAATTGCACCACTGAGAGATAATCATACTGAACATATGTATTCAGTTGACTATACATATAATGCAGTCTACCTGAGATTTCTTATTTCTGCAACTATCAAGATGATTCATCCATGTGTCATTTTTCACACCTACCTCTTTCATCAGTCCTGCATCATCAGTTACCAAGTGCTGTCTATTCTCCCATCCTTTATCATGCCTTAAATTTTTGCCTCTTCTTATTCTCTGTGCTTACGGTTTTAGTTCAGGATATCATAATTTGTTGTCTGGATTACTATTCTAGGGTCATAGATGATCTGTTTTTGTTTTGCAATAACACGTTTCACATTGCCATCCTAAAAGTTCCACCTGATTATTTGATGCTCTTCCACTTAAAATTCTTCAGTGGTTCTTCTTTGTCTCTAGGATTAAATCCAAGCTCTTTAGAAGAACATGCATTACCCTTTGTGATCGGATTTCGTTTCTACTTATATCTTGGTATTTCTTTTTACCTTAGCATATGAAATTACTTGGTTTTCCATTGCCTGGAACATTTTCTCAGTCTTCCATCCGCTCTCCCTACCTTTGTTTGCTTATTACTCTAGTATTAATCCACCTGAGAAAGTTTTCCAGTTTAGGGGCACCTGGGTGGCTTAGCTGGTTCAGTGTCCAACTCTTGACTCAGCTCCTGATCTCACAGTGGTGAGATTGAGCCCCACATTGGGCTCCTTGCTGAGCCTGGAGCCTGCTTAAGATTCTCCCTCTCTCAAGGGGCGCCTGGGTGGCTCAGTCCGTTAAGCGTCTGACTTTGGCTCAGGTCATGATCTCACCATTTGTGAGTTCCAGCTCCACGTGGCTCTGTGCTGACAGCTCAGAGCCTGGAGCCTGCTTTGGATTCTGTGTCTTCTCTCTCTCTGCTCCTCCCCTATTCATGCTCTGTCTCTCTCTCCTTCAAAAATAAATAAACATTAAAAAAAATTTCTAAAAAAAATATCTCTCTCCCCCCCTCTGCCCCTCCCCCACTCACATGCACACATGCATATGCTCTCTCTCAAAAAAAAACAAACGCAACATAGAAAAGCAGACATTAGTTAGCTGTGTGTGTCTTCAAAATTTTTTTAACTTTTTAATATTTATTCATTTTTGAGACAGACAGGCACAGCGTGCGAGCGGGGAAGGGACACACTGAGAGAGGGAGACACAGAATCCAGAGTGGGCTCGAGGCTCTGAGCTGGCAGCAAAGGGCCTGACGCAGGGCCTGAACCTACAAACCGCAAGATCGTGACCTGAGCCAAAGTCGGACACTTAACTGACTGAGCCACCCAGGCGCCCCAGCTGTGTGTGTCTTTAGATATGTAGATAATTATACCTCAGCACTGATATGAAATGTATTTTGAGTGGCTTTTGTACTCTTTTCTTATGGCCATGGCATGAATTTCTTCACCTAGGCTAATGGCTAAGACATACTTGGAATGTCTTATTACAAAATTCATTAAAAATTTCTGGACATAATAATGTTAAGAGCTTTTGTTAAGAAGATGAATGGTCTTGAAAACTTAGTTTCCTAATGCCTTTAAGTCCATTATGAACATACATTTTTATCATAGAGAAAGTTTTAAAATTAGACTTTTACTAACTTCACTAGAGTAAACTGGGAAATTATGTACGTGAGGCATGGTTCTGGGCTGGTTACTGGTATCCTTGGTCATGTCACATCTCTGTGAGAATGACAGGGTGGGGGCCCAATGTGGGGAATGGAATTGAATGAGTAGATATTGAGATTTGTACAGGTAAGAGTGTAAAAGTAAGTGTTGATAGAAGTGACTACTTAGGATTTGATAATTTAACACTAATTTTATGTTTGTGGCGTGCCGGGGTGGCTCAGTCAGTTAATTGTCTGAATTTGGTTCAGGCCATGATCTCATGGTTCATGAGTTCAAGCCCGGTGTCGGGCTCTGTGCTGACAACTCAGAGCATGGAGCCTCGTTCAAGTTCTGTTTCTCCTTTTCTCTACTCCTCCTTTGCTCACGCTCTATCTCTCACTCAAAAATAAATAAACGTTAAAAAAATTTTAAATAATTTTGTATTTGTATTTTTAATCAGCTGGGAAGCTTTAACTTGACATCCTATGTGGTGTCCAAGTCTTTATATGCTGTTTCTCTCACATACACTGATATTTATAAATATAGATTTTTGCATAGAGCAGATAGAGAAGGAATGTAAGTATGACAAACTCCTGAGATTTGCTCAGAATTGTTTGTGGTTCCATGTATTACTGCAGTTAGCAAAAATGGACTCATAGTATAATTTTATATATGTTTTTTCCTTTTTTATTTATTTTTTATTTGTTGAGAGAGAGCATGAGCAGAGAAGGGGCAGAGGGAGAAGGAGAGAGAGAATCTTAAGCAGGCTCCATGCTCAGCGCAGAGCTTGACATGGGCTTGATCCCATGATCCCGACATCATGACCTGAGCCTACATCAAGAGTCTGTCACTTACCTGACTGAGCTACCCAGGTGCACCTCCTTTATTTTGTTATAATAAGTATTCCTCTAAAGAATAAGTGTTTGGAATGAATTCTGTTCTTTTTCAGGAAGAGACTTTTGGTGAATGAAAAACCAAATCCTTTCTTTTTCCTTTTATTTTTCTGTTTCTAAAGGGCCAAACTAACATCAGATGCAGAGAAAGAATCAGTAATGATGTTTGGGCGGAACCTTCGTCAGCTCCTTTTAACAAGTCCTGTTCCAGGGCGCACCCTGATGGGAGTGGATCCTGGTTACAAACATGGTTGCAAATTGGCTATAATTTCTCCTACCAGTAAGCACATTTTTCAGCTTTTCAAATAAAAGTTGGTTGGTTGGTCATAAGTTTTACATCATATATGTTGTGAGGAGTTAGAAATAATGTTAATTTTTGAGGCTTAGAAAATGGTTTTCTCACATATGTGGAAACTAGAAAATCAAACTTCATATTTGCCTTCTTTGGCGATCAGAAGTCTCAACATATTACTATCATTTATGCCCTTTCCTATGTCACAGTGGAGATATTGAGGATTAATTAGGCTGAAGCTTTAATAACTATCCCCCAATAACTTGTTTATTGTAGCGCATTTCTATATGATGCATTTTAACTCTGTATATATTTTAATACCAGATATTTTTGTTGTTTTGCCCAGCATTTTTTTCCTTCCTCTCTTTTTCTATTGCTCTTCATTTCTTGCTGCATTTCTGTGTTCCATTTGAGATCATTTTCTCTCTGCCTGACACTCTAGCTTGTTAAATTTAGTGTGGGGTCAGCTGGTGACCAATTGGTGTCAATTTTTGTCTAAAATGTTTCTGATTTGCCCTTATTTTTTAAAGATATTTTTGCTGGGTATAGAAATCAGGATTAGGGTTATTTTCAGTACTTTAAAGGCATCATTTCATTTTTTGTTAGTGTTTTTCCCCCCTCTGGCTACTATATGTTTTGTTGAGAATGAAAAATCAACCAAAAATCTTATTATTGCTCCTTTGAAGGTAATGATGTCTTTTTTCCTCTGCTGCTAAGATTTTCTTTGTGGTTTTCAGAAATTTTCTTCTGATGTGCTTAGCTCTGAGTGTGAGGTATGCATGTGGGGGTGGGGGTGTTGTTTTTTGTTTTGGGGGAGTTTTTTTTTTGCATGAATTCTGCTTAGGTTTTGTAGAGCTTCTTCATTTCTTTCTGGGATTCTAATTACCTGCATATTAGATCCTTCAACTTGCTCTTCTGGTTTTCATTCTTTTGTTTTATTTTCTATTGTTTGTGTTTATGTTAATTAAGCCTCTATCCTGCTATGTCTGATCTGCAATTAAAGCTATCCATTGAGTTCTTTATTTAAATTTATCCTTTATATTTTTCTTATTTATACCTTGTGGTTCTCTTATTTATTTACATTAATATATACTATTGCTGTATACTATTATACATTAATATACATAAAGATATATATTTTAAATATATATTTATATATAATAAATATAAGTATATATATTCACATATATAAAATAAATATATATTAGATATATAAATATATATATTTTCTGAAATAACTTTTTCTTTTATGCCAATTCATTTTTGAGTTCTCTCACTTTATTTCTGAGGTTTTCTAATTCTGATTTATGTTTTTCTCATTTTTATGACTTTTTTGTGGATCATTCTTTTTTATTAGGTTACCATTTTTCTCTATTTTGTGGACACGTCTTTCTGTGTCCTTTTTTAAATTTCCTGTCTAAAAAAAAATAATCATTCTATATGGCATTTGATTATGATCCTTTTCTGTTGCTTAGTTTTATAAAATTCATTTTCCCCAACTTTTAGGATAGAAGACCAGGAAAGATTTTCTAGTAGTGTATCTCTAGAACTATCACTTATTTTTTCCCGAAGTTATTCTGGGAGAAAAGCTCCTCTCTATCTATGTGAGAGATGGTCTTCTGCTTTCTAGCGTCTGTTTTCCCAATGCTTTCCCCACTTTTCCTGGGACTTTTACTCCCTTATCCTTTGCCCATTTTATCCTTGTCTTGCTCTGTGTAGATATGATTCTCAACAGTTTCTCCTAAGTTGGGGTTTTTGTCTTGAAAAGAATATTTTGCTCGCTTGTTTGAAGAGTTCATAGAGAGCAAGGTTTTCCAATCCTTCCTGAACTCGATGGGCAACCTTTATACTGACCTGTAAATTAGAGTATGCAAAGATCTTTCCCAGGGAAGTGCTTTTTGATATTTTTGGTCCTTGAGATACTTCATCGCTTCTCTCTTCTTGCTCCCTCAGAAATGCCCGTACATGTCGGCCTTGATAGTTATGTTATTCCCAATTGATCATCTTTTGGTTTTTTGGAGATGCTTTGTTATAGATATAGTCAGTGGGTTTTTGATTTTGCATCAGTGTTTTTTCCTGCATCTGTTGAGATATCATATGTATTTGTATTTGGATATGATATTATTTGTATTGCTTGTAAGATGACTTTTTAAAAATATTATATATACTCCCACATATATATGTATGCATATATATCTTCAATCTGTTTTGGTAAGACATTTCCAAGAGTTTATCCATTTTATCATTTAATCTGAATTAATATGAAGTTGATTATCACAGTCTCTGTATCTTTTTAATGTGTGCTGAAACTATACTAATATCCTCTTCTCATTTCTAATATGATTTTTTTGTATCTTCTTTTTTAAAAAAAATTTATTTGTGTCTTCTATCCTTTTTTTCTCTTGATTGGTATTGCTAAAAGTATGTGTTTTTCTTAAGTGACTGTTAACTTTAAACTTCAATCCCCTCTATTATATATGTATTTTTCTACTTCATTAATTTCTGCTTTTAACTTCATCATTTCCTTCCTTCTACTTTCTTTGAGATTATTTTGTTGGTTTTTTCATACCATCCTAAGTTGGTCACTTAGCTATTATTATCTATTCTTGAGGTCATTAACCATCAAATTTTTGAATGTATTTTTCACTGAAATATAATATAGAGAAGCACACAAGTCATAAATATGGAGCTGAATGAATTATACAAGGTAAAGAAATTCACATATCTGCAACCTAGAAGAAGAAATAGCACAGTATCACAACATTGTCTGGCACGTAGTAAATATTCAGTAAATGTTAGCTTGTTATTAGGTATTATTGAAAACCATTTCTCTTTTAGGTATCATGGCATTTAATCTAGTTAATAATGTTTTTGTTAATAATAATAACAATAATAATAAAAAATAGCTAAGTAGTGTCCTCGTAACTTTGGAAGTAAGAACATTTTAGAGTGCTTAGGGAGAATTCAGTTTAGTGAATATGAATGATTCATGCTGCATTTTAAAAGACAAAGCAATTCCCTTTTCTGGTTCAAATTGCTTAATCAGATTATCTGTGCATTATGTTTTGTAATTTCTCACAAACTGGCTTATTTTCATTTTCTGTAAGGTCAGATACTTCATACTGATGTGGTTTACTTGCATTGTGGACAAGGCTTCCGAGAGGCAGAGAAAATAAAGAGGCTTTTGCTGAATTTCAAGTATGAAAATAAGTAACCTTTTGAGTACTTCACTGGCTCAGCCAATGAGAGATACCTTTGAAGCTCCTAATTTGGAGGGAGGGATTAAGGGAAGTGCCTTGGTGAGAGAGAAGGAACCATGTAATCAATGCTGGGGCAAATTGCTGGAGAACTCTACATTTGGAGACTCCGGAGGGACACTGCTCCCTTCCTCTGCTGCCTTCACCAACCAAAGGTGGTAATATGAGCAAAAGTGAGCATTGACTCTTTTATTTGGGCTTTCTCTTTCTCTCTCTACACCCCCTTCCTGTCCTTCCTCCCTCCCTCCCTTCTCTCCCTCCCCTCCCTTCCCTTCCTTCCTTCCTTCCTTTTTTCCTCTTCCATTCTTTTTCATGGATTTGAGGAATGAATATGATAGTAGTTTGAAGCTTCAGAGATTATTTGATAATATATCACATAGTTCAGGCATGATGTCTTTATTATGGCCTAGAATGCTCCAGAGTTTCTTATCCATGTCTAAATTTGGTTCCTTCTAAGATGGGAAGAAAGCTGACTGTTCTTAACTGTGTGACAGTGAAATATTTCTTCAGTGCCTCCCATACCAAATGTGGTGGCATTGTCCTTTATTCTACATAAGTCTGTGTCTCCCTTGTGGTAAAGTGGAAAGAATAAGATCATCGTATGATAGTATTTGTGCATTCTTTACGTTTTCTCCTGATTGATTTAGAAGCATGCCTTGAGCTCATTCCATTTCTCATCTTCTTTATCCCTTGAAGCTGCAGCACGGTGGTGATTGGAAATGGAACTGCCTGCCGGGAAACAGAAGCTTACTTTGCTGACCTGATAATGAAAAATTACTTTGCACCACTGGATGTTGTTTACTGGTAAGGATGTTAGGAATGTTTGTTTTCTTTGAGGGACAGGGGGACTTCGGTGGTTCCTTCTGTGATGAATTCTCTTTTCTCTTTATATCATACGCATCTTTTTTTGCATGTAGACCACCTCTTGCTGTTCACAAGAGCTTTGCAGGACAATGTAAAGTGTCTCTCTCTCACAGAAATTTGAGTTTCAATATCCTGAGAACTCTCACAGGAACAGCAAGATAGGACTTACCTGGTTTCATGGGGATTTCTGGGCTGTACGTCGTATGAGGGCTCTAGTTAACTACTAACTAGGACATAGGACTGTGGATAACATAGCTTTCATCTCCCAAAGTTCTGATGCCGATAAATTGTTGGTTTTCAGAACTGAGAGCCAAGGTAAGTATTACAAATTCAAAGCACTTCTGATATTCCTTTCTTATTCGTATGTTCATCACAGGCTTTCATTTTATATAGACATCTAGTTAATTTCTGAGTAGCTTTGGATTTGCATCACCCTTTTCTTCAGTCCTGCCCCCCTAGATCTGTAGTAGTTTTGCTTCCGTTTTCCACTGCTGTTTGACAGATACTATAAGTAAGTATAAGGTAAGTCACAACTGATGAGTATGTGACTAACAGGACCAACAAATAAAACCTAACAGGAGAAGAAGATTTCTAGGATCCATGAAGATAGGCCAAAAGAGGGGGCCTTGTATTTATTGTAGCGTTCTATGTGCCAGGAGTATAATCAAGATGTCAGGAAAACAAATGCAGAGTAACCCAAGGGGATTAGGAAGTCAGGGACAAACTAAAGGTGCTACAGGGCCACGGTTGAGGAGAGGGCCAGATTGACATGTCTACCTCAGCTGACATGTCTCCTGCTTCTTGTTCAGGGTAGTGTGGGGAATACTGGGGATCTTATCTTCCCTAGCCTGGGAAGTGTGCGCATACATCTAGTCCTTTCGAGAACCTAATACAAGGACCTGATAGAGCTGATTCACTTTATTTCAGCAAATAAACTTTCAGTTTATTTCAGCAACTTTTCTGATTTTTCTTTAACTTATTCATGTTAATTTAATAAGAATATCGGGTACATTTTTAGTGCTCATAAATAGAACTTTCAAATTATTAAAAATATTAAATAGTGAAGGCTTCTCATATTTTTCTGTATGAGTACACAAGTAATGTGGAGTATCCGTTGATTAAATTTTCAGCAGTATCTTGTAGCTGAAAAGATGAACTTTGGAGTCCGACAAATCTAGGTTTGTCTTTGTTGTCACCATTTGCTGGTCAGGCAAGTTAGGAAGAGTTCCTCTGCCTCTCTGAGCTTCCCTTTACTTCATCTTTAAAATGGGGAACGCTTTTGCTTTCAGTTAACACTTTGAAGTTTTCTTCATAATTAACTTGTATATTAAATATTAAAACTTTCTTTTCTATTTATCTCCTTTTGTGTATCTGTTAAGAATTACTGTACTACGTTACTTTATCTCTGTGTAAAGGAATACTGTTTTTTATGTTAATTTTGTCCCTAGCCATGGCACAGAATTCTTTCATTGTTCATAATAAGTTTTTCAGTTGATTCGCTTGGATTTCTACGTAAATGGTCATATCATCTGCAAAAGATGATGAATTCCTTTTCAAGTCTTGTACCTTTTGATTTTCTGCTCTTGTTTAATGGGACTGTGCAATATCTTTGAAAAGCTATTAAATAATAGTGATGATATTGTACCCTTTTTTTCCTTCTTTTGCTTTTATGAGAATGCTTTTAGCTCCTCCCTCAAGTCTAATACTGCCTTTTGTATATTTCTAAAAGATCACTTAACGGAAATCTTTTTTATTTTTGAATGTTTAAAAATATTGATTCCTATTTTATTGTTTTAAAAATCAAGAAAGAGAACGTTTATGCTTCTTTAGAATTCTGCTGTAATTGTGTGTGTTTTTTCCTCTTTTGGTCTACTATGCCGAATTATAGTAGTAGATTTCTTACGCTTGAACCATCTTTGCAGTTCTGATTTGAACCCCACTGAATCATAGTGTATTTTTTTTTGTGTACTGTGAACTCTTTGCTAATATTTTAGTATTTGGTTTTGAAGTCCTTAAATACTGCAAATACCTATCAGAATTTATAGTGAGTGCTTCAGGAAAATCAGCTGTATGGTTCCATTTTTTTGTCAGTTTACCTTGCCTTTAGAGAAAAGTTTTCTCATCTAACACTTTGAAGTTACATTGCAGACTACATGTAAGTTGAAATTTCCATGCTTTCTCTGGCAGTCATTTTTACTACCTCCTGAACACATAATCTGATATGCATTCCTGTCAGTAACTCATTCTGAAACATTTTTTCCTAACACATCCACCAGCATATTTTCTCTTATCCGTTCCTTCCAACACTTTTTCCTTGGCATATCTGTCATAGGTTAATATACTCTGACTTATCTCCTGACTCATAAACCCCATGTACCTTGACCCATCTATCCAACTTCCCTCTCCCATTTCTCTCTCTACCCTTAACATACCTTGCAGACTCTACTGTTTATACATACCATGGGGGAAGTCTTTGAAAGTTTCAAATCCCAGTTACTAAAGGAGGAAAAAAAACCTGGCATTAAGTTGTAGAACTTAATTAGAACTATACTAAGGCTTAGTTATTCATACATGTTTAAAGTTGGAAGTGTACTGTAAAGTACACATTGGACTTCTTTCTTCTTCTTTCATTCCAGCAGTGTACCAGCCATTTCATAGAAAGGAAATATAGTTTAACGAATCCTAATTTTGTTGCTGGAGATAAGTTGTATCTTCCAGAGTCTAACTGAAATGGAGAGAAAAGCTTGAGCCTCAAAGGGTTAAACTCATTTGTTAAAAATGCCTAAGAGTGAAGGTAATGAAAATCTTTTGCCTTAAAATTAGAAAACAAACATTATTTCTTTAAAGATTTTAATATTTATTATTGCACATTGGGAAACACAGATAAGTGATAGGTTTTTCTATTAGCTAAATTGTTATTTATACTTTAAACCATATTTCTAGATTGCGTGTGTGTGTGTGTGTGTGTGTTATAAAAAGGAACTCACACTATACATGTTTTACATTTCTCCCACTTAATATATTCACATGCCAATAAATGGACTTTACAAAATCATTTAAAGTTACTGCAGATAAACTGTTTTGTGATCTCATACTTTAGACATTCCTCATTGTGTGACAGCTGGCTTTTTCTAATCATCACCATTATCAACAAAGCTACAATAAATTTTTTGTGCTTGGATCTCTGCACATACCTTTATTTCTTTACAATGCATTCTAAGAAGTGGAGTACAGATTTGAAGAGGTACCTGACCACTGCTCCTAAACTGAAAAATGCTTAATTACCAAACTCATCTATTACTGAGATTATTTCTTGCTGTTTTTCCTTCTTCTCAGTATGTTGGCTAATTTGGGATACCATTACTTAAAAACATTTATATCACAAGTCCATATAAAAGTCCAGAGAAAATGGTAAGAAAATAAAGCATTTCTCATTGTGAAATATAGCCAAAGGATATAGAGCCTCTATTTACAGTTTAAAGGAGAGTAAAGTGAACGTCCTTGTTCCCAGCTTTTAGGCTCCTTATGTGTTTTTCCTTAGAATGCCTGCACCCTATGTAACTACTCCCTTGTGTGGTATGAATTATTGCTTGTTTGATAAAATTAATTTTCAAACTGCATATTTGTAGGGTTTTTGAAATACATTGCCATGCTGTCTTTTAGAGTTACTATGCCAATTAATATCTTACCTAGAGCGTCTCTGCGCCCATTTCCCTGGACCTTGGGTATTAGTATGGTACATGCTTGCTCTATCATTTTGTTTTAATTATGTAGTTGACATCCCAGCGTCACTGCTAATTAACTACTTGTGTAAGCTTGGACAAATTACTTAACCTCTGTATTTCAGTTTGATCATCCATAAAAGGAGATGATGAAAGTACCCATTGTACAGAATTATTGTGATGGTTAAATAGTAATAAATATAAATATAAATATATATAATATATATAAATTGCTTAGAACAACACTAAGCCTATACTTGTATTATTAATGAAGTCAAATATATTTTTGTAGGTTCACTGGCCATTTCTGAATTTTTTTTGTGTATGTGTGGATGGTGTGTGTCCTTTGCTCATTGTTTTTTCTTTCGGAGGTTTTCATCTTGTTTGTAATGGTTTGTAAGTGTTTTTATATATTAATTATTGATTGATTTGGCCTAATATTTGCAAATTATACAAGCAGTTTTCTCCATTTTGTGTTTAAGAATTTAAGCCTATTTCATATAGAATTCTAAATTTTATTTTTTAAAGATGTATGTTTTTATTTTCTTTATGAGTTTTGAGTTTTATATTATTTTTGAGTCTAGAATATTAAGAAGCTCATTAGTTTTTGTAGAAAATATGAACCTGTCCTGTGTCCAAGAATATCAAGGTTTTTTATTTTTTGTTTTTTTAAATGCAAGCCTCCCTCAAGTTTTTATTTCCCTAACTTTAAGTCTTTTGACTTTTCTTTGTGAAGACATAAAACCACATTATCTTCTCAGTTACTTATATGGTTGCTTTGAAGCTTTATTCTTTAGGAAAGAAACTAAAAACTAACCAGAGAATCTTAATCAGCTTAGGTAACAGAAACAAAGAGTTGAGGGCTCTAAATTTGCCTCAGAGCAGTTTTGAAAAAAGAATGGATGCTGATTTTTCCCTTTTTTTCTCAAGGCCTTTATGACCAGCTGTAGTATTTTGTAAACAGCAGAGCTATCTGATTTCTTTCTTTCTTTTTTTTTTAATGTCTTTATTTTATTTTGAGAGAGAGAGAGGCCGAGAGCAAGTGGGGAAGAAGCAGAGAGAGAGAGAGAGAGAGGGAGACACAGAATCTGAAGCAGGCTCCAGGCTCTGAGCTGTCAGCACAGAGCCGGACAAGGGGCTCCAACCCACGGACTGTGAGATCATGACCTGAGCTGAAGTCGGATGCCCAACCGACTGAGCCACTCAGGAGCCCCACCGATTTCTTTCTTTTCCTCCTGTCTTCCCTCCCAGTCTCTTTCTCCTTCCTCATTTTTTTCCTCCTTCCCTCCCTCCTTTTTCTTCTTTAATTTTCTTGTTTGGTTTCACCTTATTTTAGTCATTTCCTGTTATTTGACAACTGGTTATTTTCTATCTTCGATGTATCTTTAGTTTTAAACCAATTAGTACAAACTAATCAGCCATAATTTCGGTATTTATTTGCAGGCATGTGGAGTATAGAATTTGTTTATAACCCATTTAAAGTTAATTTTTATACATGGTATGAAGTTCTTTTTTTGCCTATGACTATGGATTACCCTAGTACCATTTGTGAAAGATTTTCCTTTCCCAATTGAACCACTTTGGCATCCTTCTTGAAAATCAACTGACCAAACACAGGTGAATCTATTTCTGGAGTCTATTCTGTTTAATTGATCAGTATATCTCAACGCTAATAAATCATGAAATTAGATAGTGGAAGTCCTTCAATTTCATTCTTTTTTAAAATTGTTATGACTATTGTAGGGCCTTTGGTCTTCTACATATACTGTAGAATTAGCTTTTCAGTTTCTACAAATGGTCCTGCTGGGAATTTGATTGGGATTAAGTTGGCACGACAGTTTAATTTGTGGAGAATTGACATACATTCATGTAATTTTTTTTATTATTTTAGTGTAGTTTACACATAATGTTACCTTAATTTCAGGTGTACAACGTAGTGATTCAACAACTGGGCACATTATGCTATGCTCACCACAAGTGTAGCTGCCATCTATGTGAATTTTTAATTTCAGTTCTATTTTTTATTTCTAGAAGCTCTGTATTTTTTCAGACATGCTTGATCATTCTTAGAGTCTTTTGTTGTTCCTGAATATATATTCAAATCTATCTTTTGTTTCCTAAATCATACTAACTATTGTGATTTTATAGTTTATGATAATTATAGTAACAGAAGTCCTTGGAAGTCTATTTCTGCTTTTTTTACTGCTGATTCTGCTGTTTTGTTTCCTTTACTGTTCAGTTAATTTATATTAAAAACTCCTTATTTTTATGGAACTTTATCTGTGGGAATTCATTGAGGCCTGCATCGAGGGGGAGACACTTCAGTGAGGATTTGCATTTGCTTCTGTCAGGCTCCTGTAGACACTGCCAGTTTGGAACCACTTACATTCTCAGCTTGAAATTTTTTTCTGGCCACCTACGTAGTGTGAATTTAGGCTGCACACTAGAGAGATGGCTAATGGTTCCATGTTCTCATCAGAGATTCCCCCTGTGACAAGGGTTGAGATAGTTCATTTTTTAGCACAATTTCCTGGGAGTAGGGTATAGTGAGCTTATTTCTCTTTGACCCTTATACTGGGGGTTAACCCCCGTCTTCAGTCCTGGGTTTTAGTCAGACTGCTCTTGTCTGAATCACTTTGCTACTTAGTCCTGTTGGACAGAATCTCTTTAGAGACACCCCCACTCCCCCCAACACTTCCTCCTGCAGGCCTCTTTGGTTCATACATCCTTGTCTCCTCTCAAGGGGGTATCAGCAGCTCTCTGCCTTTGTTTCTCTCTCTCTCTCTCTCTCTCTCTCTCTCTCTCTCTCCCCCCCACCCCCCGCATCCTCTCCCCAGTCTTCCCCTGTGCTTGTGTTTGCATCTGTTCTCTTTCTAATGTCACATTCCCATATTGGTGCCAGGGAGGCCCCTCTCACCTGGCACGGGGTGAGTGGGACACTCCTGTCTGTGAGATTTTCAGACTTTCAGGCAGCAAGAGAAAAGCCACAGCATTCCAACAGTCTTCTTCAAGAAATGTTCTCTTTCAGGGGCGCCTGGGTGGCTCAGTCGGTTAAGTGGCCAACTTTGGGTCAGGTCATGATCTCGTGGTTCATGAGTTCAAAGACCACATCAGGTTCTGTGCTGACAGCTCTGAGCCTGGAGCCTGCTTCATATGCTGTGTCTCCCTCTCCCTCTGCCCCTGTTCCACTTGTGTGCACGTGCTCGCTCTCTCTCTCTTTCTCAAAAATAAGTAAAAAAAAAAAAAAAAACCAAAAACAAAGAGATAAGATTGTAGGAGTCTCTAAGAAGAAGTTGGGAAACTCTTAGATGTATAATTCAGATTATTCTATAGTATTGTAAAAGATCCTCTTAAGGATGGGGCGCCTGGGTGGCTCAGTCAGTTAAGCGTCCGACTTCGGCTCAGGTCATGATCTCACGGTTCGTGGGTTCGAGCCCCGCGTCAGGCTCTGTGCTGACAGCTCAGAGCCTGGAGCCTGCTTCGGATTCTGTGTCTCCCTCTCTCTCTGCCCCTCCCCTACTCATGCTCTGTTTCTCTCTGTCTCAATAATAAATAAACATAAAATTAAGAAAAAAAAGATCCTCTTAAGGAAAGAAAATACAGTTACAGTCCTCAACATATTGAGAAATGTAAGCTGGACTAATGTGCTCTACCACTAAAATTATGAACTACGATCCTTTCCAAATCCTCTGGAAACATTTAAATTATTGGATAGAATCTCAAGTAAACTTCCTCGTGTTAAAGAAAACTTTCCAAACACTACATGTACCTATTTCAATTTTTTGGTAATCTTCCAAAGGGAAAGGCTTCTAGTAGGCCAATTCAGAATTAACTCTTGGTAACAAAATTCTATAGATAAAGAGAATGTAGGATTAATTACACTAGAAAACGAACAATATAGTTTGGGTGACTGGTTTGCTAAGTTTTATATCTATAAAAATATAGCAGAACATTGCTGAGGCATTCTATGAAGAATGCTTATTTATTTATTTATTTTTCTAGAGGGCTGTAAGTTACATTACACAAGAGTAGTTTTTTGCCAAACCAAGTTTGGATCAATTTTTATTTTAAACTCACACATTTTTCTTAATTTTTTGATATCTGCAAGTATCTAGTATTTGATTCACCCTGTGTATTCACTCGTAATGGTTTACCATTCACGTCTTCCATCTTGTTCCCATAGTGCATGTTGACTTGCAGGGGCTTTACCACCAGTAAAAGGTTGGGAACTAAATCAGTTTGTGTGTGTTGGCTGCAGACTTTCAGTGCATTGTATATTTCACAAGGACAAATACAAAGCTGAAAAAAAGTGTAAGTAACCAAGAGTGTGTAACAGAAGAATCACCATCTGCCAAGAATAGTACAGGAAGACTAAAGATTCAGGCCTGAATCCTTCTGTTTACTGCCTCCCCACAAGTGTTAAGTGTATCATAAAAGATTTATTGATGATTATCTAAGGAAATATCTAAGGAAAAAGAGAGTGAGACCAGAGATCCCACCGCTTGTAGATTATGTCACCTCCTCATTAGAGGCTATGAGAAAGAGTTATTCATCCCCTCTTTGATTGGTGGGTTAGAATAATTTCAGCTGAGAAGATAGAATAAGGATCACCAACGAAAACCAGAACGAATCTAAAATAGAGCATTAGTAAGAGAGTTTACATTTCTCATTTCATCTTCTGGCTCAGATGAAGTATTTTCTGGAGCTCTGGGTGGATTTGGGAATAAAATCTTGGTGCCACTGTTGGTTAATTATTGAGAAACTGTGGAAGCTTAGAGAGAGGCAGGTGTTATTTTAATGTTCCAAAGGAGAATTCAGAGAGGTAATGCAAATGACTGGTGGGTGTGCTCTTGGTCAGGCAAGGCTATTATGAAATCATAAAAGGATGGTTTATGTGCACTTAGAAAGGGACAATAGAATATATCCACTGGAAATCAGTGTGGGTTGCTTATAAATAAGACATTTTGGCTTTATCCCATTTAATTTTCCGTGTGGAAGACTAGAACTGGTAGACAGAGCTAGATCTCAGCACAGCTTTGAATAGTCTCTTGACTATTGATACTTTTATGGAGGAACTAGAGAAATAGAGATTTGGTTACATGGCTCCCAAAAGGAACTGATTAGCTACTGAATTGATGTCTGGTGTGAGGTCTCTAGCGGCTTGCCACAGACATTGTATTAGTTAACTTTCTACTCACTGATTTAGTCAATGTTTTCAAGTTTGTGGATATTGAGGTATATTATTTTCTTTAAATTTTTTTAATGTTTATACATATTTGAGAGAGAGACAGAGTGTGAGTGGGGGAGACACTGAGAGAGAGGGAGACAAAGAATCTAAAGCAGGCTCCAGGCTCTGAGCTGTCAGCACAGAGCCCAATGTGGGGCTTGAACCCATGAACTGTGAGGTCATGACCTGAGCTGAAGTCGGAGGCTCAGCCTACTGAGCCCCCCGGGCGCTCCAGCTGCTGTTGTTTACTTTTGACTAGTGCGATAATTTCTGCTTTTCCTGTGGAATGTAAAACCAGTTTCTTTGTATTTAAAAATATGCTCTTCTCCATTTTCAGTTTATAGCAGTGATAAAGGCCATGACTTAGTCTTGAAATTTGGGATAGCCTAAAAGTGTTATTTGGATATTAGTTTGATTATTATGCTTAATGACGAGTTGGGGTGATAGAAGATTTGTCTCACTTCTCTCAACACTGATGGCTTGAGAAAATGTAGTGTGATATTCTATTCTAGGATTTTTGTTGCCCTTCACCTATTTTATTTATATATATATATATATATATATATATATATATATATATTATTCGTTAGAGAGAGAGAGAGCATATGGGCAGGGGAGAGGGGGAGAGGGAGGGAGAAAGAGAGTGAGAGAATCTTAAGCAGGCTCCATACTCAGCATGGAGCCCTGATGCAGGGCTCTATCCCACAACTTTAGGATCAAGACCAGCCAAAATCAAGAGTTGGACACTTAACTGAGCCACTCAGGTGCCCTGCCCTTCACCTATTGATTGATACTCCTCTCTCCGTTTCTGTGACTGTTATAAACACTAGACTCTTGTTTATAAGGCTTCCTTTCTGGGATGCTTGTGACAGTATATAAATTTTAAAGTAAAATTATTTTACAACTCATATGAATTATGTTCATTTTGTTGAAGTGGCCAGAGTACTTAAAAAAAAAAAAATATATATATATATATATGGTTGGGTTTTTTTTTTTTTTTAATGACCATTTCAGTGAGCTATGTTGGAGAGGAGACATAAGGAATAAGCAATTATGGGTGGATGTGGATGTGTGTGTGTGTGTGTGTGTGTGTGTGTGGTTTTAAAATACTGGTTGGATTCAGATTCAGTTTGACAGATTTTGATCAAAATAAAATATTTTTTACCAGCTTTGTAACCCCTGTGTTTCTGTATCCCTAAGTCCAATCTAAGTATCTGCAGGAGTTACACCAACCCCCCTTAACTGTAGACCTTCTTGCAGATCTTTGTTTATTGACTTAGATTAGAACTGGCCGAGAGCCCAGTGATGGTCATTTCTCCTCTTAAGGTTTTTGGTTACAAATCTGCTTTTGTTGCCAGATCCAATAAAGATTTTTGGTTGTTTTTGTTAGTTTTATTATAAGTTCTTGCCAAAGATACAATATATTATAACCAAAACAGATGTTCTGTTTAGACCAGTGTATTTGCTATAACAGAACCTAAAATGTAAATTAAAACAATAATATGTTCAGCATTAAGGTAATAAGTGATGAACTTTGGGACTTTGTATTTTTGGTAACCTTTAGAAGTAGGAACAACACCTTATTTTAAGCAATTGTTTTATATTTTTTCTCTGTCTCATTTTGTGCATGTACAGTCTTACACTGCTAGATTCTCTTCCAAACTGACATTTTACTGTGATCTTAAAAGTGGAGTGGGTTTCACCATTTTCATATGTACATAGTTCTGTTATTAAAGTATATACATCAGATAAATAGTATTTTCTGTCATAGAGACATCAGTTGTATAGAATAGTTTTTAAGATTCTAATGTTTACAAATGTAAATGAAATAATTATTCACAGACCTTTCCATAAATGGTGTACTTGGTAAAGATAGGAACCATATTATAGGGTTGTAGTATAGATCTTTTGGGATGCTAAAGGTCTCTGTGATTAGGGCCCAGAGCTGTCTCAATTTACTCTGAATTCTGTGTGGTAGTGAACATAGCTATGTAGTAAATACAAAATGAATGTATTTCTATTCTGTAATTTTAAGTCTTTTTTTTTTTTTATCAAAGTCCCTCAATAAATTAGATGTGTAAGGAATAAGACCATATTATCAACAGATTACTAATGGAATGAATTTTACCTTGAGATTTTTAACTCTCTGGCCCGTTCTGATTCATATTTTCCTCTTTTCTTTGGCATTAATGAGCTTACTGTTTTCTCTCACTTTTGACCAACATTAAAAAAACAAAACAAAACATGTTCAGTTGATTATTTGGGAACATATAAGTTTTTTTGTTTTTTAATTAGGAATGTTTAGGTGTACAGAACCATTATGATTCTGTGTCTCATTTCAGTTGCATTAGGAAGAATGCAAGATTGTTAGAATTCTTTGTTGTTGAGATCCTTTTCAGAAATTTGATTATGTAGGACTTGAAGATTCTGGGACCAGAAACTGGTACTTGCAAATCATTTTTGAATCCATCTTTATATGTTTTTTATATGATTTTGTGTTTTGTTTTGTTTTTTGAGGGAGGAACCTTTTGAGTCTAATGTATTTTATGTGGCTAAATCTTTGTATTTTGCTCTTCTAACTTATTGAAATACCACTTTCAAGTTCCCCCACATCCATAGATTTCTAAGGTTACACCCAGCTTAATTCCCATTACTTTTCTGCTTCACAGCACTTGCATTTTGAAGGGACCCTAACATTTGGGTTCACATTATGATAATTAGGTTTCAGGGGCATGAGGGATTAAAGATGTCTCAGGTCTAGTTGCAGAATAAAGTTCAGAAGCACTTGTAAAACTTGCCTGATTGGTGGTGGAGGTGCTTTTATTTATTCACTTACTCATGCAGCATTAATCCGTATTTCATCAGGTACCTACAGTGCTGTAATTCTAGATGTGACCTTGGGACTTGATTTACTTCAGCTCCGTTTTCTTTATTAATGTGCCATGAAAGAGGTACATGAAAGATAGCCAACATCAAAGTACCTTTTAAAGTAAAATGGTTGATAGGAATTCTCTGGTATTTAACACTGTCTGTCAAATGTTTCAGCTGGTTTGCATCCTTTTACAAGCTATTGCTTGCTGCACTAAAAGAAATTTAAAGGAGTTGTTTCAAGTCTTTTGTGTGTTGGGGGAGGGGCGCTGATTATGGTGGTGGTACCGGGGTGGTAGTGGTTGGGTGGCAGTAGTTAGCCAGAGAAGGGAGTAAACGAGAGGAACATACTCGTTTTCAACTATGCTCCTCCCAGGATGGTTTGTTTTGGTGTTTTTCTTTGGATTTGGGAGTCTTTAGTCCAAAGTGGCGCTTATAATTTGAGTTGAAGAGGCACTCATGTTGGTTATAAGGAGATTGAAGAGGGTGGCCAGAGAAAATTCATCAAACCTCAGGGAAAGAAAGAATAAAAGGCAAAGTCAGTGTCTTATCCAGAGACAGTTTAACCAGTTTAACTTTACAGCCTGTTTATCCTATACTGAGCCATCCGAGAAAAAGCTTTTAAACATAATAATGGAGGAAACTGAGTCTGAAGAAAAACAAAGGAAACAGGACTCAGACAAGGTCTGCCATATGTATTGTGGAATATTTATTTTCCTGTAAATGCTATTGTCTCTGTTTTAGGCTAAATATATATGGGGGTAGAACTTCTCGTAGCTCATTTTTGAAACTCTGATTCCTTCTTTGTTTCAAACATTTGTTGGATGTTTCTCTCTACTTGAGAAAAAATATATGAAAGCATTTTGCTTTTTAGATGTAATCGCAAGGATTATCTGTGGATCTTTTCCTATCATCTTTACCGTAGAACTGTCTTAATCTAAGCAATGAAAAATAGAAATCACAGAATGTTTTAGAAAATGAAATTTACTTTTAAATTTATACTTTGCTTTCAAATTACTTAATCTTGACTTACAGAAGTCTTTTAAAATCATTGGAATTAAAAAACTTTTTATAATTAGTATTTGTATAGTAATAAAACACTCTAAAAATAGCATATTCTCTTGATATTCTGTAATTTTGTGTGCACTTAACCTGCTTACCTTTTTATTGCTATATGGCAGGAAAATAAATTTCAGCCCACACCTTGTCTTGGCAATTTATTAAACCTAAAGACTTTGGCCTTTCAAATGTAAGAAACCACCAGTATACCTGACACAGAGGAGTTTGGCAATGACCTTTCTCACTGTCAACAGAGTGCTCCGGGGCTACAGAGGTCTCCTGAAGACAGACAGCTTCGTTTATATGGGGAATGAGCAGGCTATGCAGCTTATTTGGCATTTGAGTCTATGATTAAGGAAGTGGGTGGAAGAGGTACATCTTGGCCCTTAGGCTGATATGGGAATGCAGAACTTCCTGCTGCCCTTGTGTGCACTCTATATGGCTCAGCCCTGGAATTAGGAACAGTGACCTCGGATTGAGAGAGGTGGATATTAGGAAGTCGGTAGCAGAATGAAGGCTGGAAGATGTGTATCTTTCCATTCATGCCACATTTTCTTCTGCCCCCTTCATAGTTAACAGTATCTTTTTTTGCATAGAAGATGTGTTCCTTTAAGGATTTGCTATGCCTCATCACAGTCCGAGGGAATTGGGAGACAGAGAAGCATGATACTGCCTACAAAGTCATCAGGGTCTTAGTCTGCAAGCATTTAGCTTTTGTGAGACAGAGTATTGTCTAGTTCTTTGGTTAGCATAGTGATCCGCGCCTTTTTTCTTTTTTTTTTAAGATTCTGAAGTTTAGTGTATCCTATCTAATTTAGGACCAGTGTAGTTAAAGCATCTGAAGTAGTCCTAATATTGTATAATTAATCATTAATGAACATATTAACTATGTTAGTCTAAAGCTTGATTGAAAGGATCAGTAGAATCAACGATCGTAAGTATTTTTATCAGTTACTTAGTGATAAGCAATTTGAGCTTGTGAATCAGTCCCCAGCTTACAGTTGATAGATATGTTTTCAACTGCTTTTTGTTTTCTTAGTTACCCCATCTACCTAAAATTCCTCTTGTTCTTCAAAGCATTTTATTTTTCCTCAACAGAATGATTTTCATGAATCTAGGAATATAAGGGACACGTGATAGACTACCCTCCCAGCTCCCAACAGGTTTGAATTCAAATAGTTCCCATAGTTTAAATTGTGATACTGTCGTCATTGCCATTGTCACGTTCTACTTGTTACTTTAAGTTACACTCAGTAATATATCGGAGATGTCTCTGGCTCCAAATTCAGATGTTGGCATGGCCAAGATGCTAGAACTCCGAGGAGAGATATAGATGTGAAGAAGCTTCTGCAATGTCTTCAGTGTATAAGAAATATTTTGAAGATGTGAGTTTCTATTCAAATCGTGTGCTCTGATTTGTAGGAGTCAGTGATTTCCTTCTCTTCCAGGTCCTAGGCTTATTTTGAATTAAAATTCACTAGTCATATAAGAGGAACCCAAGTACCTATTTTCTTTCTTACCTGAACTTCCTTATTGGAGGGCCTTTACCTCTCAAGCTCTTTAGGAAATTCTTATCTTGTTCTAAATACGAAATGCTACTTCTAGGTTTTGACTTTGGTCAGAAAAGTAACAAGTAAAATTTCTACCAAGAAATTGGTCTTTTTTCTGTTTCAGTAAATTTTTGTTAGCTGTAGAAAGACTGGAAGGATGTTAAAGACCCTTGCTTCAATTTTCAGATTTGAGACTTGATATATTTCTGATTCATGGTTTTGGCAGGGGAGTATGAGAAGTGGATAAAGGAAGCTGACCAAGGAATCTCCCAGTAACATGTTGGGCCTTTGAAGCATCTTAGATCTTTCAGGTTTGGTTTGCTTCTACTCTTCTTCATTTTCTTCCTGGCTTTTTTTTTTTTTCTTTCCTCCTTCTGGCTACCTTCCCTTAGTGAGAAGTGATGAGTCTGTATTAAGTGGGAAAATTTTAAATGTACCTGTCTTGTTGAATTTAATAACTTGGAGGAAAGTTTGTCTCCAAAGTTCAGTGTAAGTACATCATCCTTTATTTGTTTTTACGTAGAAGCAATATTTTTCAATTAATATTTGGTCCAGCTTCTCTGGATTCCTTTTCAGTTCATATTCTTATGTTTCTCCCACTTCTTTTAAATACTCTAACTTCTATTTCTGATCAGTCTTTTTTTGTATGCATCCTTGCGCCTCTTCTTTGCTCTTATACTTAGTGCTCCAAATATTTTCTTCATTCCCTTTTTCTTTTCTCTATATCTTCCTTTCCTTGATAATTTCTCCATTCACTTCTGGGGCCTCATCTTCTCATTGGTGGTTTCTAAATGTACGTCCTTAGTTTACGTCTCTCCAGAGATCTGGACTCAAATTTCAGTGGCTAGCAGCCAGTCATTTGAGTATCACTCTGGTGCCTCAGATTCAGCCACATTTAATTCCATGCTTTGGCTCCCAAAACTAATTTTCTTTGCGTGCTCTTGTTCTTTTTATAAGCCCCTACTTTGCTAGTGATTGCCTTGGGCACAAAATTGACAAATTCAGCTATATACTCCATTCAAACTACTTTCAAGTCCTGTCTGTTCTCCCTCAGGATTGGTTTTACTATTTCTTTCAGTGTCTTCTGCTGCCATTCTTCTTCCTTTGAGAGTTTGGGTTTTTCATTAGCTGGCCTCAAGCTACATTTCCAAGACAGTTTCTTGATAGTCCCTTCTTGACCCAAGGCATGGTGTTCATCATTCAATCACTTGTAATCTGAGTCTGCATAGTTCTTTACGTTATGCCGCTGATACCATTCATTAAGGAATTCTATGTTCACCTTAGAGTTATAATTTATAAACCCGTATTTTATTTAATAAAAGCTAAAATAAGTCCATTTTCAGTATTTTATTTTTCAAGGTGTTTCATTTAAATCTTCCCCTGATCTGTTTCTATTATTTATAGTGAAACTGTGGTTCCTGTTTTCAGTGGATTCCACTTAAATGCCCTCTTCTCTCCTAATGGGTATCCTCTGATATCAGAAATTCTTATATGCCAGGTAAATTGGAATATTTGTTCTTTGAATATGGGCGGGTTTCTTTTTCTACTTTTGTAGTTAACAGTCTGTGGAGCCAGGTAGAAATGATAGCTTCATCCCTTACTGCCACAGTGACTGTAGTTCAGTCACTTAATCTTTTGGTCTATTCGTCGCTAAAGTGGGAATGATAATATTATCACCGCAGGATTTGGTGAAGATGAAACGGGGTGATACACGACAAAATACTTAGAATGGTGCTTGGCACATCATTTGTAGGCAATAAATGTGGGTCTAAGAGTCCTTGGCTGTACAGTATGGCTGTCCTTTCCTCATACCATCTTCCCTCACGCCCCGCCCTTTTCAAACTAAACTTTGGCCTCTGTTAGCTCAGGGAAGAGAAGGCCTTTAACACAGCAAAATAGGGGCAGAAAGTTCATCTGGCCTGTCGTGTGGCCATTTAAGGACTTTACAGGGTTCTGTGCGAGGAAGCACAGTTGCATTGTGCTCCGTCTCCTTCACCGTACACTCTTTTATTTCTTCAAATATAGTCAGCATACATACACTATATTCTGCATGTGGTAACTCCAACAGCTCTGTATACTTGCTGGGTCAGAAGCAAATTTTGTTACTTCTGCTGGCTTGGGCACGTACATTATGTGATTTTTTTTTGAATTGTGCGTTCATTTTCCCTGGAATCCTAACTCTAGAAAATCTTGATGCCTGGATTTAAGGTGTTTTTCTTTCAGAGAGGATGGAATTTGCCTCTGTTAGAGCAGTGGCGGAATCTTTTAAATACTTTCATACATTAACTCATTTCATCCTTGCAACAACCTTGTAACGTTGCTCTTTGTGTTTAAAAATATATCTCTAAACCATGGGACACAGAAATGACAAAAGTAAAGAATGGAAATTTATATCTGAGGCAATTAGTAGTCAAAAGAAAGCATTTCCAGATGTCAAAGAGGGCCCGTCAAGCAGTGAGCAGTGCAGAGGCGGCGGCAGCAGGCTCTGTGGCCCCATTGGTACTTGTGTGCTGTTGCCGGTTCGAGTTAGGCCTGTGCCTGCAGGAGTGTATCTGCTCAAGTACTGAATCTGGTTTCACTGAAGTACATCTGGAAGAGATACCCCTCCAGCCCAGGATGCCTTGTGAGAAAGTGGATT
The DNA here is from genome assembly GCA_028646485.1 of Cryptoprocta ferox. NCBI lineage: Eukaryota > Metazoa > Chordata > Mammalia > Carnivora > Eupleridae > Cryptoprocta > Cryptoprocta ferox. The sequence goes on along the minus strand of CM053576.1, from coordinate 60,945,816 downwards.
CACACCTCTTCACACAAACTGCGAAAGAGCATTTTGCGTTTGGCATTTTTGATGACAGCCAGAAGATCTCCACATTTACCACCGGGATACAACCAACAACCTACAGAGATCTAGAGAAGCAGCAAGGAAAGGGCTGGTTCCAGAATTATACATAAAGAACTCCCACAACTCTACCAGAAAGACAGACAACCCAATTCAAAAATTAGTAAAGGACTTGAATAGACATTTCTCCAAAGAAGAGATACAGAAAGCCAATAAGCACATGAAAAGAAGCTAGACACAGGACAAATAAATATTGCATGATTCCACTTATATAAGGTCCTTAGAATAAGCATTCTTCATAAAGATAAAAGGGGAATAAAGGGTAACTGGAAAAGGGATGGGAGGAAAGCTGGTAGGGCAAATTATTATTTAATGGCTATAAAGTTTTGGTTGGTTATGATGAAGTTCTGGATATAGAAACTAGTTTGTTAAACATAGTGAATGTATTTAATGTTGCTGAGTTGTACACTTATGAATGGTTAAAATGATAAAATTGTGAATAAGTTACCACAATAAAAACAAAATTTAAAGCAGTGATGGTGATAAACAAACAAAATATAAGAGGGCAGAAACAATATAAAGCATGTTCCATAAGCACAATGGAATGAAATTAGAAATTAGAAAATTGGGAAATTTACAAATACATGGAAATTGAATATTAAATAATTAACCATAAATAATTAATCAAACAGGAAATCAAAAAGGAAGTTAGAAAATACATTGACTGGAAATAAAGATATAACATACCAAACTTTATGGGATACAGCGAAAGGAGTGCTAGGAGGAAAACTTATAACTGTAAATGCCTGTATTCAAAAAAAAGAAGTCTCAGAGCAAAAACTTAGCCTTCCACATATGACAATAAAGAAGACCAAACTAAACTTAAAACAGGCAGAAGAAAGGAAATAATAAAGAACAGAACATAAATGGATGAAATAAGAAAAAACAGGGAAATTTAATGAAATCAAAAGTTGTTTCTTAGTATCAACAACATGGACAAATTGTTAACGAAACCAACCAAGAGACAAAGAAGTCTAAAATCACTAAAACCAGAAATGGAAAGATTATATCACTACTGACTTTACAAAAATAAAAATTATTATAAAGAAATAATAATATATAAAAAGATATAACAACTATATATTATATATAACATATAAAAATTATATACCAATAAATTAGATAGCTTAGATGACATGGGCAAATTCCTGAAAAGACGCAAACTACTAAACATGACTCAAGAAGAGATAGATTATCCAAATAGGCCTATAACATATAAACACAGTGGGTTAGTAATCAAAAAACTAACCACAAAGAAAAGCCAGATTCAGTGGTCTTTACCACTGAATTCTACCACACATTAAAACTAATTCCTCACCCACTCTTCCAGAATGCAGAAGGAGGAACACTTCTGAACTTCTTCTGTGAGGCCAGTATTACCCTGATACCAAAACCAGACCAAGAAAACTAAAGACTGGTATCAATTATGGATATAAATGTAAAAATTCTTAACAAAATACTAGCAAACCAAATCTAGCCACCTACAAAACAAATAACATATGATGACCAAGTGAGACTTAACCCCCAAGAATGTAAGGTTAGTTCCCGATCCAAAACTCTGTGAATGTAATAGATCATATCGATGAGTAAAAAACAGAATTCATATGATTACTTTAGTAGACAAAGAAAAAGCATTGACAGAATCCAACATTTTTTCATTATAGTAACACCAAAATAACACAGACGAGGACAACTTCCTCAACCAGATAAGTACCACGTGAAGAAACTTACAGCTAACATCACAGTTAATGGGGAAAGACTGGCTACTTTTCCCTAAGATCAGTAACAAGGAATCTATTCTGGCCACTTCTATTCAACATTGTATAGGAGGTTCTAGCCAGGGCAGAGAGGCAAAAAATTAAAAAATAAAATGAAAAACATCCAGATGGGAAAAGAAGACTATCTCTGTTCACAGATGATATTATCTTATATGTAGAAAAAAATATATACCTAAAAAACCCTGTTCAGCTAATTAAAATGTTAAGCAAGTTTGCAAGATACAAGACCAATTACAACAATTCTATTTCTATACATTTGAACAATCCAAAAAGAAAGTAAGAAAATTCCATTTATAATAATATCCCGAAGAATAAAATACCTAGCAATAAGTTTAACAAAAGAAATATAAAACCTACTCTTAAAAACTATAAAACATTGTTGAAAGAAATTTCAGATCTAAATTAATGGAAAGACCTCACAAGTTCATGAACTGGAAGACATTATTAAAATGGCAGTAATCCCCAAACTTATATACTTATTCAGTGTGATCCCTATCAGAATTTCAGCTGACTTCTTTGTAGAAATTGACAAACAGTTCTAAAATTCATATGGAATTGCAAGGGATCCTGAATAGCCAAAAGAACGTTGAAAAAGGACAAAGTGGAACATTCACACTTTTCTGATTTCAGAACTTCAATTGTGGTATGTGGCACAAAGATAGACATATAAATCAATGTAATAGAGCTGAGAGTTCATAGACGAACCTTCACTTCTTTGACCAACTGATTTCAGCAAGTGTGCCAAGATCATTCAATGAGGAAAGAATAGTCTTTTCAACAAATGTTGGTGACACAACTGGAAAGCCACGTGCAAAAGAATGAAATTTGACTCTTATAGCATATGCCAAAATTAAATGGATCAAAGACCTAATGTAAAACCTTAAAGCTATAAAACTCTTCGGGGAAAGCATAGAAGTCAATCTTCATGACCTCGAATTTGGCAAAGGATTCCTACATGTGACCCCAAAAGCATGAGCAACAAAAGAAAAAATAGGTAAATTGGACTTCATCAAAATAATCTCTTAGCATGCTCAAGGAAGTTGGGAGGTATTGTGGATAATTACTTAAATATTCAGTAGATTCCTTGAAGAGTCTGTATTGCATGGAGGAGCCAGAGGAGGAGATACAAGCGTCACAATGACTGGAGAGGGGTTGTGGGGGTGGAGGAGTCACTGCCTCTTCAGTAGGTGAGATGTCCAGTGCTAAGTCTAGGAGCACAGACTGCAGAGTCTTACAGTCTGGAGTTTGAACTTCAACTCTGCTCCTTATTAGCTGGCTGACTTTGGGCAAGTTTCTTCATCTCTCTGAGCTTCCGTTTTCTAATTAGCAAAATTAGAATAATATCGGCCTCTCAGGAATATGAAAACTAATGAGATGTATGCATTGTGCTGACTATAGCACATAGCTCAAAATAGTGATTAAGAATTTGGGCTCTTAGGTCAGACTGTGTGTTCCTATTGTAACTCTGCCACTTCTAGTAGTATAAATATAAACTTCAGCAAATTACCTACCCTCTTTGTGCCTCAACTTCCTCAGCTGTTGTATGGGATTATAGCAGGGTTGTCATGACAATCAGAGAAAACTAACAGCGTTGGAGAACAACAGTGTCACACCCTGTAAGTGCTACCACGCAGTAGCTAGTCTTAAGTCCCGTTTCATTCGGAAGTGCCTCCGTACTACATGTCCGGTAGGATATCATCACATCTGCTCTTATTCCCAGATTCTCACTGACTGCTATTCTGGAGCTTAAAGCACTATTAGTTTCCAAACGTCTCAGTCATATTGCTCACTGGTATGTTTTCTCATGAGGTACAGAAATTCCTTTGAAAATAAAAGAGTGACATCCAGTGATAAAAGGACTGAATAAGGGTATTTGGTAAAGAGCATGGTCTGTCATAGCTGTTCATAATCTAAGACAGACTTGGAGTTTTGGGTTGAAAATGCTTTGAAAATTGTTAGTGCTGTAAAATTTGAAGGTATAAGGAAGTTGTTAATAATTTTAAAAGTGGTTTAAATGAGAATTGGATCACTTTGAAAAGCATTTATTCCAGAGAGACTGCGATGAAAATAGATATTTCCTCTGGAAACCCTGACTCAGACTGTTCATCGATTTCTGTAATGATGGAGCCAGCAGGTTTCAGACAGTTCCAGCAACCCCCATTCCATTTTATTCTCTGAGAAGGGTCCAGAAGTATGACGTGCATTTACTTTCATTTCAGTCATGGATTATGTAAGCATGTAAGAAAATTGTTTTTCTGCCTAATTTGAGCTTGAAAACTAGCTAAACTAAGTCACAGTCAAATTATTTGTGTTGGGATGCATTTCTGAATGGTGTTTTTGCATTTTAGGGAATAATGGATGGCAGTAAAATAATCTTTTTTTCCTTTTGTTTCATAGGTGAGTTGCCACATAAATTTGATTTATGCCCCATAAATTTGTTTTTTGTTTAGATTCATACCTGTTTACTTGTGGAGTTATACTTGTATTATTTAGTGCTGCTGATTACCCAGGACGCTACCGCACTGCAACCACTTCTTCCTGCTGATCTCCCTTGTCATTACATCACTGCTTTGTTGAATGTGATTTCATAACCTGGGAAGTACTCTCAGTAAGAATTTCAAATGGTTTTTTTGTAGCAAACAGGTTACTTCAGTCAAAAATCAGCAACCTTGCTTTTGAATATTGACTTTAGGAGTCTTACCTAGAAAATATCTTCATAGTAAATCATTTTGTCTTCTGATAGGTATTTCTCACTTAAATCATGATAGCCTTCTCTTATAGGTGAAAAAAAGTAGATTTTAGTAAATTCTTTGCTTTGGACTTCTTTGTAATTCTATCCCATGGGCTTCCTACTGCCTTCAAGCACCTTTGCACCGATCCGATCCGTATTTATTTCTCACGGTAAACCCCTGGTTAAGTATTCTTTGCATTTTACAGGTGAGGAAGCTGGACTGCAGGCTGATAGGGATTAAAGACTTAGTGGAATGGGGACTTAGGTCAGGCTATCTGATCTTCAATCTCATGCTATTTCCAGCACACATGCTTTTTCACCTCTCTATTGTTTAAATATGGTAGGCGTTTCTGGAAAGTTTGACTTAAGGGAATAAACTTGACTATTTTTAACCCTCTTAATTTACTCTTTTATCTTTGATTGTTCATTTGGAGAAGTTGGACACAATAGTAAAAACCTTCTGAACAAGACTGAGTTTATATTCAGATTAATCCATTTTCATCTGTTTTTAGCATTAAAGAATTTCCCCAAATCATGCATAATACAGTAGTAGGGTCAGAATATCCTCAAAGACCTCATCGAAGTCCTCATGTTCCAGAAGGGGCAAGAGGGTCAGTGATCATTATGGCCACATTTTGTTCTTTGTGAGCCCTCAAACTCTTTTAAATGGTGTGTTATTAAGGTTATGGAATACAACACTTCTTGAGTTTCCCATCCTCTTCCACTTTTAAATGTTTTAGAATTCACCATGAGCTAAGTTCGTCTCAATGCTAAGTTGAAACCATTTCGTCAACTGGTCAATTTTTTAAGGAAGCATTCTGGAGGAGTGGCCTTTCAGGGGGTAAACTAGCCCTTGTTATATAACTAGGCAGTTTTTGAGCCAGAAATCTTAGCAGCTGATAGGAAATAATCATTGAGGGATTACCTTTGGCCTAAAATAGTTTTATATGATGAATAATGTGGAGGAAGAAAGAGAAGATCTCTCCACCACTTCTGGTGTGCTGTCCTGTGGATATGACCTCAGCGGATCCTTGGGTTAAGTGTTCTAGAAGAATAGTGGCATGACCAGGAAGGAATGAATTTGAAGATAGAGCTTGATTTTTTGGTTTTGTAGAGGAGGGAAAACTTTTCCTTGACTCTCTTAAATTCCCTGACTGGGTCTGAAAATTAAACTGACCAAGACGGATTAACAGAGAAAAGCAGGCACAGTTATTTCAGTTAAGTTTTATGTGACACATGGGCCTTCATAAGGGAATGAAGACCCAAAGAAATGGTTAACTCTGAGTGTTTTGATTCTAGGTTTGATGAGGAGTGGAACGTTGTGGAAAAACATGATAGGACAAAAAGGGTATGAGCTTAGGGTAGTAAATTGGTGGAAACTTGGCAAGGCTTATGTATTGAGTTTCTCGGCATCCCTCCATCTTCAGAGGTAAGGATGCTCCTTTACTCAGGTATAAGGAAGATAGCTCTGACAGGAGAGTCTAATGACCTGCTTCAAGGGGGATAGGGGTCAGAGAATCTTTCCTGTATCTGCTGTTTCTCAGATTCCTTCAGCTTAAAATAATTATTCTGTCACAGTGGCAAATTTGGAGGTGATATATCCTGAAATCCTTCACTTTCAGATTTCACTTCCTGTTAGCTGAGGGGGTGTATCCCAAGGGTAATTTGTGAGTGATTATTGTAGTCTTGCTTGGTCCTTCTCAGCAGGAGGTTTTTACCTCTTCCCATTTCCCTTGGGAACATAAACTAGCTTTAGGTGAAGGGGGACAGATGTTTCTTCTAAGAGTAAAACATGGAGGTTCATGTTTCCATGATTCATGTAAGTATGGTACAGGCGGAAAGAAAAGTATAATTCAGTTATACAAATTCTGAACACAAAACCACAAGTAAAAGCTCATAATGGAAGGGATGATCAATTGCTTTATCAGTTAGTTTTTTGCACTATTAAAATTTTATTTTATAGTTCCTTTAGCTGGGGAGCTGTCGCGTCACATTTAAGATGGAATTTGACTTGTGAAAATTCAGGTTAAGAGCAGATTTTCATGAATCTACCTACACACCTAATGCAAAATCATCCTCTTTTTGTTCAAAGCCCAGGTTGACTGTCACTTGGAAATAGTAAAGACTTCAATATATGCTCGTGGCGTAAATGCCTGAATTTGATGTGCCAGAAAATTGTATTATTCTTTGAAATTTAAAAATTCTCTTCAGGAGATGAGTATAATTTAGTATTGTTGATACAGTTTGTTTTTATAGATTCAGGTTCTCTTTCCATTTGGGTTAAGTGATGGGTATTCTCCTTGAATAGACCAGACTAAAAGTTTCTACGTCCAGAATTGTGGTTAGCAGTAGGGCTCCGGAAATGAAGTATACTCAGATCATGCAAATTTATGAAAACTAAGGGAGGATAGTCCATAGGTAGAAAACTTGGGGAAATGAGAGTCAATTACATGAAGATTTGCTTTTTCTTTCTTTAGACAGCCTTCAGGTTTAGAAGCATACTTAGAAAAAGTGTCTGAACCAGTCTTAACCAAGACTTATGTCTTGACAAAGGCATGTGGGTCTGCATGCACTTTGCATAAGAGACGGATGGTAGTGATGGGGGTGGAGAGAAAGGATTCAAGTGTATTTCAGCTGCTTTGCAGGATAAGGCAAAGCAAAGAAAATAGCCATGCTGCGTGTCTCAAAGGGCCCTTCTGTGGGTATTTCAACTTGAAAGGGGATTAGCATTGGAAGTCTGTGATCATGTCAAACATTTGTAATTGAAGGTGGCTGTTGAAAATAATTCTTAACATAACTGGATTCTAGCAGTCTTGTTGATGATGAGGTAAGTGGAGGGAATAGGAAATGATCTGTTTGTCATCGCTTGAGCCACAAAGCCAAGAAACTTAGTCACTGGGAATGGGAACTTTAAAAAGCAACAACACTGGGAAGTGTTTGATATTTCAAATCAAAGAGGCTTTTCGTGGAAAGTACAGAAGGAATATATAGATGGGAATATATACCATTGAATTTTTGCTTTTAATGTTGTCTCTTGACACAGTTAAAATCAGACCTTTTGATTGCTTTAGAAGTCACAAGTCATACAGTGCTTTTTTGCCAAATTGTAAGACTAGATAACTTAAGTGCATGCCTCATGTAAACAGTTCCATTCCGTGAATTTGTTTGTCCTGTTGCTTGTATTTGAACTCAAGTTTTAGAAATTTTGGGGGGAAGTTCGTGGATAATCAGTAGCTCTTTCTGATTAATACGTCTGTGGGTAAATGACAAGTATTATATAAATTCATCTGGACTTTCAGGTGAAAAAGATACAGTATGATTGGCTGCCAAAGAGCATCTATTACATCAGCACCCTTACGCTGCTAATGAATGAACACTTCCACAAGGCAGTCTGAGCGATACGCAGCTTTTGGGAAATAACAGAGTGAACCGGAAATGTTGTCCTTAGAGGGTTTTATTCGCTCATCCAAGGCAATAGAGAAACATTAAATGATTTGTGGTGGATTATATTTTCCCGAAGTACCTTCTATAACTTGAAATTCAGTCAGTTACTGTGCCAAGGGATGGGTGCACTGACCTTGTCAAAAGAGTGAGCAAGGATTTCATTTGACTTTGGTTTGTTAGTTCACAATACTCATGTGTATCTGGGTCTCTAACCTTGGCTTTTTAGAACTCAGTAATCCTGGGCAGTCATTCACTATGAAAACACTTGTGTTTCTCTTTTTTCTTTGTATTTGTTCATTTGAAAAGCCTTTCAAAAGGAATTGCAGCCTGCATGTGATTATAGCGATCAGTAGCACTTAAACTAACTGCTGAGATGAAACTTTTCTTTCTGGACCCTGCTAATTTCAGTTATCAGTAGAAAAAGAAGTTTTTTCCCCATTAAAAAGCCCGACTTTACTAATTGGTAGAGCTGCTCTTTGGGTTGAGCCTACATTCCTTAGGGACAGCATTTGATAGAATAATTTTTGACATTTTAATTTGACAAGAAACAATTCAGAGAAATGACCTAGACGTGTGCCTGAAGTGAAGTCTTCTCGCTGCGATTGTGATACTCAGTGCCAGGAATGCCTTTGAACGTCTGCAGCACTTTGTAAACCCTGTGATCCATTTACTATGATAGTTCAAGCTTCTTGGCAGGTGTTTTCATAGGAGCTTCATCTAAACGCTTCTTACACACAAAACAAGAAAGACTTTTTTTCCCTATAGATATTAAGATGTGGGGGGGTGATGCCAAATATTCTTACCTTTGTGACAAAAACACAACTTTCCAGAATAACAATAAATTTACGTATAAGTTGTGTACATTTTATGCCCCTTTGTTCTTTGATTATATTGTAGTCTACATCTTTCTAACTCAGAAGTATTACTTGCTTTAAAAATTTGCTCCGTGCTTTTGAAAATGGTGGAAAAGGCTAATTTCAGATATGAGTGGTCTGTTTTGTGTTTATCTCTGTGGAATGGAAAATTTACATTTTTAAATGGTGAAGTTAAAGCTTGAAGCAAATGTAGAGTGTACACCCACACACAAGCATGCATGCTCATTTATTTCTTAAAATTTATCTTAGAATCCTGCATTATTCCAAGCGTATTGGGGAATATTTAAAGGGCCAAATTGGAACTGAAATGGGTGTTTGAAAAATATCTGCTGACAGAAGCTTGGTTTCTAAGGCTGGGAAATAGGCTGAAAGAAAATGAAAAAGTGATTTTTAGTTTCTTTGTATGTGCGTGTGTTTCTAATATGTGAGGTTTTGTTTTTTAACCACCAGATAAGGTTAGAAATGGATACTCTCAAACTTGCTCATGATGATAGTGATTTATTCCAGGTGAGGAAAATGCATTCATTTTACTACCAGTCTATCCCCCTGAGAGTGGAGTGGCTAGATGGTTTGGTAAAGAAGACTGCTTCGGGTCGATTGGTTACTTTCTGTTACTTCTTTATAAGCCGTTATTAGTTTGTATCCTACATATTTTAGTGAAAAAAATACTTTAATGGATTTGCCAGTCATGTACCGGTTATGTGTGTGCTCGCTTGCTCTCTTGCTCTTTCTCTCTCTCCTAAAAACACTTATCTGTCTGCATCCTGTGTCTCTCTCCATCCTTTTCTCTCTTCTTTCTCTTTCTTTTCCCTCCCATTTAAATATGAGGAAAAAGTTAACCTCTTCCATCTCACTGTGTAAGAATGCCTCTGTCTGCAAATAATTTGTTTTGTTTTACAGAGACCTATTATTTAAATCATTTTTATATCTGTTTTCAGTAAAATCATTTACCACATTTAGCAATCCATTGTTTCTAATTGCACATAAAGAAGAAAGACCACTATTCAGTTTTCCTCCAAGAATCAAAAAAGTCATAGTTACACTAACATACATACACCTGGGTTTGCATTTTAACATTTTTGTTTTTGTTTTTATAACTTTCAAATGAAAATGATGTTGGAATATGACTCCAGGTAGGTGATGTGCTGCATTAACATTACTTTAAAGATCATAGTTTTACTTGTAATCATTCTAAATTTGAGTTAGAAAACCTGAAATTAACAGGAAAAATTCATTGGAGCCCTTTGATATAAATATAGTTTTAGAAGAACATTAAGTCATTTAAAATTTACTTTGGAATAGAGACTTCATACTTAAACAAACTTAAGGGAAATAAAATAATTTTAAAACTTTTTTAGCCATTGTGCACAGTTACTGTTGGAGGTGATTGCCCGTACTGGAGAATCAGGAAGTCTGTAGTTTAAATTCTTCAGGATCAGATTATATCACAGATTTTCTTTACACATGGTGTTAAGTAGATATTAGGTGACAGTTTAACTTTCTTTTCCTTTCTTACCTTTGGGAGTCTCAGGAATACAGCGTCAGCTTTCTTCTAATTTGTGGTATTTTTAGATTTGTTTTTAATTTTAAAGAGTATATGCCTTTACGTTGTGACTAAATTATCTGAACAACTTAACTTTCTTTAGTATATTGTGTTTTTAAGATTATGTAAATATCTAGTGGCCAGGTTTTAAAATTTGGGGGCAGGAAACTTTATGAAGGAATGGGGGAAATGTCATTACTTTTAGGTAAGATTAGACCAGGAGGTTATCTTTATTCATTTGTTAGTTTTAGGGTCCTTTTCTTCTTGTTTATGATTTTCTTAACATTGAAGATTGTTGAGATAAAATACGTTTGCCAAAAATAAGGTCCAATAATTAACATTTAAAATGGCCAGGGAGACCATACGAGGTATTAGAAGATTTTAGAGATCTGAAGGGAGAATTGACTGCATATGGATTTATTTTTAAGTTTGAGAGAGCATTCAGTGATTTTCGTAAGCCTTTTCTTTTGTTCTTCAGCTTAATTGAAGAGATGGTGTCATTAGCCAGCTCACATTTAAGTGCCCGAGTTTATGCTCTCCCTTTTTTTGTAGAGGGAAACTGATGACTGTTTTCATGGCATTGAAAATTACAAGATACTTATATATGGCTTGTCCTAGTTCTGCTTGTATTTCGGTTGAAATATGTACCAATTCTGATACTAGTGCAAAGCTTATCTATTTCATGTGTCTGTTTACCATTTACATGGTTTTGAGCAATAAACATTTCTTGACAACAGCACCACACTTTGTTTTTTACCAACCCTCATCTTTGCTGTGTCCCAAACATGAACACAAAATTGGTTCTTATCCTTGTAAATGAAAAAAAAAAAAATCCCTCTATTTTACTGGGTAAAGCAGAAAAACATGAGATGCTGGAAAGTCTGGAATCAATTAAGTTAGCAAAGTGTATAGGAAAAAAGACAGCAGACATGGAAAATAATCATATCAAAATACCTTGTTTTACAGAAATGAAAACCTTCAGACTAAATGGTGAGCAAGAAGTTAATTTTTTTTACTTTTATTGATATTTCGTTTTTAAATCGTATTTAATACATTTGATTTTTTTTTTCATCCTCAAGTTAGTTAAGATAAACTGTAGTCTTGGCTTCAGGAATAGAACCCAGTGATTCATCGCTTACATACAATACCCAGTGCTCATCCCAACAAGTTCCTTCCTTAATGCCCATCACCCATTGAACCCACCCCCATCAACCCTCAATTTGCCCTCTGTGTTTAAGAGTCTCTTGTGGTTTGCCTCCCTTTCTCTTTTTATCTTATTTTTTCTTCCCTTTCCCTATGTTCATCTGTTGAATTTCTCAAATTCCACATGTAAGTGAAATCATATGATATCTTTCTCTGACTGATTTTGCTTAAAGTAATATTCTCCAGTTTCATCCACATTTTTGCAAATGGCAAGATTTCATTCTTTTTCATCTCCGAGTATATTCCATTGTATAAATATATCACATCTTCTTAATCCATTCATCAGTTGATGGACATTTGGACTCTTTCCATAATTTGGCTATTGTTGATACTGCTGCTATAAACATTGGAGTAGAACATATATGTGAGCGTACTTTTAGTCCTTATGTGAATGTGGGTCTGTGTTAATCGATATTTACTTTAATCCTTCCCAAAAGAATAAGATCTAAAAAGAACAAAGATAAGAAATTATGTGAGCAACTGCATACAGTTGAAGAATAGTACTTGCTGGTTGCTTAGAAGGCAAAACAAGATAATGTGGATTCCAATGAATTACATTAGTGTGGAAACAGGCACAAGTATATGGCAAATAAATGAATTTCTGTTGTGTAGCCTTCTTAGTAAGAATGTAGGAAAAAAACAATTTCTAACTTGAATCCACGTGATGTCCTGGTTCGTGTTTATGCTTTGTCTTTTGAAGTATGGGAGGAAGTTAGGTGTTTTGATGTATAAGTCTTTGGTGCAGTGGTCCCTTTGTATATTTGAATAGAGCAAAAACCCTAATGATAATGGATTTTCTTTTCCATGGATAGATTATATCATTATATTGTATACCCTTCATCTTTGTGAATCTGAAGTTTATTTAGTTTCAGGTGTATCTAATCAGATGACCTGATAGTGAATGCTCCTCCCTAAACAAATAACTTATTTTTATGCTTCTCCAGCATCTTCTGCTTTGAATATTCCTCAAAAATCATTAATCTGTCTTTTTAAAAAATTTTTGTCAAAGACTTGATTTTTTTAACGATTTATTTATTTTTGAGAGACAGGGAGAAAGAGCACAAGTGGGCGGAGGGGCAGAGAGAGGGGAGACACAGAATCTGAAGCAGACTCCAGGCTCTGAGCTATCAGCACAGAGCCCGACGTAGGGCTCGAACCCACAAACTGTGAGATCATGACCTGAGCCAAAGTCAGACGCTCAACTGACTAAGCCATCCAGGTGCCCTTAAAGACTTTATTTTTAAGTAATCTCTACACCCAACGTGGGGCTCAAACTCTGAGATCAAGAGTTGCCTACTCCACCAACTAAGCCTGCCAGGTGCCCCTCATTACTGTTTCTTAAGAGTCAGATCTGAGGAGAAACAGAACCATCATGCCAATTACATTAACCTCTGGGAACGAAATGCTTATTGATGGACCTTCACAAACAACTTTCAAAAGGCTCTAAAGCTTTATTATTGGGAAAAGATGATTGGAGGCAAGGGACAGAAAGAAGTCTGGCTAAATAGTCCACAGATCACTTTTTTTCTTTTTAAGTCTTGGTTTCAGATGATCTTGGCCTAACTTGAGCTCTTTGGTTCTCTTTTACTCCTTGGGTAAAATGAAGAGGTATTTGTGATCCTGACTTCCTTATAGGAAGTTATAGTCAGTAGATCTTAAAACACTTTCAAAAAGGTAAAAGTACTCTGCAAATATAGGAGATCTGCATTATTATTTTAGAATAACTGAAAGGGCCCTTGTGAAAATAATGCCCATGTTTAGACTAAGCAAACATACTATGGCCATTTTCTTCTCTGCATGGAAGGGGCTAGTTTGACCAAATTATCAGACAGACAGAATATGGACAGGTGCCATTGCACTCAGCCATTTTTCCCTTTTGTGAGAGTCTTGAGCTGAATGTTTCTCTGGGCAGCTAATCTTTGGCAGCGAGGCTTTGTTCCGATAGTGGCATCTGGCACCAGATTGATTTAACCAAGTCTGAGGTTTGCTCTTTTCAGAATGTGCTCTCTAGGCAGCTTCTGTGTGGCTGTGACATGACCACATGCTGTTGCTGCTTTTCCTGCCTTCTAGCACCGCATGTGAGGCTAAGGCCTTCTGACACCTGCCATTTGGAACTTTTACTTGCTGGAAAGTGTCAAGATTTTCAGACAAGATGAAGACAGATACAACTGATCATTCTTTCCTTTCTCAGGAATCAGCTGAGGGCATTTGTTCAGATGTGGATGAATTGCTGAAGTGTGCAGCTCTGTTAGCTTTGGAAAGCCCATGGGGTTTGTGTAGATGTGTGTGTGTGTGTGCTTGTTTATGTGCTCTTATTCTCCTTTATACCTATTTGGTGTGATACTAATTTGCTACTTGTATAAGCAGAGGTTTTAGTGTTTATTTTATGGATTTCACTGGATAAATGGTGAGGATTGGGGAGAGTACTCCTCCATATTCCTCATTTTTATTAAGAACCTCACTAAGAAATTGCATATGTTCAAGGACGAGCTTCTTTTATGACCGTATTGCCATGCACGTGCGCACACTAATGAGTGTCAAATCTTAAATGGCCAGGAGTGAGACATCCTGTTTGAGGTCCTTGTTGCTTCTGGTTTTTTCTGCCTTGAGCCATCCAGAGGAAAGACTGGTGAATAAAAGAGAGAAGTGCTGACCTGTTGAGTTTGTTCCTGGTAGTAACTGGTATCTAACTGATTGAGGAAAGGAGTTGAACTCTGGTATAAAATGAAAGCTTAAAAAGCTTTATATTATATTTTGCTTATTCTTACCTTTCAGTTTCATGGATGAATCGTAATGGCTGTGTGCTATTGCGTAAACTCTTCTATTTCTCATATCTTGATATTTCTGTTGGATCTCAAGTCTAGTAACATCACAGAGATGGTGACACCCTAACTTGGTATAATTTAGGAGAGAAGTTCCACTGACTCGAGTTATTTAATTGCAAAAAACAACAAAAACAAAAAACAAAAAAAACCAAACAACAAAAAAACCTAAAACCAAAAATATAAAAGGGTTGGATGAGAAGATGCCTAAAAGTGAAGTTATTGGGAGCCAGACCGTGTTGAGAAGCTGTGGATCACACGTGAAACTATATCTTCTGGCATCTTTTTGGACAGCTTCTATTTAAGTGGCTTTCAGTGGCTCAGTAGAAAAGGGAGAGTGAATATTGACCAATAGGCTTGTTTCTTATAAGTGATATATATGGAAATCAGTAGAAATATAAAATCCATCTCCAGCAGTTGGAAGGCAGTGAGGATGAATGGCTTCCATGTTATCAACAGTATCCATGCATTGGAACGTAAATATTTGAAAACATTTTAGTGGAAGCCTGGTAGTTCTACAGTAATCAAAGCTTCTTGTTTTACATTCTAGGTTAACTTGAATTATATACGGGACTCGTGTTGCAAATGGATTTTCTTCGTCTTTTAATTGGATCCTTCCGATTTTTAGGGTTTTTCCATAAAGTCGCAGAATATGTATCTCAGGTCATGGTTATAGAAACAATGTTCGTATAAACTTCTTCATCTTATGATTTACTTTTTGGGTAATCATCAAGGGATAAACATATAGTATTTTGGGTTTCACCTTAGAAACTACTAATCTTACTATTGCTTCTACATGAATTAAACCTACTGTATATATTCTTGAAATATGTTTCATACATTTGCAAGTTATGGTTCTAGACAAGATTAGAACTTTGGTTGCCATCTTTGGCCTCCTCTTGATTAAAAGTTCAATAGCTTTTCAACAAAGAAAGAGCTGTAATGATATATGAATGATCTTAGAAGGCCCTTAAGTGAAGAAGGATCATAAAATCAGGCAAAAATATCAAGATAAATGTATCTTTCAGGGAATGCTCTTTTCTCGATAATCTCTACCGTGGTGCACCATTTATCTTTGTTCCCATTAATTTGTAGAGTGGACATATTTCTTACATTTTTAAGCATGGTGTTAAAAGCCATAGGACTGGTCAGTAATTCTGAAAACACTGGCTCAGAAGTTCATATTCTTTAGTGCTAGCATTCCTTACAGTGTTCTCAGTTGATAGCTCAGGCCCATTTGCAGCTGAATTTATTCATTCCATAATATGTTAAAGCCAGTTAGTTGCAAGTTCTCTTTTCCTCCTAAAATCGGTAAATATATTTGGGATGATAGTTGTGATAGACTTTGCTAAAACAAAACAACACAGAAAAGCAGATGTGAGTGACATTTACGCATTTGCTTATGCAGATGGGAAACCACTAAGCTTTCACATTTTTCAAGGGTTTGTTATTTCTTTTGAATTTTTGAGGCTTTAGAACAGTGGTTCTCAAAGTATAGTCCTAGACATCATCAACATTAAAAACTGTTGTGTTTGAAAAGACCATTAAGAAAATGACAGGACAAGCCAAAATTCGGAAGAAAATGTATGCAAGTCACATGTCTGACAAAGGACTTGTATTTATAATGCATAAAGAACACTTATGAGTCAATAACAAGGAGACAAGCCAATTAAAAATGGGTAACAGATTTGAGTAGGTATTTCACTAAAGAAGATTAGGAAAGGCCAACAAATACAATGAATAAATGCACAGCATCATTATTAATTAAAGGTACGTAAATTAAACTACAAGTAAAAAGATACCACATGATAACTGCTAGAATAGCTAAAGTAAAAAAGACAGACAATAACAAGTATCATCAAGGGAATGAATAAACTGGAGCCCTCATTAATTGCACCTAGGCAGTTTCTTTTAAAATTAGGCATGCATTTATACTTCAGCATTTCCACTCCTGGGAATCTGTCCAAATGAAACGTGTGTCTGACATAAAGACTTTTTCTTTTTTTGTTGTTTTGTTTTTGGTTTTGTTTTGTTTTGTTTTTCTGAGAGAGAGAGAGAGAG
This sequence comes from Cryptoprocta ferox, assembly GCA_028646485.1. Lineage (NCBI taxonomy): Eukaryota > Metazoa > Chordata > Mammalia > Carnivora > Eupleridae > Cryptoprocta > Cryptoprocta ferox. The sequence continues at coordinate 60,929,257 of CM053576.1, read as the reverse complement.
AGAGAGAGAGAGAGAAAACCCAAGCAGGCTCTGTGCTTGCAGCACAACAGGGGGGCTTAATCTCAAAAACAGTGAGATCATGACCTGAACTGAAATCAAGAGCCTGAGCCACCCAGGCTCCCTGCAGCATTATTCTTAATACCAGAAAATTGGAACCAACCCCAAAGTCCATCAATTGGTGAATAGATAAATAAAATGTGGTGTATCTAAAACAGTGGAATACTGTTCAGCAATAAAAAGGAAACACTGATGCTACAACATAGAAGAATGTCAAAAGCATCATAAGGTGAAGAAGCCAGACTCAGAAGACCGTATATCTTATGATAACATTTATGACAAATGTTCAGATGAAGTGACTCTATAGAGACAGAAAATAGAAAGTGGTTACCTGGGGCTGGAGATGGGAATGAAAACTAAATGGGCATACATTATCTTTTGGGGAGGAAAGTTTCTGAAATTGGATTTTGATGCTGCTTGTATAACATTTACTAAAAGTCATTGAATTATACACTTGAAGATGGGTGAATTTTATGAACTGTAAATTATACCACAGTAAAACTGTAAAACAGAAAGTGTGGTCCCAGGCCTAGCAGCGCCAGCATCACCAGATAATTTGTCAGTAATGCAAATTCTTGGCCCCAGTGGAGTAGAAACTCTGGGGGTGGGGCCCAGCCAGCTAAGGTTTAATAGCCTGCAGCACATTCTGATGCAGGATCAAGTTTGAAAACCATTGTTCTAGAATTAGAGAAGGTCAAATGAGATGAGGATAGTTTTGAGTATAGTTTGTGTACATTCAGTCTACTCTGTTCCTGTAACTGCAGGGAAGGTTTGAATTAAGGACTGTTGTAATAGAGCTAAAGAAAATTACAGGGCAGTGGGAATAAAAATAAACTGGCCTTTCATGTTCTTGCTATGTCCCCACGAGAAGCTTTATGATTGTGATGTTTGTGTACCACATATGTTAGTAAATTCCTGTGTTCTTTTAGGCTTGCTGTTACTTAACAAACATAGCATAAACAGGTTCATTTGCTGTAACGACAGTGGAAAGTTAGATCCTTGAAAGGAATTATTTCTCCTAAATATTTACACAGTATAATGTAGCAGAGCCAGAAATGTGCAGTGATCCCAAAAAAGTAAAGATCTGACTATAGATAAAGAGGTAAATGGAGCAGTCAGCTGAACTGAAATTCATTCTCTCCCTCCATCTGTTCAGTGTATCTTGAAAAACCATGATTAGAAAATTGGTTGATCTAGAGTAGTGGTCTTATTTATGCATGGCATGTGTGTTCAGGTTTGATCTTTTCCTCTCCTCTCTTCTCCTCTCCTCTCCTTCTCGTCTCGTCTCCTCTGGTCTCTTCTCTCCTCCCCTCCCCAGCATTATCTGGGTGGCCATAAAAGGTTGAAGCTGCTCCAGAATAGGGCTTGGCATTCCAAACCGCAGGCTGCTAGCTGGTGAACGTTTAAGATGAAGTTCATAGTTAGGGTCTCCCTTAACTATGGGTGGGGGGGGGGGTTGGGTAATGACTTCTGCCAAGGTATAAATTCACTTCAGGGGAAAGTAGGGGTTTGGAGGGTTAGGAATAAAACAAATATGAGAAGGGAGCAAAGGAGGAATGGGTAACAGGGTATGAAAATCGATCAGTGTGTGTCATTAGTGAAATTCACTGAGATTGTCAGTGGCAATATTTAGAAGAGTATTAGGGAATGTAACACAAACCATTGCTGCTTCCAAAACTTTATTCTATGGGTAGAATTGGGCTACTACCTGCTGGCAAAGTAGGTCTCAGACTGTCTCTCTCTTTTTAATTATTGTTATTATTTTACTTTTCACTGTCTCATTTCCTTTGCTTCTCTCCTTTTTTGTTATTGTTCTTTCTTAAAACTTTTAATAATTAATATTGTGTTATTGAATGCTTACTATTATTAGCAAATATTAGAATATTATATCCTCTAAATTGGTAATTCCGATTCTGAGTTCTTTGGGGTGTTGTTTTGTTTTGTTTTAGATACAGAGCCGGGGAGGGGCAGAGGGAAAGGGAGAGATAGAGAATCTTAAGCAGGCTTCTCGCCCAGCGTGGATCCTAATGTGGGGCTCCATCTTACAATCATGAGATCATGACCTGAGCCTAAATCGAGAGTCAGATGCTTAACTGACTGAAGCCACCCAGGCTGCCCCTGACTTCTGTTATTGGATAATAAAGGAATAAAATATTTTACAGTAAGTTTCATTCTAAACAGTCTATGCTTTAGCAGTCTGAACTCCTCATATTTACTAGTGGATAAACTCCCACAGATGTATATAAACTAGAAAAGGTGAAAAGATGAGTTAATGAAGCAGACTTCCCTTTGTAAGAAAATTCTACACAGTTCTCTATGCAACTCTCAAATTTATATCTGAATAGAATTGTGTTTGAAAAAGAATAAACAAATATAGGTAATTGGTTTATTATATGAGTAAGTACAAATTGAGTCAGTGAACGATTTTGGAGTTAAATATAAGAATTGGAACGAGCATACTTTTTGGTGTAGGTGGGTGGTGGGGGACTTGGCAGGTAGGTTGACATCATGTTCTTTAAATCAGTACATTTCAAAATGTTGACCAAAGGACACTTTCACTGTAAAATAAGGTCATTATTCCCTGCCCTTGTAGTTTTTGTGTCTCATCAGTAGTGAACTTGGAATGTTTCCAGTACTGCTGCAGACAACAGTTTCTTCCACAGTTACTGCTCCTCTCTTTGAGCCCGATTTTCTTCTCTTGGAGTCAGGGGGCCCTGTCCTTTTCATTAGTCTGACATCATGTAGGCTCCAGGCCTTGTGGTTGCTCCTGTGGCAGCTTTTTCTTGAGCTACTTTTGTGGGATCATGCAGTGCTTGTGACAGCTTCATGTTGGTCTCAAACACAGATGGGGAAAAAAAGAAATAAAGGAGGGATTTTTTAAAATGTTTTATTTTTTTTTTTTGAGAAAGAGAGAGAGAGAGAGAGAGACAGAGTGAGCAGGGGAGGGTCAGAGAGAGAGGGACACACAGAATCCGAAGACAGGCTCCAGGCTCTGAGCAGTCAGCACAGAGCCCGATGTGGGGCTCGAACCCACGAGTGGTGAGATCATGACCTGAGCCGAAGCCGGATGCTCAACTGACTGAGCCACCCAAGCGCCCCAGGAGGGATTTTTAAAAGAGAAAGCAGAAGGTGAAGGGAAGGGAGGGAGAGAATAAAAGAGATGCTTACTATGGAGAGTAGTGGAGATGATAATTTCTGCTGGTGCCATTCTTGGTTCAGAAGTAGCTTCTCCCTCAGTTGAAGGACCTACAAATGGGAGACAAGGGACGCCTGGGTGGCTCAGTCAGTTAAACAGCATCTGACCTTGGCTCAGGTCATGATCTCACGGTTTGTGAGTTCCAGCCCTGCGTCGGACTCCATGCTGACAGCTCAGCCTGGAGCCTGCTTTGGACTCTGTCTCCCTCTCTCTCTGCCCCTCCCCTGCTCATTTGTTCTCTCTCTCTCTCTCTCTCTCTCTCTCTCTCTCAAAAAATAAACATTAAAAAAAAAAAAAACCCGAATGAGAGACAAGCTCTCTGTCCTCTTTCAGTGGCTGATTTGCTTTCCCCTACAATAGCATTTGAAGACACCAGTGATTTGGTCATTGAATGTCCCACTGCCAGCAGCACCAGGGATTTCAGTGTCATATTTTGACACACTGGTCCACTGTAGAGACTTAGCGTCCTTGTGAACATAAACCTCTGATGCTAAATAGCATCAAAACAAACAGTCGGTTTGTTTATAGCGTGGAAGGACAGGTAGCTGGTGCTCTGAGGAACCTCAAACTCCAAATGAAAGTTCTGCTCCATCGTTGCTAATTCAGGTCTTCCTTTTTTGGGTTTCTTTTGTGGTTGGAGGGTGTTCATCTGATGCAGTATGGGGCACTGAAGGAGAGGTAGCCAAGGGAATTCTGTACTGCTGAAATCTTGCTGTATGGCTAAGATATGATAGGATGTCCACTTTAGAGTACATACACCTTTGGTAGACATTTTAAGTTCTCCCGGGCTTCTGATGGGTCCTCTGTGTGATTACTGTGCCATTGCTAGGCTTATTTTCTTTGGAAAATGCTCCGATTTTGAAAGAAGACTTGGAATTATGGTTTTTTTCTTTTCTCTCTCTCTTTTTTTTTTTTTAAACTGGCAATTGATGTGTTTCTAACGGGTCATCCAGCAGATGGTGCTAGTGTTACATATCTAAAGATAAACTTCTTTGGTGCCATTGAAATCTTGAGCTTGTGTGTTTTCTATTTTCCTCTTTCACCATATTTTGTTTTTAGTGGTTTTTTCCACGCACCCAACTTTCCTAGCACACTACTGTGTCACCTTGCATCTGGTATGCTGTGGGTAGTGAACTGATTGTGCCTTGGCGATCATGAAGGATAACTTAGGAAATGGATTCAGAGGCCAAGGACTGAATAAAACTTAAGGATATACAAAATATGTAATTTTTTGTAAAATTTTTCATCCTACATTTGTTTCTTATCCAGCCTAGGTGTATAAATTTAGAGCCTGTTCTTTTCTGCTCTAGCTTTCTTTTACGTTATAGCAATATCATGAAACTTACTGTTTGAGATCTCCTAGAAGCCTTGTATGGAAGTTGTTCCTAACAAATGATATGTTTACCCATATTAAATTCAAAATAACTTTAATAACTGTACAAGAAAGTTTGGTAGAATAAAAGAAAATGTTGGGCGTCATGTGATATCATCTTTCCTGGCCAATTAACAATTGTTATTTTAAACTTAAATTTTAAACTTTTGGGGCATTTGGGTAGCTCAGTCGGTTAAGTATCTGACTTGGCTCAGGTCATGATCTCACAGTTCGTGGATTCGAGCCCCGCATCAGCTCAGAGCCTAGAGCCTGCTTCGGATTCTGTGTCTCCCTCTTGCTCTCTGCCCCTCCCTCTCTCATGCTCTGTCTCTGTCTCTTAAAAATAAATAAACATAAAAAAATTTTTAAATTTTAAACTTTTTCTGTTTACAGATATTACATGGCTATTGAAGAAAAATTAAGAAAACAAGAATGCAATTAAAGGAATAACTCATTTAAGCACTATACATATTATATAAATCTTTTTTTCTTTTTATAGATACATATGTTTTAAAATGTTAGATTGGTCTCATCATAGTCTTTTTTTTTTTTTTTTAAAGTTTATGTATTTAATTTGAGAGAGAGAGCGCGAGAGCACATGAGCTGGGAAGGGGCAAAGAGAGAGGTAGAGAGAATCCCAAGCAGGCTCCGTGCTGTCAGCTCAGAGCCTGTCACGGGGTCTCAATCTCACAAACTGGCAGATCATGACCTGAGCCAAATTCGAGATGGAAGCTCAACCGACTGAGCCACCCAAACGCCCCTCACGTCATAATCTTATAACCAGTATTTTTCACTTAATGTTTTGCAACTAATTTTTAGTTGCAAAATTAGTTTTTCATTTAATGAACCCTCTAATGATGGGTGTTTTGGTTTTCAGTGTCTTTCAGTTCGAGCTGTGCTCTGATAAATAGCACCTGTTCATCTTTTGTGTATTTTTAAATTTCTTTTGTATACATTCTTAAAAATATAATAGCTGGTTCAGAAAGAATGCATATTTTTTTAACTTTTGATTTATACTTTCAAGATACCATCCACAAGAGTCTTACAGCTTAAACGTCTTTAACAGTTTATGATTTTGCTTGTTTCCTTGCTTCCTTATCATCACCAGGTTACCCTAGTTTTTAAAGTGACTAGACATTGCTCATTTGGAACTCCCTGAAATGACAGTTCATCACTAAATACTGGAACTTAGAACTGCTTTGATATTTTCTTAGAAATAAGCTTTGTACTTTAACCATTAAATCCTAGAGCCCCTGCGTTCACGGGGTTTTGTTTTGGGCCTGTCTCCTATCCCTAAAGTACAACAGCCGTCCTTTCATACTTTTGAACAGGTTATCTTGTGTGCAGAGCATAGAATCCAGGTCTGTGTTGCCTCACTTTTTTAGTACTCTGTATTACTTGTTGGGGAACTTAGCTCAGGTCATTTACTCTCTCTCCATATGAATGTTCCTCAGTCTGAAAATTTGGAAGAACAGTTTTTAGATCAATTGTTTTTAAAAACTGTAGCAAAATAAGCTGTGCATTTAATGTAGCAGCTATTTAGTGTGTTTTTTGGGGGGGTTTTTTGTTTGTTTTTGGTGGGCAGAAGAAAGAAATGAAAACTGTTAGCTAACAGGTTTGAGGAGTTCTAATGTACTTTTGAAAAGAATTAAAAACATCAGTTTTTATTAATTTAAGCAGTATATCCTGACTGATTTTGATATCTTCCTCAATAAATGCATTTTCATTTAAGTAGATAACTTTTGAATTAAATTCTCCTGTTAACATAAGGAAACATGTGATTTAAAATAAGAGAAAACAAAGCTATTTTCATATTTGGGAAGTGGGGAGAAGAGAGGAGACTTCACGTAACCTTGTAAATGAATGTGAAAACTGTTAGCCTAATAACTTAAAAAAAAAAACCAATGGCTAGTTCTGTCTCATGAAAGGAACCCCCAACCCCCATCTCAATTTCGTAAAAGAAATTGCCATTTTCTTATTGTCAGAATGAATAGTCACTATAAGAAAACTACTTGCAAACTGGGTTTTAAAAGATTCATCAACATACAATCTCTTTTGGCAGAATATACTTATAAATTCTGTAGTTTAAAGCTAGCTTTTTAAAAAATAAAAAAATTATATTGATAAATGGTCAGCTTTATGTAATGTCATTGAATTTTACTTGATATTAAAAATTAGCATTTTTAACTTAGTTTTTATTAAATTAAAAAATGAATTTAAGAGTAAATGCATCTATATTGTGGGCATTTCACTTTTTAGTTTTGAGTATATGGTTTGTATAGTTTTAAATAAAAGAGACCCTAAAATCATGCTGAATTTGATTAAGTGTTTTTAAAAATATCTATTTAATTACACAGCATTAGCACATTAACATATATATCTGGTAAAATTTCAGTCCAGTGTGGTAGCTTCTGAATTGTACTTTCATATTTTTAACTCTTGAGATACTTGCATGTGTGTGTGTGTGTGTGTGTGTGTGTGTGTAGGTATTTATATGTACTAGCCATTTGAAGGAGCTTCAGAGTACTGTAATAATATTGAACCCTTAGTTCATTTACAATTCTGTCAGTTAAATTCTCCCCAAATAATAAATTCTGCTCAGAGTCTTGTCTGCTTTATGGCAAAATAAATAAAGTAATCAAATTGCTAAGATTATGAGCCCAGTTTCTTTACACTTGAGAGAAATTTGGTTTATGGAATATAATATTTATTAAATCATGAGCTGTCTGAATTTTATGTAAAGTTCCTTTTTGCTTTTCTCAAAATATATTAGAGATAATTGGAATACTTTTCCAATAGTTTATTGGGAAACTTGCAATAAACAGAAAGTGGCTTATAAAATCTAGCATTCTCTCTGAATGTCTATTCTTGAAATCCAAATAGGAGTGAACAGAATGGGGGTGGGGGTCATTATAACTTTTGTTCTTCTTAGCTTCTCCTGGAAAAAAATCATCCCACTCCCAGCTTGATTTGTTTCATTTAATCCTTGCCACATACACTTCTTAGGTCTTTCTATGTTTTATATTGAAGAAATCAATGTTGAGGTTTTTCTGTTCATTTAGATTATTGGAGCATTCTGATCTGTGCTTAGTACTGAACTGTTTGTTGGACCCATGCTATCTAATAACTAAAGCATATGAAATTTACTACATTTTGTATTGATTTAATATTAATGTTAATCTAAAATCTTTCGGCGCAGTGTGTCACATCTGTTTTGTATTCTTCTGTTTAAAAGAAGTGGCAGTGTGGTATTTGGAGGAATATTTATTATCTGAGTGTTTTTCTTTGCAACAGTTTCCCTCAGTCTACTGAGAATTATACCTTCCAAGAGACAGTGAATCACCCAGCAAATTCTCAGGTACCAAACTGCTAAAGGCCACAGTTAATTGGAATTTTTATTTACCACTTCAGTCCCCTTTACTTAATAGTGGTAATTTTGGAGCCTTCTTGAAATGATAGAAAATAAATTTGTGGTGAAATTTAAAGAAATATTCTTTTCCCTTAATAATAGGTCCAGCTTGCACTTCACGGACGCTCTAGTATTTTTTTTTTAGGAAAAAAACTTTGTTAGACTGAGTGTTGATTTGTGTTTGAAACCAAATTTTCCATGACTGGTGACTGGATATTCTTACACTGTGATGGCGCTTCCTAACCTCTTTTGGGGTTATGGATTTCTTTAAGTAATCAGTGAAAACTGTAATCCCTTTTCCTATAAAAAATGCATAAACCCAAATATTTTGTATACAGTTTTTATTAATCCTGTTTCTCCCTGCCTAGAAGACCAAGGGCTCCAGGTTAAGAAGTACCACTGTAATAGAAATGAAAAATCCCTTCTAGTATGTTCCTTTTAACATCCTAGTATGCCTCACTAAGGGTTTTGTTCACTTCAAGCTTTGTTTAACCTTACATTTTCTCCTTGATCATTACATAGTAGAAGATAAGCAGAATCTAATGCTTATTTTGGAGAAAAAGCACAATTATCTTTTAATTTTAAAGTCCATCTCTGAAACCATAGAACATATTTGACCTTCTCCGTGCTTTAGGTTCTACCTTAGACACATAAAACAAAACCCATTTTACCCTTTGATCGAAAGTAAAGGCATTGAAAGAGAGAAATGTGCTCCTATGGATCTGTTATTTAAGAAAATGGTTCTTCCCGGGGCGCCTGGGTGCCTTAGTCGGGCTCAGGTCATGATCTCATGGTTGGTGGGTTCGAGCCCCGCATCAGGCTCTGTGCTGACAGCTCAGAGCCTGGAGCCTGCTTTGGATTCTGTGTCCCTTTCTTGCTGTGCCCCTCACCCTCTCATGCTTTCTCTCTCTCCTCTCTCTTCTCTCTCTCTTTCTCTCTCAAGAATAAATAAACATTAAAAAAATTTTTTTAAAAAGGACATGGTTCTTCCTTAAAAAGATATTATTACATGTATTGCTTAGCACAAAAATCGGGGTTTTCATTTTAATAAGGGGTTGTAATGCTATTCAGAAGTTACTTGTGCTTCTGCTGGTTAAAAGCTCAGTCTTGAGTTTCAAGCAGATTAGGGTTCAAATTCAGCTCAATAGCTTACCAGCCACATGACCTTGGGCATATTACTTATCTGTTAAAGAAAATCAGCATAAGAGGATTAAGTGAGATAATGTCTCTACAGTGGTTGGTTTTATAGTTTGTAATATGCACTCAGTTACCTCCTTTTGTATCCTGATGGTAGTATTGATGAGGAACAGGATAAACAGCCTTTCTTTTCAATCCCAGAGTGTTCGTTTTTCCTATTATGAAATTTAGGACAATAGACTTGGTTGCAAAAAATATAAATCTTCGTATTCCCCAAAATAATCTTCTCAAGTCTTGGTGGCTTATAATTGCTGTCAAAGTTCAGTCTAGAGTTCTTTCAAAGATGGGGGCAGCAAACTAACTTTTTCACACTTTATTAGTGTTCAGCTCTTACAATGGGGCAATATGTTAAAAGTTACCCACTAAACTTGTCTCATAATGGAAATAAATATTGAGGAACAAAGAAAGGAAGAAGTTTCTAAGAGTGGATTAAAAATTAAGTGCTAACATGTTTCTGGGTTTGAGTGTTGATACCTAGATGGTATGGCAGAGAGGTACAGGTCTCGTAAATTGTAAAGGTAGATGCTGTTTCTTTGTTTTGTCATAAAAGATACCTCTAATCTTAAAATGTTGAATGAACTGCAGTGATGTCAACCACCATAAACAGGTCAGCTGTAAAAGAGTGGTGTGTGAAGTATTTGGAGGCAAAGAAGAAAGGAAGAGGATGATGTGTGTGATGCTTTGATTAAATAAATGCTGAAATGAAATGATTTAACCACCTGCCTGAAGTCAAAGGCTTCAAGTATACTAAAAGGATGGATTTAGATTCTCCTGACAAGAAGTGGGATCATATCCCATCTGATCCCTTTCCTGTTCACATTGTGGTTCAGTATAATTGAGTAATAATAATGGCAGTGTTTAGAGCAATGGTTTTTTATATATATCCACATGTGCACATATCCACACCCATGTGTATGTGCTTTCCATGATGCTTTAGAATGGTTAACTGAGTTGGAAGTCATTAAGTGTCCATCAACAACGGATTATAAAGAGAATCTCCGTGTGTTCTGGAAATTCAAAGTTGGCCTCAGGGAAGAGTATCCATTGTGTTTATCTATAATCTATTTGATTAGTACAGACAGAAAACAACCGAATTCATTCATTATGGATTTAAACCTGTATGTATCTGGGGCACCTGGGTGACTCAGTCAGTTAAGCGTCTGACTCTTGGTTTTGGCTCAGGTCATTATCTCATGGTTTGCGGTTTGGAGCCCCACATTGGTCTCTGCGCTGACAGCTTGGAGCCTGCTTGGGATTCTCTCTTTCCCCTTCTTTCTGCCTCTCCCCTGCTTGCTCTCTCTCTCCCTCTTTCTCTCTCTCTCAAAAAGTAAATAAACCTAAAAAAAAAAAGAAACCTGTATTTCCTCCATGCAGAACACAAACATTACTTGATCGCTTTATGTTTATGAAACATTAAATGCTGTAGGTACCACTGAACTATAAAGAGAGCAATTTTTTTTCCTGTAATACCCTGTCTTACTCATTTATTTTCTTTGACCAGGCAGAAATTTTGGAAAGTTATATTCCCCCTTTTCTTTCTTCTCAGTATCGTCAGTGAAGCAGGGGCATCAATCTACAGTGTCAGCCCTGAAGCTAACAAAGAGATGCCAGGGCTGGACCCGAATTTGAGAAGTGCAGGTAAGAGACTATGAGCCATCCCAGAAGCATGTGATTGTGATAGTTTGGACTTAACATTCAGCCAGCAAAATATTTAAATATCCAAGAAAATTTAGAAGATATATCTGTAAGAATTGGCATACTGGGAAGAAAGTGGTTGATGTCTTTAGTAAAATTAAATGCTTGAGAGTTAATAGTAAAATTAATAAAATACTCTAAGTTCTCTTATTATTACTGCAAAATATTATTTTTATAGCTTTTTATTGGCAAAAAGTAATATATTAACCTAAATATATTTACGTTGCAAATTAAACATGCACAGTTTATTGCTAAATATTTGTCAGATGACCAGTTTCTCCTGTCTTGCTAATAGGGGTTGCCATTTAATGTTTAAAACCGCCTGCTTTGATTTTAGTTGCATTAAGTTGCTTTGTGGAATAGTTAAAATCTTGTGGGTAAAGAAATTAAGATTGTTTGATATGTCTTGTGAAAGTAATTTGTATTAGAAGCAAAATATTAAATCTGGTCAGAACATTTTTCTCTGTAGTAGGTGTATATTTAGACTACTTTGTTAGAAAGGGACCTTTTAAAAAATTTCTAGCTTAAAATTTCATTGGCTATTCTTCAAGTTTCATTGGCTTTTCTTGAAATCTGTATTTGGAGATACGTATTTAAAAATTGTTGCATTAATCTCAGGCTAGAAACCTATTTCTTACATCCAAAAGAGCTTGTGGTTTCCCTTTCATTGTTTGCTCCATGATACAGTCCCCTGTCTCACATGGTTATCTTCTCAAACTCAGATCCCAGCTCAATTTTGCTCCTTCTGTGAAACTTTTCCCTGTCACAGCAGTTCAGTGTGGGCTTTGCCTTCTCGCCAGGTGCCTGTTTGTACTTACCTTGTAAGAACAATGGCATTAGTAATTGTAGGAGGAAGAGATACAGTAATCGTATTGGGAGCTGCTAATACTAATCTTTTTTAAGCACTAAATATATGTGAAACATTGTGGTAAATGCATTACCAGGATTATTTTGTTTTATTCTCATCATTGCCCTATGAGACATTTATTATTCTCACTTTACAGATGAGGAAACCAAGGCTTAAAGAGGCCACATAACCAATACGTGTGTGTGTGTGTGTGTGTGTGTGTGTGTGTGTATGCGTATGTACTTTTATAATAAAAGAATACTTTTCTTCCTTAAAAACTAAACTTCAAAACCTTCCAAGTTGGTGGCACTGAAAGATAATCTTCCAACAGAATGTTTGAAAGAAATATTGTCTAGGGGGTGGCAGTCTCTCAGACCCCCCACTGCTACAGGGGCTGCTGCCATTTCCTCCTCACCACTGGCCTGCGTGGGTGTGTAATTGTTGTAGGTGACATAGGATTACAACATCCCAGCAAGACTCTCTGAAACTAGGAGATGATAAAAAGAGGAATCACTATATGGTCCTAGTTACTCAGATTCTGAAGGCTGGCTGTGTCTTCAATGTGTGATTGACATGCCTTCCTTCCGTGATTCAGCTTGCTTTCGTATGGCAGTGACTGTTTGATCCATATCAACTCGAAAAATCTACCTAGACATTTTGAGTGTTCCAGAAGTGGTCCTGAAGGCCAATACTGAAAGAAGCTCAGAGTCTCCATTCTTGGTTTTCTAGGGCCCTTCCTTTTCAATTCCTGATTCTGACTGGAGGTCCTTCTCTTTCCTAGTGATTGATGCCAGGAATGACTTTATACTTCATTTGTCGAGACCTGTGCTACCTCTTGAGTGTGGGTTTTACTTTTCAGCCCACAGTAAGTTTACTCTATCTGAATGTAACAGAACCTCAACATTCATATGTAAGATGACCTTCAAATTACTACATCTTCTGACCAGTTTGTCAGCTTATTGGAAGCCGAGGTTATCTTGTATATGCTTATAGTCCCCCATAATAAGTTCATCATACATGAGAGGCATTTAAATTGGATAGACAGAATGGTAGGTAGGTGATATTAAAATGTTTATTATAGATTTCTGACTTAAAATAGAAGATTGAGTACACCTGTTATTCCTTTACTCCTTTCTGAACTCCCACCAAAGTGACAGTAACATGATAGAAAGAAGGCATAAACTCAGGACCAAGAGGATGGTAGAGGAAAGAACAGCAGCAATCATTTTGAGGCTAGAAAGCTGATGGCTGAATAAGAAGTAATGTAGCCAACTTGAGAGAGTCAAATACTAAGAAAACATGTAGAAAATAGAGAACTAACCTGAAATGATCATGGAACCCTTATAGGTTCAGGAAATGCACCCAGGTTACCTTTAGAAGTATCTTGGGAGGGCCGTGGGTGAGTCTAAAGTAAGAGGATTGATTGAAAGTTTTGTTTAAAGGGCAAACATCATCTATGAATTTTGAATTTTTTAAAAATGTTTTATTTATTTTTGAGACAGAGAGATACAGAGCATGAGCAGGGAGGGGCAGAGAGAGAGGGAGACACAGAATCCGAAGCAGGCTTCAGGCTCTGAGCTGTCCGCACAGAGCCCGACGCGGGCTCGAACCCACGAACGTGAGATCGTGACCTGAGCTGAAGTCGGAGGCTTAACCGACTGAGCTACCCAGGTGCCCCTCATCTATGAATTTTGAAAAGCTTTAACTAGTCAGGTAACCACAACCACTAACACCACAATCAAGAAAAAAAATATTATTATCAGGTCAACAGATTTGTCACCTTCTTGTTAAGAAATGTAATTAATTATTAATTAGTGGATCAAAATCATTTATTAAAAGTACATTTTAATAAGCTTTATAATGAAAAAAAATCTTATTTGGAGTTGTTGAATGAAAAAAGACAGCACTGGGAAATTTTACTTACCTTCCTCTGTTGCTATCTGATGGCAAGGGGAAGGATAAAATGAGGTGAGTATTGGACTCTAGAAATAAAAATTTCCACTTTGGGGTGCCTGGGTGGCTCAGTCAGTTGAGCATTTGACTCTTGATTTCAGCTTGGGTTGTGATATAGTGGTTCATGATACCAAGTCCCGCATTGGGCTCTGCGTAGACAGCCAGGAACCTGCTTGGGATTCTCCCTCTCTCTCTCTCTCTCTCTCTCTCTCTCTCTCTCTCTCTCTCTCTGCCCCCCCTCCCTTTCAAAATAAATAAATATTAAAAAAAGAAATAAAAATTTCCACTTTGATATTCTTAGATAACAGAATAAGGCAAATTTTTAGACAACAGAATAAGACAAATTTTTTTAAGTCTCATGAACCTTGAGATCATGACCTGAGCCAAAATCAAGAATTGGACAGACACTCAACCAACTGAGCCACCCAGGTACCCCAAGAATAAGGCAAATTTTTAGGAGAATACAGTTTAGTACAGTCTTTTAAGCAGTAAGTTTATTTGCTTTAGAAGCTTTAAGATTCTAGATATTTCATAAAACTGAAGACCAAAACTCATAGAACCCTTTTTATCCTTCAGATAGAAGGTACCTTATGAAGGAGAGGGAAACGGTGCTTTCAAGAGTGCTACATGTGGTGGGGCAGGTTGTGCATTGTACATCCTACCTAACCACATGCGATAGCTCTGGTTGCTTACCTTTTAGCACTTAGTCTGTGCTCCTCCCCTCTTTTCAGTATAGCTAACAGAATTTTTCCCTCTGACGCTTAACTTTTGTCTCAATAGCAGTTTAGTTGTCTCCCTTTACATCGAGTTACATTATTAGCATTTAACAAGTTACCATATATTACAGACTAAATTCCTATGTATCCTTTTTGTCCAACTCTTTTCATTGGTCTAATATGCCACAATGCAAGACGCTCTCAATTACTGTGGCTTATGATGTGGTTTGCTTTAATCTTCTTTTAACGGCACTTTTCTTTTTTTGTGTGTGTTTTTTTTTAATTTATTTTTGAGAGAGAGAGAGACTGAGTGTGAGCAGGGGAGGAGCAGAGAGAGAGGGAGACACAGAATCTGAAGCAGGCTCCAGGCTCTGAGCTGTTAGCACAGAGCCCAACGTGGGCTCAAACTCAGAACCACGAGATCATGACCTAAGCCGAAGTCAGATGCTTAATCAACTGTGCCACCAAGGTGCCCCTTAATGGTGCTTTTCCTAGGCATTTCTTCTTTTCCATATAGATTTTAGAGCCATTTAATTAATATTTTTAAAAGTCTAGGATATAAAGTGAACTTCTATTGAATTGGCACTTTCATCTAAGTTCTATACACATTATTTTTATTACTCACAGGCAACACAACACAAACAGTAAATGGATTGTCAATGGTGTTTTCTTATTGGTTGTTGATGGCATATGGTACTGCTTAGTTATTGTCTGGGTGTTTTTTAAAACCAGCCAGTTGGAATCTTATTAGTTTTGATATTTTTTCAGTTGACTTGCTTGGGTTTTCTAAGTAGTCAATCATCATCTGCAAATCATCATAATCATCATCATCATCATCATTATCATCATCATCATCTAGTTTCTATCTTTTTCGTAATTGTACCTTCTTTTTTTTCTTGTCCAGTTGCGTTGACTAGAATTTCCTGAACAGTGGTGAATAGTAACAGTGATACGGAGATATATTGACATGTGGGCAAAATAGTATTTGGCATACGCTTAGATATACCACATTTTGAAAATACGGGGGTGCCTGGGTGGCTCAGTTGTTTAAGCGTCCGACTCTTTATTTCAGCTCAGGTCATGATCCCACGATGTATGAGTTCAAGCCCCACGTCAGGCTCTGCATTGACAGTGCAAAGCCTGCTTAGGATTCTCTCTCTGTCTCTCTCTCTCTTTCAATAAATAAATAAATAAACTTAAAAAAATTAAAATACATAACCACTTCATTGAGGTGTAACTTACATAGCCCTTTTAAAGTGGGTAAGTCAGTATGTTTTAGTACAGTCAGAATTGTGCAGCCATCGCCTCTATCTAATTGTAGAACATTTTCATCACTCTAGATAGAAACCCAGCCCCCATTAGTGACAGTCCCCCTTGCCCTCTTTCCCTCAGCTTCTGATAAATACTAATCTACTTTCTGTCTGTAAGGATTGGCCTATTGCAGGCATTTCATATAAATGGAATCATTACAACATGTGGTCTTCTGTACCTGGCTTCTTCCACTTTAGCATAATATTTTCAAGATTCATTCACTCTGTAGCATGTATCAGCACTTCATTCCTTCCCATTGTCAAATAGCTTTCCATTGTATGGATATACCACATTTTGTTCATCTGTTCATCTGTTGATAGATATTTGGGTTGTTTTCACTTTTTTGGCTGTTATAAATAAGGCTGCTATGAACATTCATGAACAACATTTTATGTAGACATATGTTTTCATTTTTCTTGAATGTATACCACCTAGGAGTAAAAATTGGGGGACATATGGTAACTCTATGTTCCACATTTTCTAGAATTTTTTTTTCTATCTACTGCTATACTTTCCTCCCTGTTTATTCTTTGTCTCATTCACTGTGTCAACGTTTTCTTCTCTATCTCACAGTGTGAATATGCCCCCAATGTTTTGGGCCATGACTCTTCCTCTCTCTTCATTCTCTTTATCAGCACTCTATACAATTCCCTTTGCCTGAGCTACCTATCTGTTTCTTACCTTCAGGAATCTGTTGTCAGCCAGATCATTCTCAACCCCCAGGTAGGCATTACTTCTTTTAATTAAATACCTCCTTTCTTGTGTACCCTGACAGCACCATCTTCTCTTGAAAGCCTGGACATACAACTTTCCAATGCTGCTTTAAACAATGTTTATATTACCTCCTTCAGAAACAGTGAACATCCTTCAAATGAACAATGGTCATTTTCCTCCTTCCTCCTGTCTCCCATCTCTTCCATGCTTGGGTTTTTATGCTCTGTAGAGTGAGTATCATCTGAAAGCAAAATGCCAGCTCTGGAAATATTAGGATCTATGTAGAGGTTGTTTATTGGGGATACTGTAATTCCAGAGGCTCTTAGGACTTACTGGAGAACTGTCATTTCCAGTTTATTGTTGCTGCATTTAGCAATATCAGTATGAACAAAGGAGGTGCTAGCAGTGAATCAGTTAGGAAGGAACCAGGTAGAAAATAAGTAAAAATCTTTTTGTGTATTTATTTATTTATTAAAAATTTTTTTTTAATGTTTATTTATTTTTGAGAGAGAGAGAGAGACAGAACACGAGCTGGGGAGGGGCAGAGAGAGAGAGGGAGACACAGAATTTGAAGCAGGCTCGAGGCTCTGAGCTGTCAGTGCAGAGCCCAACGCGGGGCTCAAACCCACGAACTGCGAGATCATGACCTGAGCCGAAGTCGGACACGTAACCGACTGAGCCACCCAGGTGCCCCGATCCTTTTGTGTATTTAAAAACTTTTTAAAATATGGAAGTCTGCTCACGCTTAACAACTTATACAACTGCTCTAACCAGTTTCTAAGTGTAGATTTTCATAATGTGAGTTTTCCTGAAGGGGTAGATTTGAGAGATTTACCTATCAATATCTTTTTTCTTTTTTCTTTTAATTTCTAATATTGCCTTCCTGCAATGAATGTTCTGATACCTGTATCTTTAACTTGGTTACTGTTGTGGGTTATTGGTTTTGTTTTGTTTTGCTTTTAATCTGGAAGTATTTTGACAGTGTATGTGTTTGAACATCAATCTTATTGGATTATATGTTTAAAGGCTAGAATAAAGGAATGCTATTTGCTTTCAGAGACTATGAGAGGTTTCCCTGGTGGCACCTATTCTTACTGTGTGATTATACATGTGATTCCTGGGGGGAGGTGTTTCCCCTCTAACCTGCAGTGCTTGCACTCATTAACCTTTTGTGAGGTTTGATAAGAAAATGTATGTGAAGGCCTTGGATCCCCATCTCTCCAGTGGAAATAGGCAGATTGTATGACACCAGCTTATCGCTCTCTAAGCTGGCTTTGTTAAGCTGCCATTGTCACTGTATGTTAGAAGTAATAATACAGAAATGAAAAAGACTTGAGTGACCATGCAGTCAACTTGATGCTCAAGAGTAGGTCTTATCTCTGATGAAGAGGTGGTACAAATCAGTGACAAGAGAATATGATAGTCCCTTGCATGAGGTGGCTTCTGTTGCCAGACCTTGAACAGCTTAACGCAAGAACAGGCATGGGATCTCCTTTGATAGCCTTCATGTTTTCACTAAATGAGTTTATATTTCATCCAACCTTCTATGTAGTTAGATGACACTGACTAGCTTTCTTGAATTTAGAAGAAAGCTGTTTGTATGTAAGGACTTGGGAAAAGAAAAAAAAAACGAGCTGTCTTTGGAAGCATCCTTAATATTCATATGAAATTTCTTTACTCCAGCTTAATCTGTCTTTTAATCTAAATTAGATATGAAATTTGTTAACATTTTGTAAAAAAATAAAAAGATAATAATTGATGACCAAGTAAAACTATGACAACAGATAAATGAATATTTGACGGTAACTCAAATCTCTTGAACATGGATTGTGATGTTCAAGAAAGGGTTGTGATTTAGAACTGTGAGTGTGTTGAGAGTCAAGCATTTGAGACTCGGATCAGTCAGTCTTGCAATCATATTTAAGGCAATACTAGTGTGTTCAACAGCCAACTGACTTGGTCTCTGGTTGCGGTAAGATATGATTCCATCAGTTACTCATCATTATCAGGATCTTGTCCTAATAACATATTTGATGTGCAAATGTATGTCATAATCAGGATTATGTAAAAATAAAACAAATATCTACTTGTTTGTTAAAGTGTGAGGTGCCCTACTATGCTGTGTTTAAAGAATGAACAGTAATTGTGTAAGTATAGCAACTGTTTTCTCTGTTTTTCCAAAATATAACCCTTTCAGCCCATTTGTGCTCAGGAATGCCTGGGGATTCTGGTAACAAAATTAATGCTGAAATTTTGCGTTTGCTTTTTTAGTGTGGAACAAAAAGAAACTTTGAAACTTAGTTAAATTGCTGGTCTCCTTGTGTGGGGGAAGAGGGAAGGAATTAAGAGAAAGTAACATAAGTAATTATCTGGATACTGCTTTTCACATTAAGCCATACTTATTTTCTGTTTTTTCAGTTTCCATAGCAAGGCGTGTACAAGACCCATTAGCTGAGCTGGTGAAAATTGAGCCAAAGCACATTGGAGTTGGAATGTACCAGGTAAAGCAGTGTGGGTCATTTACTTTATGAAACCTGTCAATAGTATGCAAACTTGGCATCGTCATTAGGTGTCAGTGGGAACAGATTCCCACTTTCAAAGGTTTTACAGTTTATGGGAAGGTAGTTAAGAGTTATGTTATTAGGGAAGGAGGGAATTTTTTTTTGGGTGTTTATGGTTTGGATCAAGATTTAGAATTGACTGTAGGCCGATTTTAAAGCCTATTAAAACATTAGATCCAACTAGTAACTTAATCCAGAGAGCCTTTCCTTTTACCATTATTATAAAAAAAAGGAGAGGATCTGAAGCAAGGTGGATATGTTGGCTCTTTGTGTAAACCAGTATGAAATACTGATCTTTATTGATCTTTGAGGAAGAAGCCTTTGGTACCTACTGTGCCTTATTTCTTTCTTCTGTTCCTATTTGATTATTATAATTAATTTTTGGTCATTACCCAGTATGAGCTGAAGCCTTTCCGTTGTTACTGTGTAGCAGTAATAGTAGTGGTGCTTCTTGTTGTTACTGTATTTTCAGTTCTTGAGGTTGTGTGTGTTCCATGGGCAATCAACGGCAACACTAAATCTTTGCAGAGTGAATCCATGGTAGCTTGTCTTTAGAAACCTTGAGTTGGATTATTTTTCTCTTCAATGAAAGTTTTTTTAAACCTGAAATAAATATTCTGTGTACTTTTCATGGGAGTTGAGTTCTATGTTCTACACTTTTCTCTAAGGAAATATATTAGAGTACGGAATCTGTGACCACTAGAAATGGAAGAGATCTTAGAAATCATTTAACAGAAAAGGAAGCTACGCCCTAAGTAGTTAGGATTTTTACTCAGAATCACACAATGGCAAAGCCTGAACTAACCCATCATATACTAAGACTTAACTGGGAGTTTTCCTATTTTATTGACTGAGCCAGCCAGGTGCCCCCTGGGAGTATTCCCATTTTTCTTTCCTTTTCTTTTTTTTTTTAATTTTTAAGTTTATTTATTTTGAGAGAGACAGAGATAGCACAAGTGGGGGAGGGGCAGAGAGAGAGAGAGAGAGAATTCCAAGCAGGCCCTGCACTGTCAGCTTGGAGCCCAATGTGGGGGTTGAACTCACAAAACCGTGAGATCATGACCTGAGCCAAAACCAAGAGTCGGACATTTAACCAACTGAGCCACCCAGGTGCCCCCCATTTTTCTTAATGTTTATTTATTTTGAGAGAGAGAGAGAGAGAGAGAGCGAGCGAGAGCGAGTGAGCAAGTGAGCTGGAGCAAGCAGAAGAGGGGCAGAGAAATGGGGAGGGAGAGAGAATCCCAAGCAGGCTCTCCGCTGACAGCAGGACTTGATCCTGTGATCCGTGAGATTATGACCTGAGTCGAAACCAAGAGTTGGAGGCTTAACCAATTGAGCCACTCAGGTGCCCCAGAGTAGTCCCATTTTATAGCAAGTTAAAGTAAGAGGCATCTAGACCTTTGACTTGACTTGTTCATTTGGGAAGGATTGTTGCTGAAGGGACAAACCTAGCTTTAGATAGATAGAAATGCCTAGTATCTAAAGAGTACAACTATAGCAATTTTATTATATAGGCATTATAGTTGAGAGGAATTGTAACTATATTAATTCAAGATGAAGTTATGGAATGCCTCAGCAAGGTAGTAGAACAAAGAGAAGTCAAGCTCATAGAACCCAGGCAGGCTAATACGCCATTGGCATCAAAGAAGTCTTTAATAAATAGCAGAGACCTAGCCTCCAGATTCTTCAGATATATAGGATTTAACATGAAAGAGTTTGGAATTCATTCTAATAGCAGTGAGAAGTAATGGTAGAGCTTTATGCAAGGGAATGATATGATCAGATTTGTATTTTTAAACATTGGCTCTGGCTAATCTGGGGAGAATGACTTAGAAGGGAAGAGGAGAAGCAGTAAGACCAATTCAGAGACTGTTGTACTAGCTCAGGTGAGAGATGATGGTGGCTTGGACAAAGTTAATAGCAGTAGAAATGGAAAGAAGTTAAAACTATTTTGTAGGGACTACTTGGTAATAAGTGGAGGAAAGGGAATTGTCCAGAACTTGCTCCAAGGGTCCTGGTATATGGATGATGCCTGACTAGAAAGAACAGCTTTGGTGGGGATAAGGTCAGTAATTCAGTTTTGGATGTGTTAAGTTTGAGACACCTGTAAGAAATCCAAAAGATGGCAAATAAAAGTTATATATACAAGTCTGAGATTTAGAGGACTGGCCACATTAACATTGGAGTACACACTTTTTGGCAAATAATGGCACTGCGAAAGTGATCAAGATGTAAACTGAGCTCACGATATCCTCTAACTATGCTACCGCTACTACTGGCATATCCACAGCTCGACCTTCCATGAGACAGCAGAGAAGGTGAACATAATTATCTGTATGCATATAAACATGCACTTACATGAGTAAATTGATATCATGGAAAAAGAAGAAAGGGTTGGTCGATGGAAATTTCAGGAATTCCTGAAAGCTATTAAGCATGAGGAAGCAAATCCACGGAAAAATAAAACCTGATGGAGCCATAGCTCAAAATATACAGATCAATAGCGTTCTCAAACCAGAGTCATGTTCAAGTAGTGGGGAGGAGGCCTGTAGTATTAGATAAGAAAATGCACATACAGGAACTAGTCCCATACTGACCCCCCCTTCTCCATATACCATGAATCCAAGTTGAAGCACTGAGTATAACCCAGAAGCCAGAGAGAGGCTGGGAGATCGCTCAGGTAGCCTTCGATTGTCAGGAAGCTCAGGGAGCCTCATGCTGGGATGACAAACTCCTGACATATGCATAACACCAGGCATCATATCCCACACTCCCTACACTATCACCAGAGGCTAAATAACCCAGGTAGGCTAATAGGCTACTGGCATCAAAGAAAGAGAGAGAAAGGGTGAGCGACTAGAGCAAGCAGGAGAGGGGCAGAGAAAGGGGGAGAGAGAGAATCCCAAGCAGGCTCTGCGCTGACAGTGGGGCTCGGTCTCACAGTTCGTGAGATGGTAAACAAAACCAGCACACACAGACAAATGGAGACTCTGAAATGAACTCACTACTAAGAATCACTAAATATTTGAGGAAAACGTGACGTAGCAAAATGAAGCACCAAATGTAATAAGCAAATGAAACAATGAAACCATGAATAGGCAACAGACTTTGAAATAAGTAAAATTAATATTCAGAGAGATCAGAGAGGTTATTACATGTATAAAACAAACCTAGGATAGAATGAATTTAACCAATCTTAGCATTAAAAAATATGCTTGTCAAGATAAAAAAAAAAACAAATGGACTAAATAGAGTGGACACAGCTAAAAAGAAATTAATGAATTGAAAGATCGAGCTAAGAGAGTCTTTAGAATACAGTCTTAAACTGAGAAAGGTGGACAGTATGAACAAAAAGTCATATATAGAGTCATTTTTTATTTTTTTCTATTTTTGTTTTGTTTTGAGGCTCTTTTAAAGCTTCAACATTCATCTTACAGAAAATTCAAATAAAGACAATGGAGGAGAGTTAAAATCACAGAAATGATAGGAGGAAATTTCTCCAGACTGAAGACAGACAAGTCTTAAAAATAACTGAATAAAACTGAGTACTGAATAAAAGAATAACTAAAGACTATACTCAGACACCTTCATATGAGATTACAGAATGCTAGTGATAAAGGAGGAACTGACTAAAAGCTTCCAGAGAGCAAACAGTTCACTGACAAAGGAGAGAAGCAGTCCTATTATAGGGAAAAATAAGTAATAGAAGATAGAATGTAGTAGTTTTGAGGTTGTAGGAAAAATTTTATTTGAACCCATAATTCTGTATTCAGACAAATCAACAATTTGATGTGAGCAGAAAATAAAAACATTTTTGGACCTACAATGATTTACCTTTTTGGGTTGTTACAGATCTTCTTTGAAAGAATTATTTATGGAAGTACTCCTGAGCCCAAAATGGGTGGAGTAAGGACCAAAGAAGGGAGAGGCATGTCATGAAGACATAGTATTGAGGTACAGAAGCAGTGGAGAGCTTGGCAGTACACACTTGTGCAGTAAAATGTGTTGTCGCGCCTCATAGTTTTTGATCTATGCTGTCCATCTTTAAATATACCACCTTAAAATGGGAGGCAGAAGAAAAAGAAGTAAAGTATTAGGATTCTTTTTCAGGAAAATGAGTAAGATCAGCTCTACACTTGCTTAGAAAAGCATAATCTGAAATATATGAAGAATAACACAAATAGGACATTTAACATAGATCATGAGACTAAAAAATTAAAAGTTCATCCTTTTCAACCGAAGGCGGAGAAAACAAGGAAGTATAGTAGATAAATAAAATATATGATGACAGGAATAAGTATAGGTAATAGGTAAAGGTGAGTGGGTTAAATTCCTCTTTTAGTAGAATCTCAGACTTTTAAAAATAAAACACAGCTCTAAGCCGTATGTCTGTGTGAGATAGTTCGAAAGAAAAAAGCAACCTTGAAATTAGAAATTTGGAGAAAAATATTCCACACAAATGCAAAAGCAAGTCGTAGTGTTGCTAATATCAGATGAAATAGAATTTAAGGGAAAATGCATTGACCAGGTCAAAGAGGGGTATTTCCTATTAATAACAGATACACAGTTTCCTAAGAAGATGTAATTGCCCTGAACATTCTGTGTTGTCCAACAGCATAGCTTCAGAACATAGGCAGTATTAAAAACTTCTAAAATTAGAGTAAGAGACAAATATACGTTTTGGGTAAGTCTTAATAGACTACGGTATATTAACACATACAATTTTAAAAACAGCTTTATTGGTATATGATCACGTGCCATACATACATACATACGTAAATTGACCTGTTTCAAATATACAAGTCGGTGAATTTTTATATAATCAGTGGGTTATATTATTGCTATCTAATTTTTGAACGTTTCCATCACCCTAAAAGGATGCCCGGTGTCTATTAGCAGTTACTCTCCACTGCCCCCTCCTCCCCTGCCCCAGGCAGTTACCAATCTACTTTGTTTTTATAGATATGTCTGTTCTGGGTATTTCATATAAATGGAAGCATACAGTCTGTGGCTTCTTGCATTTAGCATAATCTTTTCAGGGTTCATCCATGCCGTAGCACAAGTCATTACTTCATTCTTTTTTGTTTGTTTGTTTGTTTAAAGAGAGAGAGAGCAAGCCAAGCATGGGAGAGGCAGAGGGAGAGGGGGAGAGAAAGAGAATCCCAAGCAGGCCTTGCACTGTCAGTACGGAGCTGGGTGCGGGGCTCGAACTGCTAAACTGTGAGATCATGGCCTGAGCCGAAATCCAGAGTTGGTCGCTTAACTGACTGAGCCACCCAGGTGCCCCACTTCATTCTTTTTTATGGGCAAATAGTATTCCATTGTGTGTGTATAGTACCACATTTTGTCTGTTAATTCATCATGTGATAAAAATTTGGGATGGTTCCACTTTTTGGCTATTATGGGTAATTCCTATTATGAACACTCTGTCCTAATTTTTATGATGTATGTTTTCATTTCTCTTGGCTATATATAGCTAGGAATGTGTTTGCTAGGTCATTTAACACATAAATTTAAAGCTAGGTAATGAACTAGGGAAATTATTTGCCACAAATATGTATGTACATATGATAACTATTTTATTACTAGGGTTTTGTTCTTTTCTTGTTGATTCGTATACAGTTTTATGTTGTTTTACATAAAACATTTACATAAAATATATAAAGAGCATCTAGACACCATTTATCACAGATGAAATAAAAATTTCTCTTTAACAGGGCACCTGGGTGGCTCAGTTGGTTAAGCAACCAACTCTTGGTTTCACCCCAGGTAATAATCTCATGATCATGGGATCGAGCCTTGCATCAGGCTCTGTGCTGATACCGTGGAGTCTGCTTGTGATTCTCTCTCCCTCTCTTTCTGCCCTTCCCTTGCTCTCACTCACTTTCTCTCTCAAAATAAATAAATAAATAAACTTAAAAAAAGTTTCTCTTTATCAGAGAAACTCAAATTAAACAAGGGGATATTATTTCAATCTAACAATTGAGTAAAGTTGTACTAAAATGATAAACTTCTGTGCAAGTGAGAAGGCCACAGTGAAATGATCATTCACATACACTGCTGGTGGCAGTATCAATTGTTATTTCTAGCAAGTAGTACCTATCAAGATACACTTTCAAAGAGTGCATCCCATTGACCTATTAGTTCCCCTTTTAGGGATCTAATCTAAGGCCCTGTTAAGACCTACTGATAAGGGTGCCTGGTGGTTCAGTGGGTTCCAGCTCTTGATTTCAGCTCAGGTCAAGATTTTATGGTTCCTGAGATTGAGCCCCATGTCGGGCTCTGCCCATGGAGCCTGCTTGGGATTCTCTCGCTCCCTCTCTCTGCCCCTCCCCTGTTAGTTAGCGTGTGCGTGCACACTCTTTCTCAAAAATAAATAAACATTAGGGGCCCCTGGGTGACTCACTCGGTTAAGCATCTGACTGCAGCTCAGGTCATGATCTCTCGGTTCGTGAGTTCAAGCCCCGCATCGGGCTCTATGCTGACAGAGCAGAGCCTAGAGCCTACTTCAGATTCAATGTCTCCCTCTCTCTCTGCCCCTCCCCTGCTCGTGCTCTGTCTCTCTGTGTCTCTCAAAAATAAATAAATGTTTAAAAAAATAAAAAATAAATAAACATTAAAAAAAAAAAAGAAATGCAGAGCTCCTCGGTGTGCTCAGTCAGTTAAGCATCCAACTCTTGACTTCAGCTCAGGTCATGATGTCAGTTTGTGAGTTTGAGCCCCACACTGGGGCATCATAGAGCTGGCATCACAGGGTCTGCTTGGAATTCTCTCCCTCTCTCTCTGCCCCTCCCCTGCTTGCGAGCTCTCTCTCAAAATAAATAAATAAACGTTTAAAAAAACTGCTGATAAGATTTATATACAAGTTTGCTATTATAGCAAAATTATTGGAAGCAACTATAATAAAATAGTATATCTATCAATTGAAATATTGTACAACCATTAATACAGGCTTTCAAGGAGGATTTAATGATGTGAGAAATTGCTCTTGACATAATATTTTAAAATTGCAATAAAATTGATAGAGAATAAAGCCAAATTTCTGTTTGAAATACATAGATATGCATTAATACTGAAGAAAAAACCTGGTTGGTGACTGATACTTATATTTTTGTTGGTGTGATTAGGAGGTTTTATTTTCTTTTTTACTTTTATTCAAACTTTCTATAGTGAATATGTATTAGGAAGAAATTGTTGTAAAGTATATATCCACGTCCTTATCCCAACCAATGGGCCACTTAATTTTTAAACCTTGACATAATAGACTTCCAATATAACCAGAGTGGGACTGAATTTTTTTTCAGTTGGGACCTCTAAATGCTTTTAGTATAAATTTAATACTTAAATTTATTCTGATTTAAAATATAAGTAGCTAGACAAACATTGTTGATTTTAAAAATGAAAGCTATCCAAAGAAAGAATGTTAAATACTTAGATGAAATAATAGAAGCTATATTATTATTTCACTAGAAACTAAAATACTTTTGGTTTAATAACAGCTAAAATGTTAAAGGCAGCATTCCAATCCTTGTCTTAGAAAATAGGGAGACCTGATTTTAAAAACACATGCCTCTTATAATTTCTGGAGAGAGAGGCAGCCAGTGTGGTCGAATGACAGCATATCCCTAGCTGACCCCTAAAGACTTTGCTGGAAAGTGGCTTGGTGTTACTCCCAAGAAAACACTCCAGGGTGAGAGCAGGATGATGCAGGGTTGGCTCTTTGGAGTTCTGTGGGACATGGGGAGTGTGGTTTAGCTTGGCCATGTCATATCCTGAGAGCACAACTTAAGTAAGTTGGATTTCCTTATTATTCATTTCTTCTTTGGACCATGTTTTAGATACTTTTGTGCTCATTAACACCTCTGTTTGTTAATGAGCACGCACAGTGAAGTAGGAAAGACAAAACAGCTTTCTTCCTCCTTTCGTACCCCTCTGTTAGATCACTTGGTGATGTTTGAGTGTGAAGTGGTGTTCCAAAATGAGTTTTTGGAACCCTTAGTGGATTTTCTATATCCAGGCCATCTCCTTATTCCTTACTGTCATGGATAATGGAGAAGTCACTGTAAAAGGAAAATCATCTTCCCAGCTGAAATTTCTCATGGTAGAATTTCAAAGGTGGGAATTTGTATTTTATTTCCCTCCTCCCCTACTGTGGGATCAGTTCTAGGTAAAAACAAACAAACAAAAAAACCAACTCTTCAGTAGTGATGTGACTCTGTTAAAACTATTTTATAGGTAACATAGAGGGATTATGAAATGTCGTTTTAGTTTAGATCTGTAAAAAAAGGTAATGAGAATTCTGTTTTATATTGTTTGCCCAAATCCTTTTAAACATGTTAATCCCTTAATTATTTGTTATTGTAGATTAGGATATAGAGAAGAGTAGAGTGGACATTCACTTAGATGACTTTTACCTGGATTTTTGCTCCCTACACTAAAGCAGTGTTTTGAAATAGATAAAGCACAGAAGTAAAACATAGAGGAAATTTGTTCTAAAAATCAGGCATTACTAACGTAGATGAGTCCTTGCCAAAATGTTTTTACAGTCCTGTCCCTGAACTGTAAGCCCCAGCCTGTGGCCTGTTGTCTAAGTCTGGTATTGTAAATGAAAATCAAACTTAGCCTTGCATCTCAGATATTTCATTCGTGACCATAACTGAACTATTTCTGTAACTGAACAAAAACAAGTAACTGACTTTGGGAGCATGAATAAACTCATGTGTTAGAATTTAAACTTAGTATTAAAATGTCTATTCTGGGTATTTTTTTCACTTCGGGATGAATTATGCATCTTTCATTGAAGTATTAGCTTTAGTTTTGCTCAGATTCTTAGAAATCCCTGACCGTGTAATAAGTCATGTATATATACATACACCCTAGTATAACACCATACTTATCTTTAAAAGAAATGTGAAATGTTAGTATGACTTGAAGAAACTGTTTTCAATAATGCCTTAAATTATTAACAATGAAATATCTAATTTCCTTTATCTTTTGTTTGCTTACTCTTTGTGTCATTGACCTTGGACAATGAAACTAGATCAATTTCATTTTCTACTTAAGTTCACCTTTTAGTTTTCATACATCAGCACAAAGTGGTAGGATTTCTAAAACATTAAGCTATTTACACGGTGTTTAAAACTAGTAAATGCTTAGGATGATTGAAAAAAAATTACACAGGACATTAAAAGTACTACAGTAAAGGCAAAGATTAATACATTTTACTGCATTAGAGTCTAAAACATCTCTGGATCATAAAACAATATGTAGAAAATCCACAGACAGGGAGAAGGTACTTGCAACACATATAACCTGTAAAGGACCCAGAATATATAAAGATCTACAAACCAAGAGGAAAAATGACAACAGTTCATCGGAAAAATAGGCAAGGCATATGAACATGCAATTGACAAAAGCAGAGACACACACACAAACCCAAAATATTTTTTAAATGATCACTTTCACTAGTAACTGGGGAAATGCAAACTAAAGCCACTATAGGAAACCTTTCAGGTTGTCAAAACTTAGTCTGACAGTTTGAATATTAGCAACCATGTGGAGTACTGGGAATCTTGTATGTAACTTGTAGGAGTATAAACTGGTACAACCTCTTTGGAGAGCAACTGGATATTAAGAAAGCTGGTGATGGGGATTCTTTTCAGATCAACAGTTCTGTTGCTTGATATACATAGCCTTGAGAATTTTCTGAAATGTGCACAGGAAGACATGTATAAGAAATTCACTGAGGTACTATTTATAGCAGTGAAAATTTGAAACAGTATGTCCAACAACTGGAAAACAAAAATAAACTAGAGTATACTGAGACAGTGGAATATTACATAGGAGTGAAGATGACCCAATTAGAGCTATTGGTACTAATGGATATACTTCATAAGTATTACAGTATTATATGACTGGTATAAAATTTTAAAATATGAAAAATAATACTCCATATGATGTGTGAATACCAGCATATTCAGTAAGAATGTAGAAATAAGCACTGGAATTTACGATTGTGGTTACCTTGGGTAGGGTATGGAATGGGATTTGGAGTTGGTTCCAGTTGGTTTTAATTTCTTCTTTATATTTGTGTGTGTGTGTGTGTGTGTGTGAGACAATGAAGATTTAAAGAGTAAAAAAAAAAAACAACCAGCTACTTTCAATTTTCAGTGAAAATGAAAACAAAACACATTTGATATTAAGTTACATTTCTCTTCATAATATTCCTTGAAATTTTCATCTTTAAGACCCTAATTTTGCACCAAATCAGCTACTCTGTAATGCAAAGTCCTAACACTATCTTTAAAATTTTTCTCATTTCACAAATTTGCATTTCCTTCTGTAAATTTTAAAAATTAAATATTGTTTGTTGGCCCCATTATTTGAAATGGTCATTTCAGAGATATGGCCTAGGACAAAACTGGGGGTGATTATCTTTCTAGTGCTCTTTTACCGGGCAGAGTTAGGTAGAATCGATGTTTAAGGAATTGTTAGTATGTTGTAATAATGGTGCCATAATATGACTAGCATTCATTTGTACTAGTTTCTTTTCACTGCTAACTACTTCCCCAACGCACTCTTAAATTATCCAAGTTAGGAACCTTAAGATCAAGCAGGGGAGCTTCAATTTTTATTTTAATGTTTATTAATTTGAGAGAGAGAGAGAGAGAGAGGGAGAGAGAGAATTTGAAGCAGGGTTCAGGCTGTCATCACAGAGCCCAATGTGGGGCTCAAACTCGTGAACTATGAGATCATGACCTGAGGCGAAGGCAAACGCTTAACGGACTGAGCCACCCAGGTGCCCCAAGCAGGGGAGCTTTTTTTTTTTTTTTT
Organism: Cryptoprocta ferox; assembly: GCA_028646485.1. NCBI lineage: Eukaryota > Metazoa > Chordata > Mammalia > Carnivora > Eupleridae > Cryptoprocta > Cryptoprocta ferox. The sequence goes on along the minus strand of CM053576.1, from coordinate 60,899,396 downwards.
TTAACGTTTTATTTATTTTTGAGACAGTGACAGCATGAGCAGGGGAGGGTCAGAGAGAGAGGGAGACACAGAATCTGAAGACAGGCTCCAGGCTCTGAGCTGTCAGCACAGAGCCCGATGCGGGGCTCGAACCCACAAACCGTGAGATCATGACGTGAGCCGAAGCCGGACGCTCAACTGACTGAGCCACCCAGGTGCCCCGAGGGGAGCTTTTAAAAATAACTAGCCTAGGCCACATCCTCAGAGATTTTTGTTTAATTGGTCTGGGGGTTGGGCCCAGTCATTAACAAACATGTTTAAATTCTGCAGGTGATTCTGATGTACAGGCCAAGTTGAGAACCGTTGGTTCTTAAATTATGGTTCCTGGACCAGCAGCATTAGTATCACCTGAGAACGTGTTAGATGCGCATCTTCTTAAACCCACTTCCCAGATTTATAGGATTACTAATCCTGGTGGTGGGGCGCTGTCAAGCTTGAAAGTGCATTAAAAAAATGTTTTGGAGTCTTGTTAAAATGCAGATTCTGGTTTGGCTGGTCTAGGGTGGGGTATAAGATTCTGTGTTTCCATAAATTCCCAGGTGACAGCAATGCTGTTGGTCTGAGGATTACATCTTGAGTAGCAAGAGACTCCACTGAAAGCTCCTTGGGCCCCAGCCCAAGCTTGTTGAATCAGAATCAGATTTTTACAGGATTTCCAGGAATGTACATTACAGTGTATGTAATGTAAGAGGAAAATCAGAACATACCAGCATCTAAGGGATATGAGATTTTGCAGAAGCAAAAATCAATATTGTAAAATGCTGCAAAGATAAAGGCAGGATAAAAACTGAAAATGTGTCTTTCACATTGAATTTTTTAAAAATGGTGGTGGCCAGTAATTTCATTGGAGTGGTAGAAGCAGGAGTCAGATAAAAGCATATTGAAGGCCGAATGGAAGATGAGCGCTTGGAGACATGTATATACAAATCTCTAAAGAAGAGAGGTTTTTACAGAGGTCAGGATTTGAATGTGCTTAACTGTTGATAGGAAGGAGGTAGAAGCAGAAAGGGAAAAGTTGAAGATGCTGGAGAGGCAGAAGCTGGAGGCCTGAGGAGATGACACCTACAGCTTCCCTAAGGGAAAGGGAATGGACAGGAGTTCAGAAGAGAGAAGCCCTCGGGGTGGCAGGTGGCTGGGAAGAGGTGGAAGAGAGCGGGACTGGGAGGGGTTGCTCCCCTACCTGGATAGTTTTATTTTTCTGTGAAGTAGGAGCCTACTGTTCAATACCGCTTCTTCCCCCCAGGGGGAAAAAAAAGCTAATTTTTTAATTTCTGAAGTCACTGTATTACTTCGCTTAGTGTCTGTCTCTTTTAATGGAGTACAAACTCTTGTATGAGGACAGGGTATTTCCACCTTTATATCCACAGCTCCCAGGACCTGGCACACAATAGATATGCAATAAGTATTTGCTGAGTGAATGAATGGGGGAGTACCAGTATAGTTGCTCTTTTATTGTAGTTTTCAACTCTGTTGTGAACACACCATAAAATTTTGTAGCCTCTCACTAAAAACGTTTGCTGGGTAAAGCTGAAATGTGAGTTACTAGTATTTTTTGGTAATGAATCTCTTTTCAGGCAAAGTGAGAATTTCAGAGCAGAGAGCATTAGCATAGCCAAGTGGTTGCACTGAGAATGACCAGAAAGTGAAGAAGGGCTGCTATGGCTGGAAGAATGGGAGTTCTCCAGTTTAACACCTGTTGCTTCATTCCTTTCTCGCTCTACAATGCATATTCTGTTCTCCATGGAGATAATTCTCAGAGACCAGGCAGAGCACTCACAGAGGAGTGTTCTTTGTGACAGAATCGTCAGTCAGTCTATATCTTTATCAAAGAAGAAGCTTTGTTGTAGTGGGATTCATTGAAATAGAATCTTTAAAGTGAAATTATCTCCTAAAATGTAAGTTTATGAAAGTTCTTAACAATTTTATCTGTGTAGCCACAGGGCCCTGAGGAAGTTTTTGGTATTCTGGTTGGGTCTGATATTGACTGTGTGCGGATGGATAGTCTACAGACTAAAAATAGTGGAATAAGATTATTCCAAAAATGTTTGATTCGGACATTCAAATAGATAAGACTTTCTGTTTTGGTGAATACATAATTATGTGTGGATAACTGGCATACTAAAAGAGAATCTTGGATGTAATTCTTAGTGTAAAAAACTACTATCTATATAATACAATAATGTTCCTATTAGAAAGGATTCTTGAAAATCCAAATATAAGATTGTGCTAGATAATTATAGCAATCAGGAAGAGAAATAAAATGTGTAAATATTGGGGGGGCCACTTCTGAGAATTTAAAAACTATATCCTGAATATCTGATGTCTAATATTTTAAGGAATATTAATGAACTCATCGTATATGTATATGTGTCTTGGGGTAGGTGTTGGTCATGGTCTTTAAGACTACCACAGGTTAAAAAAAGACTATCACAGATAGAAATTTAATTACTTGTAAGATTATATTATATCTTAAATTCAAGGGAAGGCATTGTGACAGGACGCCTTAAATGCATAGTCCTGTAGAAAGGACTGTGAGGTTTATAGAATTTAGGTAAGAAGTGAACCCTGTCTACGTAGTGATGATAGTGTGATGCAGAGACAGGAAAGATGGCCTCATTAAATAACGGCCTGGGTTCACTCACAGCACATTTCTCCCTGAGATCTCTCTTACGTTGTGGATAGTTGTGTAATAGTGTCTTTCTTTCTGGTGATCATGGAAAGGAATTCTAAGGGGAAAAGTCTGGATTGAGGAAAAAGTATACTGATGAGAGGTTTTTGGGGAGAGGGGCTACTCTCAAGAACTTTAAATATTACATTACAGGCAAGAAAAGTTCATTTGCCTGCATTTGTATAGAACGAAGATTGCTTTCTTAGTTCCACAGAAAGAAATGCATGTGTCATTTGTCGTGTTGAACAGCCAACTTTAGAAGGGATCTTTGGTTTTGGGTGAGACAGTAGGCTAGGTGGCTGCGTTCTCTGTGCACTACTAACTCTGGTGATGTATTTTCTTTAATAATCCACATCAGGCTCCCAGGCTGTTTATTGTATAGTATTATTAAAAAGATGTATTTCCCTTTCAAATGTATAATTGAAAGGGAGAATTTTTTCTGGACATATACAAGGCTTTTGTTTCATTATTTATTTGGAATAAATGGGGCCAGACGGTATGAGTGCCGTTAGGTTTTGTTGGAGGGGGGCTTGCAAAGACTTTTTGAGGCATGATGTGCAAGTGAGTGTTTTCAAATCTCAGAGGTGTGATTATGTCATAACAGCCATAACCTCTGGGCTTGCTTTATTACGTTTATTAAAACAAATCTGTGTGGGGGTGCTATGTATATTTTGGTGATGAGGGAAATGAGGTGGTTAATTTATTATGTGAACAGCACTTTCAGCTAACCACAGCGTGATTCACTGAGAGAATGGTGGAAAAGCCTCGCTCTGTAGAAATGACTGCTTTTTTGATTTGTGGACCATAACTATCAATGCCAGAGCATGAAGTTTATCTACAAAATGGTTCTCTCTCTCTCTCTCTCTTTTTTCCTGTAATGTTTCTGTCCAATTTTAAACCTTAATTTTTTTCCTTCATTTTATTTTGGGCATTTGCTGAATATGAATGATCTAAATAGTCCTTGCCAGCAAGTTAAGGGGAAAAAATAAAAGAAGGGATCCATGTGTTAGAGCATTAGAGAAGTTGGTAGCATCTTTATGGTTTCCAAGCAGCCCGTACATTCCTCTTAGGAGGACTTCATAAAGTAAATCAATATTAAAAACCTGCAGCCAATGAGGATAACTACCTGGTGTCAGATATGAGTTAAGGAAAAGTGAGGAACCTATCGTTCTTCCCTTTTGTAGGATGTGTTTAGAAATGTACTATTTTGGAACACTATTGTGGAAAAGGAAATCATTCTCATGCAGAGTAGTTTCTGACAAATGTCTATTGGGAAGTGGGACTTGGCTGTGGGAGGAAGTGAGGATGTTATGCCACATAGAAGCACACACAATATACAATAGAATCAAGGGGTGCCTGGGTGGCTCAGTAGGTTAAACATCTGACTCTTGGTTTCATCTCAGGTCATGATCTCATGGTTGGTGAGTTTGAGGCCTACTTCGGACTGTGCACTCACAGTGGTGGCGCCTGCTTGGGATTCTCTCTCTCTCTCTCTCTCTCTGCCCTTCTCCTGCTTGCACTCTGTCTCAAAATAAATAAATAAACTTAAAAAATAAAGGAATCAAAAGAAGACCTGTCCATCCAATGAGTGAGCACACAAGGTATAAAGCACTTGTATATTCATAAACAGCCATTGCAAGATCAGGAAATGTGTGTTTTCTCTGGACTTACGCCATAGCCAGCATGTGATGATGTGAACCTGCCCAGAGAGAGAGTGGAAAATAGGTCATCTTCCTGGCAATATTTTTGAAAGACCCCCTTCATTTTCCAGATGTGCCACGTACCAACCATTCACAAACAGAAAGTCTTGGAAATCAGGCATTTAATTGATAAGAATTCATTAAAGCATTTTCTATTTGGGATATTACAAGGTTCCACGAAAGCAAGGATGATCATCAGTTTTCTGTTTTATTTCTGCTGCTTCGGAGTGGCACACCGCATTTTTTTCAGAGTCCTCAATTTGCTCTAAAAATTATGTCATTCGCTCGTAGCACTTCCCTGGAGAGTTGGTAAAGACCGGGAGAAACATTATTTGTGTAGTTTCAAGGCAGAGTTTAGAGGAGGGAGGTCCAGGCCTGTGGTTTATGTAAACAGAATAGGCTGGGAGGGGGCACTGGCACCCTTGGCTAGGTTGTTACTCCGTCATCATGAGCAGTCAGTCCTGGTGAGAATGTGTACACTCTGCGACTGCTCCAGCCCCAGTGATTAGTAATGATCATTCATGGGCCCAGACTGGGGTAGACATTTAATTTTAAATGGAATTGGATTATAGGCCAAACTTCATTTTAGTGACGTTGGTTGGGGCTCTCAAACTTTTGAGACATTGAATGAAACTATGTTTTGGACATTCCAAGAGACGTTATGTTTGATTCCATGTCCGCTAGCCTTTACTTGGCTCAAAGTGGATTTATCTTCATAATAGTTTGGTTACTTTTTAAAAGATTGAAATTTTAAAATTATTCTTGGGAATTGGCTTTGCAAAGTCCGTTACTCTGCCTTCCCCTCCTAAATGCCCATCACAAGCATACGCAGAGCATAGCAGTTATTTTAAAAGCAGGGATAATGGAGAAACCTTAATTCCAAGCATGCCCTCCATTTTTCTCTGCCTTCCTCAGCATTTTCTCCTGCTGAGTCCTTTTGCTTATGTGCCTCTTTCCTCATCTCCCTTCCAACCTCCTGCGAGCTGCTTTTTGAAGAGGTAGTTTGCTCCCTAGTCCCTTACTCGGGCCCCCCCCCCCTTCATATGGTGTGAAATACAACCAGGCTTTAAAAAAAGTGATTCCACCCTCGTTTACGATTTGAAACCTACTCAGATATGTGTTGACAAATTTAAGCAACTTTGAGTTTTTCAAAATAGAAATTTATGGGCATGTTCCCAGAGTAGCATTAACCGAACACAGACCCACTGATGGCAGCAGAATACAGAAGATATCCAGCCCAATCTGCTAGATGGTAAGAGCATGATTTTAAATAAAATGGAACACTGTGGTTGTGAGAAAGACAGGAGCTATCTTCTTATGGAGAAATCCTCTGTTTATCATTAAGTTTGCAAAGGAAAGTTGGATTCTAGATTAAAATACTTGGTTAGTCATACCTGGGACGCATTAACTACGCCCATTGGCATATACTCCTCCTTGGATTGGGGTAGTTATAATTCAGGGTGTGTTTAATCAAAATTTCCCTGAGAGGTAAAGCTTCTATATGGATAGGGAACCTGCCTACCACTGAAATTGCATGAACATTTTCACTGGCCTCCCTCCTCATTTCAGTGTGGTTCAGTGGAAAGAACAGAGGGGCCCAGGTGATCAACCAAGGTGATCTTACCTTGGTTTTGCTACGTTTGCTGTGTGACTTTAGGAAAGTAATTTTACTTCTTCATGGCTTGGAAAATAAAATAAGGTTACCTATATGCTTTCTGAAAGGGTGTTAAAAGGAAGTAATATATATGTATTAAAACATACACACACACACACACACACACACACACACACACAAAGGACATGAAAGTGCCTGAAGGTGCAAATGTGAAAGTGATTTTGTTTCATATGATGAGGCCATCAAATAAATAGATTCCATTTATGTTTGTGGGTTTTTTTTTAACCTGTGATGTTAAGGTTCTTTTTATTCCTATTATTGATTCATATGCTAAGCTTATCAAGTATTCCAAGAATCATTTAATTTCAAGTTACAAGGGACCTTAGAGCCCACACTGGCAGATCTAAGCATGTTCATTCCCTTCTGCTAAAAGGGAGGATAGAAGAAGCTATGGGGAGAGTTTCCAGAACAAAGGATCAGAGTGGCAGCATTGCTGTGGTCATAATCCAAGAATGAGGAAACAGGCCCATTGCCTGAGCTGCCTCTTATAAATAGTAATGACAGGACGTGTTGCACAGGGAAAGATAGCCATTTGAAGTTGAATTGGAAAGTACACTTTAAACTTCTGTTAGTTATTACCTACAGAATTTTCTTGTAAGTCTGTAGTGCTTTACTTGTTATCCTTGTGTATCTGATTCTTCTGTTGTGGTTTGCATCTAATGTTTAAATCGACTCAGTATTTTGGAGGTGGTAGGGGAAGGAGGTGGAATCGTTAAAAACAAACACCACAGCAACAACAGAAACAAACCCCTTGGTTTGGTGGGATGCACGATCTAGTTATGGGTTGTCAATAAGAAACAGCTGTTTGTTTGCTGACAGCCTGCCTCGCCTCTCCCATAATCAAGCTGTTTCTCATCATATAATTACCAGCTCTTTAGTATTTGAGGCTTGTTGTGGATTTATAGTCGGTTATATAACGTTTGCCAAAACGTCATAGTTTAGATAAAAAATTAGTGACTCCCTTGTAGTCGTTCTACTGAAATATGAATGTGGGCTGTAATAAAAGAAAGATGCCTGAAGAGACTTCTGAAATTCATTTCAAACTCAAGGGAATGTGGGGTGTGTGTGTGTGTGTGTGTGTGTGTTTTCTAAGGAGGGAGTATCACTGTTAAGTCTCACCCGACCATCTCGTAGACTCTGTCGCCAATCGGAAAAGCGTTCAGTGTTCTCTTCATGAGTGTAGTTAGGCAGCGCAAATGTGGGTGGCAGGATTGATTTCGTGCTGATCCAGAAGGACATGGTTTCGTTCTCCCATTTGTTTGTTCTTTTCTTTTCTTTTTTTCTGACTTCTCAAAATCTTGTTCTGATGTTGAAGCCAGGATTGAAAGGACATAAAGTCAAGTTTCAGTTCTCTCAGAGTCCAAGGTGATGTTTCAGCCTCCTGGGTAGCTTTATTAGTTGAATCAAAGCTGAATGTGCCTCCTACCCTAGAGAATCTATCTAGGACATTTTTATAAACAGACCCCTTTTCAATCTGGGTTATGCTGAGTGAGGTCCTTTTTGAAATAAGGGTAACCTGTGTTTTAGGAAAAGAAGCCAGAAAGGTGAAGTTTTCATTGCTCCATTTAGTTTTACTCTTCAAAATAGGGCAAAAACATTTCCTAATCATGCTTAAGTCACAGCTCCTCTTGGAATGAAAGTTTCTGTCCTTAGTCTTCTTATAGTGCAGTTACTTCAAAAAAAAAAACCCTTTTGAAGACTATAGTTCCACGGATTTTAATTTTCAAAGACTCCAAAGTAATGTTACAACTTCTCCTTCCTTTAATAGGTCTAAAATTACAATGGAATTTAGAATGTTTTCAGTAACTTTCTCTCTTTGATCTCAAAGTCACTAATAAATAATAATTTTCCTCTCTCTATATATAATATTTCTCTTGAAAGATAATATAATATGGGAATACTAAGTGCTCTTCTTGATAGAAAGTGTGACTAGGAAAAGGGAATACTTCAAAATTTGTAAAAAGTAAAATTTTGATGGGAAAAGTATATTTTGTATGGGTATAGTTTTTATTTATATTTTTTAGGGGTTCATATTGTATCTTTCATCAGAAGCCCACATCTATTCTTTTCTAAAAGCATAAGTCAGAGAAATATTTTACTTTAAAAGGTTATGTCAAAATGCTTGCTCTCTAATAGTTAGTGATTCCAAATGTCAGTGGGAATTTGACCGACAATGATTTCGCCAGGTGGCCAGTGATAGTACTTAGGATTATTACCAGAAGGTGAAATGTTCTGATTTTGTGTGTGTGTTTAATACATCATGAGAATGATATTTCATAAAGCTACTTAAAACTAATTACAGTTACTATCAGGGCAAGATTTAATTCTTGATTTTAACACATGGGCTATGCCATGAAGTTGGTATCCAAAATTAAAAGATTATGTCTAGTTGAATCGGAACAGGTAGGAAGTGATGGAGTAAAAAAAATGAATTATTTTCCTTTGTGCAGCTGTGCATATATTCTTAGGGCTGCATTAGTTAGCCAAAATCTGTTGTCTTAGTAGTACTCAGGTGCATAATTCAGTCAAATGAATCACAGATGATCCATTTTAGAAGCCCTTTACTATTTGGGTGTTAGGAAGATAATTTAGTTGTAATTTTAAGAAAATTACTGAATAGTATATTGAATTTTAGCTCCCCCAAATCTATGTGGACAAAAATTATTGTTATAAATAAAAGATGTACAGATCCTTTATTCCAACTACCTGTTTCGGGGGGCGAGGAAGGAGATTTAGAGATGTTGTAGGATGTAATTACAGTTTTCTATTTTGTTTCTCTGTTAGACCTTTCTGTTTGGAGAAGCTTTCTTAAAAACTATGCTAAAAATCCATTGTTATAGAGCCATTAAAAGCGCTGTTTTATTATCCAGTGATTAATATCCATGACCTTTATTTTTGGATCAGGTTCATAAATATATACATTTTTCTATGTCAGTCATTGTCTAGAATTTCATTTTTGTTCTGCTTTCCATTACATACCATGAATTATATAAAATTAATTTAATCGCTCCTACAAACAGAAATTAAATGTGCCCTAATCCAGAGTTACGTTGTTTGCTTTTACAACTGTAAGTCATAAGTAATTAATTTTCCTTGGAAAATTAATTCACTTACCATTCCCAGTAGCATCATGTGTTGACACAGGGTTATACATAGTTTAATATTTTTCTTCAGCATGCTGGCCTCAACTTTAGAAGACCTTAAATGAAAACAAATTAAAATTGACTCAACTGTATATAATTTGGAGTTATTTAAAATAAGTGTTGTTGTTATTGCTATCATCCAGTGATGACTCGAGAATTACATTCAAACTTTGCAAAACCTCCATTAGTATATTAACAAGTCTGAAACAATAGTAGCCATTAATAGTTTCTGTTCCTCAATTCTGAATAAAACAGTGTATACAACAGCCATCAGACAGCAGTAGTATGGTGTTTTACCGTCACTTAATGGCTGGGAAAGCAAAGCAGGTAACTTACTTGCTGTACATTTTACCACCTAGAATATCATCCATCATATCTGATTCTTACAGAGCTTATTTTCAGTATCCGACATCCGTCAGGAGACTGATTGCCATCAAGGTCATCTTGAAACATCGACTATGAAAGATATCTTGTTTTAAACCCCTAAATTTTTTTATTTTAATGACTGCCTTTCTCTCTCTCCTGTTTAATACTTTTTTCCCTTTGCTTTCCATAAAGGCTAATGTGGAAAATGAAATAAGCAAAAGTCTTTTAGTTAAATAAGTTAGGTTTCCCCTAGCTGCTTCTTATATTCTGGGAACTCAGAAAATATGAGCAAACCAAATTTAGCTTTTATTTTGCATTTGCCAGGAGGTTATTTTGTAAGGGGTGATTTTTTTTTTCTGGTTCATAGAACTCTATAAAACATATAGTGTTTATTACTTTATTTATATTTATTTAAGTCACTAAGGTGAAACTCTAGTGATGGTGGCAATGTTACAGTTTTAACAAGTGGGGGCTTATTTTATAAAGGTGCCTTTGTGGCCACAGCTTTCAAAAATTCAGGGGGTTAGCAGTGAAATGCTCTTTATGCCTTTTGGAAAGAAAATCTGCTGTTAAATTCCAGTGTAAAAGTACTACTATAATACAAAATTACCACTGTTATTTTTTTATTATTTTATTCATTGTTACAATTTTTTTGATCTGTACTCTCAGGAGTGAGCTATGTACATTCCAAAGCTGCGTGAGGAAAAAAAGTGTTTGACTTGCTACTTCTTTCAAAAGGAGGATGACTGAGGAGTCCCATTCCCTGTGCTTCAAAGGGTTTCTCTGAGTGGCCTTCAGAGTTATGATAATGACTTTCTTTTTTATCATCAGACAAAATGAAACAGTCGCATGTGTCAAGTCATGTACATTTATGCTTATGCTCTGACTCAAACACAGAGTGTTACACCGTCAGGTTTAAGGGAAAGCAGTCTTTCAAAATTTATGTAGGCATTTTAGGCAATCATCATTCTAACTTTATCTCTGAGTCTCTCATCATATACCCACAGTATGATCACCTCTAAATATGTATGATAATGTGTGCATTCTCACACAGTTTCAAAACAAAATGCCTTTGCCTTCTTTCAGAAATGAATACAACAGGATTAATTTATCCTTGTTTTGGGATGGAAAAGTAAACGTGTGCCGGTAGATATTTGCTGGTATAAATCTGCATTGTATTTCATAATATACTCTCTCAAAACATTACATTTAAATGGGAAGACTTTGTCATGTCCTTTATGGACTTTTATTTTGTATCAAAATGAATACCTTTTAGAGAAACATTTATTTTTATATTGAGCTAAGAAGGGTAGAGGGTTGTATGTGGTGTGCGTACACAAAAAGGTTGCAAGCATGTGGAGAAAAGAAGTGCTGAGTTTCAGCTACATGGTTATTTTACCCAAAGCTGGCAAATGCACATATAATGTTAAAATGTGCAAGAATTATGGATTCAAGAAACAGTGTTAGGAGAAGCAAAATCTTTCCATGATTATTTTGTTGATTCAATTAGAATAGAACTAATAAGACCTGGTGGTAGAAATAGGAGTGTTCTTTTTAAAAAGTGTATAATATGGAGGTAGTACAGAGCTTATAATTTGCTGAAGAATAGTTGTGACAGATGTTAAAAACTATTTGTGACCAGTCGACAAACAAGTGTGTCTGTGTCAGGAGGATTCTGAGGAACTTGGAGCACATGCTGGCTTGGGTTTGGTCAATAAGATTTTATATTTAATCTGTAAGCAGAGGATAAATAATAGCTCCCTAAAGCATGGTGAAAGTGGATTTTGCAGATTGCTGATACCTGTCACAGAATGACATTGATGTCTTATAACACGCTACTCTTCAAGAGTCCTTAAGCAATGCCACTAGTAGAAAAACAAACTTGTACTTAATGAGATGTACAGCTACTACGTTCTGTTCCACACTGCTCTTTCAGAGGACTAAACATAATGAGTTTGTACTTCTATTCACAAAAGTAATACTTAAAGGGGGTGTATAGAAAGATAAAATGGCAATTTACCACCATCTGAGATTTATGGAACTTCTCCAGATCCTTCAAACGGAGCCATGCTCCTAGTCACATCCATTCGACCTTAATCTTACACATCAACGTGGGATAGGTTGGGGATTACGTTTTTGCTTTTACTAGAAACTCAAATAAAATGGTCGTCAAGGTAGAGAGTACTCCATGGGAATATCCTGTTTTTATGCTTCTTTTAATTTTATATACGTCCTTTTGGCTATAGTAAACAGCTTACCTAGATATTGCTCTTTTCTTTTGCAAGCACCGTTCATCGTTTTGTATTGCCTTCAGTCTGATCTATAAGAACCCTGCTTCAAAAGACTCTGTGTATATATAAGAGTGCGGAATAATTTAATGGTCCCCTTTTGATGGGTTTAAATGACCTAGAGACTTATGTTAATTGCGGTATATGGATTTCCTCATTTGTCCTACTAAACCTGCTAATCAGAAGATGAAAGTGGTAGGAGAGCCTTTAAGTAATGTCCTGTCTCCAAATTGTCGTGTTGTGTTTGCATATTAACCCAGAACATTTTTTTCTGTAGTGTGTGTGTGTGTGTGTATGTGTGTGTATACATAGGTATACACACACATACACACACGTATGTATATTAGAGGAATCATTTTTGGATTCTGATTTTTATTAAATTTGCAAAAACTACAAGAACCTCTTACCAATAAACATTGCTACTACGTTTATCATCTTTAGAAAGAACACTAGTTAGAAACTATTTAATTTTTTTGTTTTAATATTTATTATTTACCAAGTATTTAATATTTACCAAATTTATAGGAATCCTGACAGTGTTGTTTTATTTTTTTTCCCTCCATATATGTAAACAGAATGAAGTTAAAAATAACTGGTGATTCCCCCCTGGAGTAATTAAAAGAAAAGTAATGTACTGTGTTTGCTAATAGCAATCTTGGAAGTTATCTTAAAGTTATTATATACTCTATGTGATATAACGTGGAAATAAGGAAGGAAGATAGAAAGACAGACTCTTCTAGCTAATAAGAGAGTTTCATTCTAGAGGGGCCACCAAAGAGTCTGTCATGATTGACAAGTATTCTAGTGGCGTCTTTCTTCTCTTTTTCTCTCTTTTTTTTTTTTTTCCTATAGCAGTGTTGAAGTTAGTCAAAGTATATATACAAAGCTGAGTGAATACCAGTTTCCCCAGTACAGGGGCTATTTTTTCAGGAAGTCTAACTCAAACCAGATGTTTTGCCTAGACCCAGAGTTTGTTGCTGCCAAGCATCTCATCAGAGGTCAGAGTTCTGGGCTCCGGGCCCTGCTAGAATTCTTTCACAAATTGCTATTCGGTGAGGTTTTAATCCTAATGGAAAGAATAATGTGCTTGTAAAATCTACAGTTATTACAAACACAGTATACATATTGTGGACTTCAAATGACTACATATTTCATTCCCATAAACAGGGAACACAGATGAATGCCTTGTGTGATAGCTTTAGACATTCTAACTAAAATCTAGTATACAATTTATACCACATTAACCATTTGCATTTGTAATACCCCCATAAAAGTAACTGTTATCTTTGGGTGACAACTGGTAACCAACTCGTGCCCCCCTCTCCCACCAATTTTTTAAAGAAGCTCTACAACTTCATACAGCTGTTCAAATGCAAGAATTAAAAGCATTTGGAACTAAATATTGGATATTCTCTTAGGAACATCTATGAATGCTATAGCACTAAGTGAAAAGTTCTTAAAGTAGAGCGAAAGATGCCATTGCGCCAAGGCTTAACTGTCCCGTATTTGGAAACACATGTATTAAAACTGAATTCATTTACTCACATTAGAATGAAGAGTATTTCTTTGTGATGGAGAATGTGATTGGTGTATAGAGCTGACCTTGAATTGCAGCTCTTTTGAAAAGATCAAGGAAGACTAGTGAGATTTATTGTATCTCTGCTTACTTAATTTTGTATGCACATGGTATTAGGTGCTTATTTTGAGTCTTTGCTGTTGCCCAAGAAAAATTCCCAGGTAGATAAAGAAAGGTGTGTGAAACCAGTTAAGTATGTTAATTAGGCCATACCTACTAAAATTAAATCTGCATTTGGGATAGATTTGTGTTAATTTTGCGGCAACAAAACGGAGAGACTACATTTCTGAAAATGAGGGAAATTGAACTTAAAAAAATATAAGACAGCAGATTCGAGCATCCCTGGATTATCTCATACCAATATGAAAACACTTTTTGGTTTAAATAGTTTGTAGCATTTATTTGGGAATTGGAGTCTAATTTCTAAATACCACCTGTTTGTTTTCATATTTAAGTGTCAACAATAGGGGGCATCATAAATATATAAACAAGGCTCAAACAGGTTCTCCAAATCTTCCAAATACATACAATTTGGTTAACCTTGGGAACCCAGAAAATTCTAATAGAACCTTATGTGTGGTATAGGTAGTACCTTTTAAACTACAGTTTTGAGTTTACCTTTCATTTCTACAAAAGAAAATCAATGTTAATATCCTCTCTCCTGCACAGACAACTGCACTGGTGTTGAGAGGAGTCATCATTCTATGAACTTTAAATTCTCCTCTTAGCTGCCAACGCGTGGAAAAAAAAAAATAAAAAGATTTGTGGAAGCGTGCGATGTAAAAAGAAAATGTCTGCAGGGCATTTGTGTTGCATCACTCTCTTCTCATTGTGCAACAGTTTTTAAAAGCTATTTTCTGACTAATCTGTATGCTGCTTTATGCCTCTGAAGATCTAGCGTGCTGGCAGATCTTCTCCAGAGTCTTACTTTCTGATGTGCGTCTCCCTAAGTCCTAGCTCCTTCCACATAAACTCCACATATAGTCTATCATATTTACTACTCTGTTATGTAGTTTCACCTTATTATAGCATTGCTTAGAAGGGATTTTTTTTTCTTGGAAGAAAGGTGCAATATCACATGTTTATTATCTTTGATGTTCTGAAAAGTGAAATAATGTTTTTTTTAAATTTGATTATAAACTATAATTGGTGACCTCCCCCACACTCATAAAGACAGGTGATACCATCATCAGTTTCTGTGAAGAGGTCGAAAGGAAATGTCAAAACTTGAGGCTACATTTCATTCTGTATTGTATAATCATTCAAGTGCAATTAAAAGAATAGTCTGAGGCTGTGATGTTAATGAGAAACAAACAATTTCATATTAATGAGTTCCCATTTGCCAATAATTCTGTCATTTGTAACTTGAATCAGTCATCACCCCTGCAAATAGCCCTTTCAAGACATTATTTGCAATTTTGCCCTCTGTTTTCTGTCCTTGATGTTGTGAAAATGGCCGTCTACTGTTACAGGAATGAAAAGAGATCCCGTTCAAACATCTTTTGTGTTTCCACTTTCAGTGAAAAATGTTTTTCAAACCTGCAGCTGGTTATTTCTGCAGGAGTTCCCACTTATGCTCAGATTTGATTGACATTTTGAAATGGCAGCTTTTCATGAAAAGCTGTTAACTTGTAGAATTCAGTTATGGTACTAAGACAGACTGACTTTGTTCTGTGGCTGGGACCTGTCCAAACTAAATAGAACCCTGCATCTGAATTTAATAGTGCTACTCAGCCAAGATAGGGCAGTTTTTCCTTTTTTTTTTTTCCCCTCCAAAACTCTGATGCTTCTTACGTGTTCTAAAAGTAACTTGATGGATATTCATCCCAACATCTTTCTGTTCTATAATTGCTTTAATTGACATATATAGTCATTCTCTTGCTTCCCCCCCTTGAACATCTAATGAACTAGGACAATGCTTTATTTTAAGATATGATGCTGAGAAGAACTTATTTCACAATTAGTGTTAAAAAGCACAAAAAATTTAGGAATATTATAATTGTTTTCTTCCAGTATAGTGATCTAAAATGTTTGGAAACATGTTCCTACCAGGACTTACAGATTTATTCGTTCTGTGAAAATATTTTGTAAACCATTTTGCATATGATACTATCCAAATATAGTTTATTAATATTATTTCCTCATTTACTCAAATAATTTTACCTTTAATTTCAAGGCAAATGTGCTATAAACCATGGGAATCACAAAGAACGTGATCCCTACCCTTAAGGAACTGTGAATTCAGTATCTTCTTATTAAACTTAACTGATAATTAGTGCTTCCAGATGCACCAATTTATAACATCTAGTGAAAATGATGTTTAATTTTTCAAACGCCTCGCTGTTCTTGTACTTGGTTTCCATATAGTAGTCTCATGAGATGAGTAAGAAAATTTAGTATCCTAGTCCTGTGTGGTTTTTTTGTTTTGTTGTTGCTGTTTAGGTGTGTGTATGGTCCCACGCTATCCTGTTAGGAAATGTAAAACTCTGGTTTCACATCCAGATTTGGGGGTACCATCTGTTGTGTTATGTGGGTCTCTTGAACCTGAACATGATACCTGATTTCACCTGTCTTAAGACAGAGACTTGATACAGTTAATTACTAAAGACCCTGATCACTTTTAGGAAGTGATCAGCTTTACCCCTCCAAGTTTAATTAAATAGGTGACTGGGGTATGATTATACAGTTTGTATTAACTATAGCTGGTGAATCGCTACTGCTTTACTTTTAGGTAGATAGATTTCACATTCCACAGCACATCCCAGTGTGAGCTAGAGCTCAGCAGTAGCCCCTCTGAGAATGTTGATGTAAGTAAGATGCAGTGTTTTAATTTTTAGTCCTATACTTCTGAAGCGGAAAGAAATTCACAGTTGATGTTGGTTGAAAACATTGCTAGGATGATCATTTTAATAGTTGCCTGGATTTTAATTTCTTTTGATGATGTTTAAGGCGTAGTTTTGGCATCTTAATTTAACATATGTGTTAGACATATCCATAGATTCATAGTTGGCAAACAGATAGCCAAAAGGCATTCCTTAATCTTTCTGTGGGATTAGTTACTGATGTAACTATTTCAGTGTTCAGATTGACAATATCTATCAAGGGACTTTAAAATGTCCTTTTTCATTTTGACCAGTTCTTGAGGGGGGGACAATTATGTCCTAAGGAAGCAGGTTAATTTTTAAATTTTATGCATAAACATATTCTTACAGTGTTACCTATAATTAAATACTGAGAAAGCAAAAGAAAATGTTCGATTTTTAAAAGGACTATGGATTACTAAAGTATGTCCATATAACTGAATAAGCTACAATTATTTAAAGTTAAGTTTCCAAAGAATTTTAAATCAAATGTCCAAATATTCAGTCAAAAACTTGGATTTATATTTGTATTACAAGAAGAAAAATATGCCTAGGAAAAGTTGAAGGAAAAAGGAAAATCCCTGAACATTAAGATCAGTTGTTCCTCAGTGATAAGATTGTATATGTTATTTTCTTCTCCTTTATGCACCTGCGCCGTTTCCTAATTTGCTATAATTAAAACATATAACTCTTATTCTGTGGGGGAAAAAAAGATTTATTAAAATGAGAAACCTAGAGAAAATCATAGCGACACATTGGAATCTTAAAATCCTGTTTTCTAATTTCTTTCCAAGAGGCAGCTTGAGAGCTTGAATAATGGTCTTAGCTCAGGAGGTGAAAACCAGTTGCCTACACACCATAGTCCACTAGCAGAGGATTTCATTGGACTAGCACTGGAATTTTAAAACAATTTTTAACTTTGATTGCCCTTCGGAGAGGGCACACAACCAGTGTACCACCAGCCCCTACCCATCTCTGTCATAATCCTGGCCTGAGTCATGTAACCTCCCAGGCCTCTGAGATGCAAATACTGTATTTGTGCAGGCTCTGTGCCTAATGCTGAATACCTGTCTCAGTAGTAGAATGATCCATTCCAGTTTTGGGGTTTTGTTTTGCTTGCTCAATAGATGAGAATGGTGGTGGTGGTGGTGGTGGTGGTGGTGTTGATCATAGCAGCTAGCATTTGTTGAGCCCGTGTTCTGTGCCAGGCTTACAATAAAAGTTAGATTAACCATATAATCTAATTTTCACCGTACTGTAAGGCCAGGTGCTATCTTTTTCTCCATTTTATCGAGGAAACAACTGAAGCTCACAAGGTTAAAAATCTGTTAATAGTAGAGCCAAGATTTGAAGCTAAGTCTACTTTGATTCAAAGTCTGTGCTCTTAATAGTTAAGTTGTATGCATACTTAATATAATTGAGCATCACTGGGCATCTTTAACTATGCTGCTTATGTTATCGAAGAGAGGACTTGGTTACAATTGCCATTCTTGTTTTTGCCTATCACAAATGAATGGAGAAAAGGGTTTTGGTAGTATTCTTTATACTTTTGTTAAGCAATAAACTATGTTACTTCATTTTTAGTTTGTAACTATAGACTGTATGTTAAGATATAGAGAGGAAATACTGGCATTTACAATGAAAACTTGGTATAAATGTTATTTTCTGTACTAAAAAATAGTATACCTGTTTTTTAATTTAAAATTATGTTGATTTCAAACAATATAATTTTTATATGTTCAGTCCCTGTTACAGAACATATTCAGGAACATTACATAATCCCTATCATAACTATCTAACTAAAAACAAGGCTCTCAAGTACTTTGGTACCTAGCTTTCATACTTCTATCTACCTAATATCTATTATCTCAAATATATGCTTTATTTTACCTTTTGGTTTTCTTTTGGCAAAAGAAACCAATTTGGGGATTCTGTGGAGAGGGAGAAAATTGGTTTATACCAATAAAATAATGCTTTCCAGAATTTTTAATAATCTCATGAGGGTTAAGTCATGTAACTCTGATCTCTGAATCCCATTTAGGAACTGGGACATGTCATTTTCAAATTATTTACATGTGATGGGAAAAGGAAAAAAAATAGAAGTGATCTCTGCTTCAAACTCTTCAGGGAAAGGGTGTTCATTCAGCAAACACAAAGCATTTATTACACTAGTAGCACATGGAATGTTCAGAAAGAGGAAAAAGCAGTAAGTAAAACCCTCCCATTGACAGATAACTGTTTGGAGGTTTGCAAGAGGTAAATGCTTTGACTTCGTGCATGTCAAAAAGGTATTTGACTCTCACACTTGAATAATAATTTCCCTGGGGGTAGAATTTTGGTTGAAAATAATTCTTCCTCTGAGATTTTGTTGCTTCCATTCTATTGCTTTCTATCATGTAGTGGTATTGGTGGTGATCCGATTCTCATTCCTTTGAGGGTGACCTGTTTTTTACATCTCTGGAAATCTTTTTTCATTTTCCTTTATATGCCTAGGTGCTTGTCTCTTTTCATTCATTGGGCTGGACACTTGTATCTTTTATAATCTGAAGATGTCATTTGGCTCTGGTAAAATACCTTGTGCTATGCATTTGATTTATTGCCCTGTGTTTTCTCTAACTTTGCTAAGGAAGGTAAGGGGCATCTTAGGTGGAATCGGTCTCTCTTTTCTGAAATTCTCAGCTTTTGATTTTTGTCATTGTTGCCCTGGGGGAGCCCACAACTCTATCTTCCAATCGTTTTATTTTGAATATATCATTCTGGTAATCTTATTTTTAATTTCTAAAAAATGATCTCTAGATCTGTACTTCCTTTCTTATGGTATTACTTATTGTTTCTTTGTTTTTATTTTTAGCTACAACATTTTCTTTTATTTTCCTAAGAATGCAAACCAGAGGGATTTCCCCTCTATCTCCTGCTTTTTTTATTTGTTTGTTTTGTTTTGTTTTTCTGTTAGTTACCTTGATACTTCTTGGAATGGAGACTTTTTCTGTTTTTAAGAGAGCCTTGGTGATCTCTTCCTATTAGAATATGGCCATATGAGGCCAGATGGAACTTTGCTATATGCAAGTAGAGTTTGGTTTATTGTGATCTCTTGAAGAGAGGTGTCTATTCTTAAACTGGGGAATGTCTACATGCCACGTCTCACAAGACTTTTTCCCTGGGGCCTTTTTAGTTTTCTTAGTGAAGAATCCTACATTTTTTTTTCCTCTTTGGTGAGGGAAGATAAAATAAATATTTGGCTATATAGTTGGAATAAATATTGTGGATGCTGCTTGTGGTGAGTTTGGAGGTATACTAGGTTGACTAATGTGCCCCCCAAATTCATAGCTACCCAAATTCTCAGAACATGGTCTAACATGGAAATAAGGTCTTTGTAGATATAATTAAAATGAAGCCATACTGGTTTAAGGCTCACCCTAATCCAAAGACTGGTGTCTGTATGAGAAAACACATACACAGAGAAAAAAAGAACACTGTGAGAAGATGAGACAGGGATTGGAGTGACTACAACTGGAAGCCAAGGCATGCCAAGGCCTGTCAGCATCACCAGAAGCTACGATAGTGCATGGAGCAGGTTCTCGCTCAAAGATGCTGGACTTCCAGGCTCCACAACTGTGACAGAATACATTCCTGTTGTTTTAAGCTATCCCATTTATGGTCATTTGTCACGACAGCCCTAGAAACTGCAGCAAACAATCTTAATGATCTGCCCAGCACACTCACCAGGCCTTTTGAACAGCATCTGTTGCCTCCCGGCATTTTGCATCTGGGCAAATTCAAGAATTTCAAAGAGCCAGACTTCAGACTTGAGAACTCAGGCAAGAGTAAAGGATTTCCAATCCTTAGTCGGTGAGATTTTAGCTTTAAAGGTGAGGGAAGGATTAGCCTCTCCCCTGGTGTACATAAGGGCTAGAAAGATTCAGTCATAGCAGGGTGTGGCAGTTTTTTGTCTACACTCCTGTTCTTCTCCCTCAGCATGTGTGGTTGGGAGACCATCAGCCCTTCCCTGGCAGGGTAGAAAAGACTGTGGTCTTGGGACTTGACGTTCCAACATTAGGGGCATTATGAAGTAGTGACCCGATTCCCCACCTCAGATTTCTGTAAGGATTGATTGTCTTAAGCACCAGGCTACTTTTTCATGGCATGCTGTACTGAAGACCATCTCCTTTTTTTGTGAAATCAGCCTGCTGAGAGTCCTGGCATATTAATTGTTACCTCTCACAGAAGGCAACTATTTTATAGTCTGACTCAGAATTAATGCTCCAGGTCTTACTCCAATGTGGTTTCTGGCATACCCCAGGCCAGAGCCTCTCTAGAGGTCCTGCCTGATTCATGAGCTCCTTCCTCATCTGTGTCCTCTGCATGAATGTACCAGCCTGCAACTTCTTCCTTCTGACTTACCTTCCTCAAGACACCTAAGGCTAAGGCCTTGAGGAAAACCTGTTCCTAGCCATTGAACTTTCTCTAGCAGTAGGTATATCATAGAGGTTTAGGCAAGGGGGAAAGTCCAGGCCTTGTTTTCTTTTTACGTTATCTTTCTATTTTTGTTACACTTTCTAGGGAAAAGTTGTAGAACTCAAGACTTTAAATTCAATTCCTGTTAACATGGATAGTTTCCCAAGTGAGTTATCAATAGTTGAAAAGTATATCTGATTTTTAGGACTAGCCATTATTAAAACAAGTATGGCATGGATTCAAGTCACTGACAACATGTGGTTTTCTATGCTGTCTATGCATTGCTTTCTGTAATGAGTTTCTCACTTTGTTCCATGCCTTGACTAGCACTACTTCCTTTTCTACCACTTCTTTACTTCTGGAAAGGTATTGCTTCTGTAGATTTCACATTGTAGAGTGAAATTCACCTCATTGTGACCCCTAACCTATGTAGTAAATCCTCTGAAATTAATTTTGGTTCTTTCT
>CM053576.1:60851327-60877660 GCA_028646485.1 Cryptoprocta ferox | reverse complement strand
TATGCTGTCTATGCATTGCTTTCTGTAATGAGTTTCTCACTTTGTTCCATGCCTTGACTAGCACTACTTCCTTTTCTACCACTTCTTTACTTCTGGAAAGGTATTGCTTCTGTAGATTTCACATTGTAGAGTGAAATTCACCTCATTGTGACCCCTAACCTATGTAGTAAATCCTCTGAAATTAATTTTGGTTCTTTCTGATCTGTGCGCCTGTATGACTCCCCCCAAGGTTTCATTATTAGATTTTGACAGCCTTTTAAATTTGTAAGTGCCACAAATTTGTCACTAGAGATGAATGGGTAAAAAGAAAATTCCTTGCAGTGGAGGATATGGGTAAAATATTTCAAGCGACAGATCGGCATCAATAATGTTAATGTTTATAGGGTGATGAAAACCATAGAAGTCTTAAGCCAGAATCTTGTTTCAGCTGAGTCCCAGAAATTTTGACCACAGAAGCCAAGGCACATTCCATTTATTCCAACAAATATTTTTTTTCAAGTCCTTTCCAACTGTCTGAAAGACAATTGTCACTCTTGAATGCCTGAAACGTTAATTTTTTTCTGCCATGTTAGTGAAAAGCAATGGAAATCTTGTCCACTATTCCCAAGGTGACTTTTGTCTTGCCTTGAGTTCTAAAATAGAAAGCAAATTTGACAATGTTATTTTGCCCTCTATTTTTCATGTTCATTCTCTGGCAAGGTTTTTAAGAAATTTTGCATCATTCTTTTTAACTGACTTCTGGCCTTGTTTCATGCCAGAAGATTGCCTTTACTGAGCACTGAGCAGTTACAGAGTCACAGATTTTCCTTGTTATTGATACAGTGGAGTTCCCCTAGTGGTTTCTAATTCTGGTAAAAAAAAAAAAAAAGTATTAATATTTGGGGGATGAAGAAGTACATTCAGTAGACATCTAGAAAAAACATAATTGAAATGATCATGAATATGATGCCAGTGAACATATATATGTGTGTGTGTATATATATATATATATATATATATTTTTTTTTTTTTTTTACTTAAAGCGAAGGATAAAGAACATTAAACTATTATAGTATGGTCTTTTGTTTATTTGCATAGTGATTGTTATATTTTCTTAAAAAGCATTAACGAAAAATGATTTATTAAAAAGGAAGCTATTATAAAGTTTCTAAGGAAATTAAAAGTAGTTCTTAGGAAAAAGAAGAAAGAAAAATAAAGGAGAGAAAAATACCAAGATTAAACATCCTCCCCCCTGACCTCTGCTTCTAAGCCTGCATGGAAGGTTTCCCCGAATATAGATATTTTTTACCAAAGTCATCTGGAGGTGATACCCTAACAATATAGCAAGCATGATGATTTTACAATGGAAATTTCATATTATAGAAAGCATTATTATATTACAAGTTGTTATGAAGACGGGTTTCTTGAAGTGGGCCATTATATTATGTTGTCCTAAGTCAGTTATAATGAAACAGCTAATTAGTATTTATGAGGTACTTAGTAGCGATGGAATGAGATTGTTCTCTCCCTTTTGCAGTGGATGAGAGAGTAAGGCAGCAAGATGTTATTTAACTTTCTTAGTCTTTCTCACTATCTTTCATTTTCATTTATTTCCAAAGGTTAGATATGTAGCATAGGCTATACAGTCGAGTTGCTGGAGTTCAAAATGGCTTCACCATTTGTTAGCCTAGTGAACCTGGGCAAGTTATCAGATTTGTCTTCATTGTCTTCATCATCATCATCACCGTCATCATCATCATCCCTAGGAGAATTGTAGTGTGTTAGCGCCGAAAGATATTTAAGAAACTGTCAAATCCAACCCCCTTATTTTCTGAAGAAACTGAGGCAAGAAAATTAAGTGACTTAGCTACCACTAACTAGAACAGTAATCTTTTACCTTTAATCTCCTTTCTACTACAACAGTTTTCAGATTTGATTTTATGAACTAGTAAAATAACTTGAAAAAAAATTGTGGTCCTGGTAGCCAGTCTCCAAGATGGTCCAAAGTAATCCCTACCTTGTGGTATTAACACTCTGATAAAGTCTCTTCCCACATTGTACTGGTCTTTGTGACCAGCAGAATATGGCAGAAGTAATGACATATCCCTTCTGAGATTAAGTTGCAAAAGTCATTGTGGTTCTGTCTTGGATGCTTTCATTCTCTTGGATCACTCACTGTGGGGGAAGCCAACTTCCGTGTCGTAAGCAGCCCTAGGAGAGACCCATATGGAGAGGAGCTGAGACCTGTGGGCAACAGTGTTTGAGGAGCTCAGGCCATTAGCCAACAATGATATGAGTGAGCCATCTTGGAAAAAGATCTTTCAACCTACTCGGGTCTCCAGAGGATTTCAGCCCCAGCTGACAACTTGACTGCAGCCTCATGAGAGCTAGAATCATCCAGCTAACCTGCTCCTGGATTCCTGACCCTTAGACACTGTGTGAGATAATAAATGTTTGTTGTTTTAAGATGCTAGATTTTGGGGTAACTTGTTACACAGCAGTAGATAGCTAATATAGTAAGGTTAGGGAGACTGATTATAGTTCTGGGATTTTTTTTTTTTTTTTTGTCACAGACAGGGAAAAATAAAAGGACCACTTTAGTACCAAACCAGCAGGAATGTCATAATTATATAGTAAAGGACAGTTATTTAAATCGAATACATTTATCTTGCTGAAAAACCTTGACATTGTTCTTTTTCTCATTTTGCCATTGACCACCAAAAAGTTTGTCATGAACTGACATTTGAGAACCATTGTACTTTATCATACTGTATTGCAGTTAGTATTTTTTTTCAATGATCATTCATTTTTGAGAGAGAGGGAACACAGCAGGGGAGGGGCAGAGAGAGAGAGGAGGACAGAGGATCCAAAGCAGGCTCTGCACTGACAGTAGTAAGCCCAATGCAGGGCTCACGAACTGGGAGATCATGACCTAAGCTGAAGTCGGACGCTCAACTGACTGATCCACCCAGGCTCCCCGCAGTTAGTAATTTTTAACTTTGCCTTCTTTTGTGTCCTCAGATGTTTGCTGAATAAAGGAAAATTTGTTGTCTTTTGAAATGTGGCTATAGAAAAACCAAACTGAGGAAACTCAGGTTGTATTCCTTGTTCATGGTAGAAGGTACATGAAGATGGTGGTAACTTTAATCACTGTAGCCAGTTTCTCTGTGTATAGATGTTCCCATCTGTGAATTTAAAGGTTATACTCTATGACCTCCTGTAAGCCTTTCCAGTCCTAAAAGTTTGAGAAGTTATTGTAATAGAAGACCTTCTGTTGGAATATAGTCTAATATGGGAATTTACTTAACTTAGGAGAAACGGGGGGACATAGGTCCTGAAGACCTTTGGACATCATTCTTTTCTCCTATACTATTTGCTAAAAAAAAAAAAAGGGAGGTAGCCATGAAATACTTGCTTTTTACATTTTAAAAAATGTACTTATCAGGAGTAATAGTTATCCAAAAGGAGAAAGAAGGAAAACCAGTAGAAGGGGCATAAATAACTCCTTTTCTTCTGACTCTGACATGAGCATGCTTATGTCCTAACCTCCGTACTTACTGTTCTATCGCTGTGAAGGAACCAGCCAGAAATGGAAATGTCCTGGGGTGCCTGGGTGGTTCAGTTGGTTAAGTGTCTGACTTTGACTTAGGTCATGATTTCATGGTTCCTGAGTTCAAACCCTGTGTTGGGCTCTCTGCTGTCAGTACAGAGCCCGCTTCACATCCTCTGTCCCCATCTCTCTCTCTCTCTCTCTCTCTCTCTCTCTCTCTCTGCCCTCCCCCACTGGTTCTCTCTCTCTCTCTCTCTCTCTCTCAATAAATAAATAAATAAATAAATAAATAAATAAATAAAAACAAAAAACCAGAAATTGAAATGTCCCAAAGCAGTCAAGTTTCCTCTGAGAAAAAGAAAAAGTATCTGCCCTTCATAGCTGAGCTGGTTAGGTGGCAAATCATAATTATTTTCAGTGTGTCAAATAAAATGCTGTAATTGATTTTTCTTATTGACAGAAGGATAGAAAAATTAGAGGGAAAGGGAGCAGGAGAAAGTAAATTATAGTTTTGTAAGAGAAAAGACTAGCACCCTGTCAAAGCAAGGATTATACTTCACAAATCTCTCTTTTTTTTTTTCTTGGTCATTGCATAGACACTGCCACCATTTACATAAAATTTGTGATAAGAACAATGTGATACAGAATTTTAAAAGCGTACCTATTTTGTCAGAATAATTTTAGTCATGGTAAGCCTTATGAATGAATAGAAGAAATTACCTTGTAAACAAAAAATGTGTTCCTGTTGTTACAAAACTTTCCCATAAAAAATGAAATCGGTAAAGTCAATGGGTTTTCTTTGCATCCCAAGCAAGAGAGCTGGAATTAGCATTGCTAGATCAAGTGATACCACTTCACTTCTGAAGAAACAGAGGAGCATTGTGTTCAAAAGCTTGGGCTCCAGCGATAGACCCATTGCATTCAGCCACACCCTGGCAGTGTGACCTTGGGCAACTTACTTAATCACTCTGTGCCTCTTTACTCTTACACAAAATGGAGATAATAATATAAAAATAATAACAACTACAGGGTTGTGAAAATGAATTAGGTTAGCATTATAAAATTCCAGACACTTATTAGCACCCATTATAACTGTATTCTGGTGTTATTACTAAAAAATGGATTTTCTTGTATAGGGATCTTGAAGAACTTTGACAGCTTATTATATAGCTTATCCACAACCCTTTGTATTTTGCCCCTTCGTGGTAATAACAACGGAACCAAATTGTGAATTCTCACTTGACAGTTCAGCCCTGTCATGATGGCTTACTTATGGAATATCTATCATTAAAGGTTAAGCATCTCATCCAATGAAAATTCCGAGGTGTTCATAAAAAGGATTCTGGAGGGAACACTCACTATAAACCAAGTAGTAGTTGTTATCCAATGAAAATTACTAGGTGTTCATAAAAAGGATTCTAGAGGGAACACTCAGTATAAACCGAGTAGTAGTTTTTAGATGAATTTCAGAATTATTTGCAAACAGCAACTGCAAAAGAATTGTATTCAATAGTTTTTCCTTTATGTAGCTGCTTACAATATGCACACGTCCACTTCTGTCCCTTGTTGCTGCTCGGTCTTTCCCTACACTCTGCCTCCCTCCCCAGGTTTTAGATGTTTATTATGTTCATACCTAGAATGCTTCCCCACACATCTCTCCCCTGAGCTCCAGATCCCATATATTTAGCTGCCAACGTGGCTTTTCAGTTTGGAAGTCTAATAAATAGACTTGTCTAGAAAAGAACTCTTGACCTCTGTCTGCTAACTCTCCCTGCCTCCCCCAAATTTAAAACGAAAACCAGTAAATGATTCTCTGCCATCTTTCTCTATTTCTATTAATGACATCATATCCACCCAGTTAGTAGAGCCACAAACCTATCCTCATTAAAAACTTATTTTTATTAAAATCCTTGATCCTTTCTTTTGCTTCATCATCTCCCAAAATTGACTGCTTCTCCTTTTTTCCACTCCAACCTCCTGACTCTCGGCAATGGTCTAGGTATACTGAAAAAGTCACTTACCAGGACTCCCTGTTTCCACTTCTGTTTTCAGTCCATTTTATACAGCATGCTTGTTTGCAAATGTGTCTTAGATCCTGTCTCTGTCCCCACTGTAGTAAGAATAAAATTTAGACTCCTTGCCATGGGACCTGTCAGACCCTTGTCTGCCTTGGGCTCCAGCGATAGACTGCACTTTTCCTTTTGCCCATTACGTCCTGGCCACACTGCTTCCTTTCAGTTTTGTGAACATTGTAGCACATTCCCCTCTTAGGGTTTTTGCATTTGTTTTTTCAGCCTAGAATGTTCTTTCTCTGGCTCTTTGCATGGCTGGCTCCTTCTCATTCTTAAAGTGTCTGTTTTACTGTATTTCTTCAAAGGGTCAATTCCCAATCACTCAGGTAGCCACCTACATTCCCTTTTGACTGTCATGTTACTCTATTTTCCTTATAGCATTTATCATATTATAATTATAATTTTTATTTGTTTATTTAAGTGTGCATCCTGTTTGCTGCTATAATCTTATTAATTAGAACAAGGCCAGATACAAAGGAGACACTCAATAAATAATTTATAACACTCATTGAATGAATAAGTGGATAGGTTTTTATAAGGATTAGAAAGTTTATTTTTTATTTGCTTGCTTTTGAGTCTATTCAAGGCACTTCCAAGCTTCACTTTCAAGCTCATTCAGGTTGTTGGCAGAATTTATTTCCTGGCTGTATGACTGAGGGCTTCAGCTTTTTTTGCTGGCTCCTGGCTGGAGACCACTTTCGGGTTCTAGAGGCCACCCACAGTTCCTTGCCACATGAGCTTCTTCAACATGACTGCTTACTTCATCAAGAAATTAGGAGAATCACCTTTCCCCTCTTATGTAACCTGATCATGAGAGTGACATCCTGTCACGACACTCTGTCATATTTCACTATTTGGAAGCTCATATTCAAGGTCAGGGGATTATATAGGAGTGAACACCAGAAAGTGCATCTCAGTGGGGGGTCTCCTTGGGGTCTGTCTGCCAGCCACAGTAATTAATGATAGTTAATTACCCAAGTTTCCCTAAGGGTGACCTGGATCAATGTGACTTTTAAAAAAGAGTGAAACTTACTACTTATTCCAATTGGAACGAGGGAATTTGGTTGCCTCTTGAAATTTTTCTGTTCAAAATAGTAGGTGTTAATTATAAACTATCTCTTATGAACCAAGAGACACTCCTGCCTAAAAGAGAAGGAAAGAAGTTTTGTTAGAATATTATAAAAGGGGAGGAACATGAAGAAAAGCTTTCGTACAGAATGGAAGTAAATTGCTAATTCATTTTATTTTATTTTATTTATTTTTTTAAATGTTTATTTATTTTTGAGAGAGAGAGAGGGAGGGAGGGAGATACAGAATCTGAAGCAGGTTCCAGGCTCCGAGCTGTCAGCATAGAGCCTGATGTAGGACTCGAACTCATGAACCGCGAGATCATGACCTGAGCTGAAGTCGGACACTACAACCAACTGAGCCACCCAGGCGCCCCGCTAATTCGTTTTAGAACTCAAATTTTTAAAAAATAAACTGTCAGTTCTAAACTGAGATGTACTCTATCAGAGTATTCCCTTCAGTGGTTTGAGAAATGAATACCGTGAATTATTTGTGCTCTTACCTGCTTGTGTAGCTGAACCTAAAAGGACCAATGTTTAGTTCTTATGTCCTAGAATCCTTTCCTTACTAGCATCTGTATCCCTCTTCTAACTTCTAGAATTCTCCAATTTATATTTTCTTTAACTCTGACCTAACCCTTGTCCATGGCCCAGTTATTCTATGGATCAGACGGGTTTGATTTTGCCCAATTCTGCAGTGACACACAGAGATATCTTGGGAAAATGAGTCATTATGCTACCTTGAATCTTAAGGAAAAAATTATGTGTAAATGTAATATGTTTTCATATCAAAAGTATTTTGTCCCCAGGGCGTCTTGGGTGACTCAGTCAGTTAAGCGTCCGACTCCGGCTCAAGTCATGATTTCATAGTTTGTGAGTTTGAGCCCCGCGTCGGGCCCTGTGCTGACAGCTCAGAGCCTGGAACCTGCTTTGAATTCTGTGTCTCCTCTCTCTCTACTCTTCCCCCGCTCACACTTTGTCCCTCTCTCTCTCAAAAATAAATAAACAGTAAAAAAATTATTTTGTTCCCAAGCCTATTAGCTATATCAAGGTATGTACCTATATCAAAGTATGTTTTTTGACCTTCCTTCCTGGTAGAGGTGCCTAAATCCACTTTTATTCATGCTGGTGATGAGATTGTCCATGGTAACTGGAGTCCTATGCATGAGTCTCAGAAATCTTGACCTGGGAGCTGTCAAGTCAGGACTTTCTCAAGATTTCTTTACATTCTAGGTCAAATATCTCGCCTTCTTTGGTCTTCTTTTATTGTGTGACAGGATACTGTACTTTAGCTTATGTTCAAAATGGCAGAAGCTTAAGTTTAATTCAGTTCCCAAGAGAAGACAGACTTAAGCTTTTCTAATTAATAGCCTCGGAGATTAGTCTATGAGTTAACAAGAACTGTTTTTGACCTAGAAACCTACCAGAAACTGTTTGCCAGAGGCTTGGAATGATAGACCCTGTGACCATGGTCAGTCTTAATATGCCATGTTAGGACATCTCAGATTTCATTTTCAGATTTCACCTGAGCATGCTGTTGCCGGGTGCTTGCTAGAACACTTCTCCCGTAATATGAATGTGGATTGTACTGCTGTCATGCCCTTACGTAATCTTTCATCGCTGGTATCTTATTTTAAGGCAACTCTTTTTCTTAAACCAAATTCCCCGCTTCACCAAGAAGAATCCAAAAGCAAAACTGCCAGAAATTGGCTCTTGATTGTTCCTTCCTTTATGCAATGAAGTTGTAATTTATTGATTCTCTACCATGTGCTAAGTAAGGAGCATAGTGTTAGGAAGTGGGAATACAGAGACAAGTCTAACTGGCTAGCAAACACACAAAGAGATTCTCAACTAAACCAGTGCTCAAGGAAATGCAAACTAAAACAGTAGTAGGATTGAGCACCTATTGTGTGCCACGATATAGATGTGAATGAAATATATGTATGTATAGATTTATAAACTATTTTATACACACAAACACACACACAACAAACCCGTGTGTAGTAGATGATAAGTACTCTAGATAAAAATAAAAAAGGACTGGGGTGCCTGGGTGGCTCAGTTGGTTAAGCGTCCAACTTCGGCTCAGGTCGTGATCTCAGGGTTCGTGGGTTCCAGCCCCGCATCGGGTTCTGTGCTGACAGCTCAGAGCCTGGAGCCTGTTTCAGATTCTGTGTCTCCCTCTCTCTCTGCCCCTCCCTTGTTCGTACTCTGCCTCTCTCTGTCTCAAAAATAAGTAAACGTTAAAAAAAATAAAATAAAATAAAACAAAATAAAATAAAATAAAAAAGTAAAAAAGGACCTGGGGACAATAGTAGTGTAGAGGATCGAGTTTAGGAACCCTATCTTTACTCCCACTGCAGAAGGCTAGGTGCAGAATAATTATTTCAGTTTCTGTAGAGCTCCTGGGCTCTTAGCCATAATAGTACAGAGGCAGGGGACATGCAAACAAAAGGGAACCTTGCCTTACCATATTAATGCTTCACCCCTGTGGAAATACATGAATATGGATCCTGCGCTGGTGGTGTCAGCCTCAAGTATAATTGGGAAAAATGTACTAGCCACAGTATTACTGGACTGGAAGCCAGTTCATAGTATGCGTGGCCACATATGAGTATATGTATGTGAATTTGGGGAGACAAAATGTATCTTTAGAGGTTATTACTGGAAATATGGACAGGGAACCTAGTTTCCACAATTTGGGAAGGAAAAAACATTTTTTATTACTTTACATTATATCCTCCTTTTATCCCTACCTCCTGTCCCCACCTAACAATTTAATTAGTGGGCTGTCAGAATTTCTGTGCACAAGGATCTCTCTCTCTCTCTCTCTCTCTCTCTCTCTCTCTCTGTCTCACACACACACACACACACAAGTTTCAGATCAGATTTTCTACATACTGGTTTACTTTTAATTTATTAAAAGGGAAATTTCTCTCTCATGGTTAAATGTTTGGACCCTAAATTTTTCTAAAGTCTGATTTTATGACTAAGCTATAAATCTTTAAAAATAGAGATTTATGGTGGAAATGCTGACTTCTTTGTATTATGTCAAGTCAAAATGTCTAGCTAATTGGTATGCATTTGTTCATGCATATGTCATAAACCAGGATTATGTTTTAGCCCAGGTCCTATATGTGACCACACAAGGGGCAGATAGGTGTGGTCCAGTTCAGATGTGTTAATGTTTTTCTTTTTTTATGGTAAATTGGGTGGTATGAGGCATTGGTTTGGAAAGGCATGTGGGCAAGGCAGGCATTTAGGATTTATGGACCTTTACTTAGCCAGTACTGCCCTTATCTTTCCTCTACCATATAGATCTGTATCCACTAGGGGACATAAGAGTACCTACTAGAAGACAAAATGAAAGCCAAACTAGATTAAAAATTTAACACTGAACTAGTATGATAACAAAGACTCATTTTTTAGCTTCATAATTCATAAAGAAGTTACACATTATATTTAAATCTTAATCATTATGATAACTTTTAGGGGCAGGATCAGTATTTTGCATTAATGATTATGGAATGAGAACTAACAAGCAGCTAACTAGCAAGTCTGTGCTATCTAACTGCATGCATTTGTCATTAACTAAGTTCCTATGTGGTCTACTGAAGCTATGCTGAGAATGATTGTGGATTTGCAAATTACTTTATGCAAAAAAGAATTACCTTTTAGGTTCAGGAGGTGAGATATCTAGGAAAAACATCTACCATCAGATTCCAAGAACAAAAACCAGAAGTGGTCTGTATTTTGTATCCCAGCCACCTATTCCAGAGCTATCAATCCTGAGACTGATCTGTAGTTAAGGGCATCACTGTTCCCAGCTTAATGATTCAGAAACTCAGGTTGTATTTTTATTTGTTTACCATTCTTTTTTCTTTTCTTTTAGATATAATCTACATACAAAAAAGGGCAACGTGATACAGTGCAATAACTTTTGACAAATGTGTAACCCACGTAGATCAAGATGTAGAACTTTTCTCTCATCCCAGAAAATTTACTCCTGTCCCTTGTCATACACAGAGCAC
Source organism: Cryptoprocta ferox (assembly GCA_028646485.1). Lineage (NCBI taxonomy): Eukaryota > Metazoa > Chordata > Mammalia > Carnivora > Eupleridae > Cryptoprocta > Cryptoprocta ferox. The sequence goes on along the minus strand of CM053576.1, from coordinate 60,866,961 downwards.
AGATGTTTTCACCACACATTAGTTTCGTCTGTTCCAGAATTTTACATAAATGGAATCATATAATGTGTAGTCCATTGCACCCAAGTTCTTCCAATCAGCCTAATGTGTGTGAGATTCATCCATGGTTTTGGGTGTATCAGTAGTTCTTTTTATTGCAGAATAGTATTCCATAATATGAACATAACTACATTTTTAATCCATTCTCTTATCAATGGACACCTGGGCTGTTCCTAATTTTGGGGGTTTTCTGTTTTGTTTTTTATTATTAATCAATAAAACTGCCATAAACATTTTGTACAAGGTTTGGGAGAGTATATTTAAAGTTTTCCTTAGGTGAAAAAAAATTTTTCCCCTTAGGTAAACCCTTAGCAGTTGAATTGCTGCAAGTATTTTGAAGCTCTGTAATTAGATAATAAGCATTTGTGTTGAAATCTTTCTTCTCTAATATTAATATATCCACTCTAGTCCTTATAGCCTTAATATTTGCATAGCATATTTGTTTCTATCCTTTTACTTCCAACCTATTTGTTTCTTTATATTTACTGGATGTCTCTTGTGGACAACATGAGTTGTATCTTGATTGACAATCTTTTGCCTTTTAATAGAAGCATTGACTTCATTAACATTTAGTGTACTAATATGGTTGAATTAAAGTTTATGGCTTTGCTATTTGTTTTCTATATATCCTATCTGTTTTCTAGCCTCTCTTCCTTTTCTGCCTCATTTTAGCAGAAGAGGAAATAATTTTTAGTTTTCTATTTTAACTCTTTTACTAAATTTTCACCTATACTTTTTATTTTTTGGTGGTTAGTGATTATAATTTTCTATTCTTTTCATAGTCTACTTAGAGTTTAATATTATACCACCTCACTACTCTTCATTCTTTGTGTGATTATTTTCATATATATATCCCAAAATATTCTATAATTTTTGCTTTGAATGGTCATATGTCTTTTAAATAAAATTAGAGCATACTCAATTATATATTTATCATATTTACCATCTCGTATCAATTTTCCTTAGTCTGAAGAATTTCCTTTAACATTTTTTGTAGTACAAGTCTGCTGGCAGTGAGTTCTCATCTACATTAAAATGTCTTTATTTTTCCTTCTTCTTGAAAGATACAGAATTTGGTGTTTTTAATTTTGAGCCTTATTTTTTAATGCAGCTCTTTAAAGATGTCATTTCTTGGGACACCTGGGTGGCTCAGTTGGTTGAGCGTCCAACTTCAACCTAGGTCATGGTCTTGCCATTACAATTTCGAGCCCCACATCAGGCTCTGTGCTGACAGCTCAGAACCTGGAGGCTGTTTCAGATTCCGTGTCTCCCTCTCTCTCTGCCCCTTCCCACTCATGCTCTGTCTCTCTCTCAAAAATAAATAAACATTAAAAATTTTTTCTAAAAAATAAAGATGTCATTTCTTCATCTCTGGCCTCTGTTGTTTCTGATAAGAAGTTAGCCATTTCTCTTATTGTTGTTCCACATATGTAATGTGTCCTTTCTTTCTGCCTGCTTTTACAATTTTTTCTTTATCTTTATTTTCCAGTAGTTTGACTATAATATCCATAGGTGTGGCTTTCTTAATATTTATCCTTCTTGAGATTCTTTAGTGAGCTTCTTTGATCTATACATTACCTTTTTCAAAGTATTTTGGGAATTTTGGTCATGACTTTTTCCAAATATTTACATAACCTATTCTCTCTTCTTTTCAGTTACACATATTTAAATGTTTTGATGTTGTCACACAGGCTATGAAGGCTCTGCTTCCCCCCACCTCTACTTTTATCTCTGTTCTTCAGATAGGATGATTTCTGTTGATCTGTCTTCATGTTCACTGACTCTTTTTTCTGCTTATCTCCAGTCTGCTGTTAAACCTGTCCAGTAAATTTTTCATTTCAGATACTATGTTCTCAGGTCTAGAATTTCCATTTTGTTATTTATTGTAGTTTCCATTTATCTTCTGCTATTCTGTATCTATTCATTTATGACCATATTTCCTTTGCATCTTGGAGCTGCATGAGTGAAAGTTCTTGTCTATTTTTAATATCTGGGTTTATCCTAGGTTAGTTTCTATTTATTAATGGTTCTCCACCCCCATTCTGTTATGGGACATATTTGCCTGGTTCTTTGTCTACTTATTTTTTTCATTGTATGGTGGACATTGTGATGATGTTGAGATTGCAAATTTTGTTGCCTTGTTTTAAATACTATTGAATTTTATTCCCGCAATCAGTTAATTTTCTGTCACATCAGATTGAGTCTTATAAGGAGTATTGTGGGTTTTTTTGTAATAAACTTTAAACTTTTTAAAAACTTTATATCTAAAACAGTGTTTAGGCTTATAACAAAATTGAATGGAAAGACAGAGTTTTCATACCCTCTTTGTCCCCTCATATGCACTGTGTTCCTCACTGTCAACTTCTTGTACCAGAATAGGACATTTGTTACAATTGATACATTAATATCACACAAAGTCCACAGTTTTTATGAAGATTCTGTTTTAGTATTATACATTCTGTGGGTCTTGACAACTGTATAAAGACATGTATCCACCATTATAGCGTACAAAGCAGTTTCACTGCCCTAAAAATCCTCTGTGCTGTGCTGATTTCTCCCTCTTCCCTTGACAATCACCCATCTTTATATTATCTCCATAGTTTTGCCTATTCCATAATTCAGTAGAGGTGGAACCATATAATGTGTAGCCTTTTTACATTGGCTTCTTTCATGTAGTAATATGCATTTAAGGTTCCTCTGTATCTTATCATGGCTTGATGATGCATTTCTCTTTAGCACTGATTAATATTCCATTGGCGGGATGTGCCACAGTTTATCCATTCACCTCCTGAAAAACATCTTGGTTGCTTTCAAGTCTTGACAGAGAATCCCCTACTTACAGTGGTTTGACTTAGGATTTTTCAACTCTAAGGTGGTGTGAAAGCAATACACTTGCAGGAGAAAATGTACTTTCCATACTTGGAATTTTGAGTTGTCATCTTTTCCTGAGCGAGGAACATGAGGTATGATGCTCTTGTGATACTGGGCAGCTGCAGCAAGCACAGCTCCCGGTTAGCCACGTGAGCCGGAGGGTAAGCAATGGATGCTTACAACTATTCTGTACCCATACAGACATTCTTTTTTTTTCACTTTCAGGACAGTATTCCGTGAATTATAGGAGATATTTAACACTTTATTATAAAATAGTCTTTGTGTTAGAGGATTTTGCCCAGCTGTAGGCTAATGTAAGTGTTCTGAGCATGCATAAAGTAGGTTAGGCTAAGCTATCATGTTCAGTAGGTTAGGTGTATTAAATGCACTTTTGACTTAATGATATTTTCAAATTCTGATGGGCGTATCGGTAGGTAACCCCATCAAAATTCAAGTGAGATCTGTATGAATAAATCTGCTGTTTTCTTGAGGAAATTGCAGAGAACTGGTATAGTTTCTCCCTCAAATGTTTGGTAGAATATACCAGTGAGCCTATCTGGACAAGGATTGTTTAATAAACTTTGTTAGGATGGGTGTAGAATCATCCCTACTCTAGGACCAGAATAGCCCCATTTCTAAGGCCTGTCCTTTCTAGAGTGTCAGTGGAGTATCTTGGGTGTTCATTGAGGTTTCCCCACTGTGGCTGATAGGGACATTCTGTGTCTCCCAGCTCTGTGCATTTTCAGGACTCTCTGTATAGCCCAGAACCCCCAGGCGGCTGTGTTCTGCCTGGTCTTGTAGAGTCTTGTCCTGGTGCCCTGGGTATATGCTGCTTAATATTTAGGTAAATCCTTTCGGAGTGTCATACAGATTTCTGGAGTTCTGCTCTTTAAAGCTCCATTCTCTCTGGTATCCCACTCTTAAAAGTCCAGTTACTTCAGCTGGCCTGAACCGTAATCTTTGTTTCCCCAGCTCAATGAGATGGCTGTGCTCTGCTAGCCACCTCCCTGTGCCACTCTCTACAAAGTCAGACAGATCGTGGGCAACTGTGGACTCATCTCATGTAGCTCCACTCTCTCTAGAATCATAGGGCTGCACTGCCTGTTGTCTAACATCTAAAATTAGATATGTTATGCCCCGCTTTCTAGTTGTTTATTGCGGGAAAAATACTCTGGTACAAATTACTCGATTATAAATAAAGTAGAAGCCTTGCTTTGTTTTTCAGAATGTCTTTAACCAAAATTAAGGGTCACACATGGAGGCAAAGGCTACCTAGTCCTACCACAGAAAAGCTGCTGGGGCTTTGTGAGCTGAGTGGGAATTGCAGAGGGTATACAGTGCCCTGGAAGCACAGGAGCTCCAGAGTGGGAAGATGTCATTGGAAGAACTATAGGCATTCCTTTGAGACCCCCAGAAGACCCATGCCTTAAGAGCGGGGCTCCTCTAGCCCTAGAGTCAGGGTAGAAGGTTGGGTTCTAAAAATTAGTGTCCGTTTGTCTTGTGCAGAACAAAGAAGACAGTCGTCCTAGGGATCTTTCTGTCAAGTTGGCTTGAATAAATTGGTTTACGTTAAATAGTGTAAGTTAATGCAAACGAGGTGCCTAAATACTGAGTTAGCAATAAAGGAGTCTTCAGCATACCTTCCATGTGATTTATTAAGGGAGGAGGGTTTACAAAGTGAATCTCTTCTTGTGTTGTTTTTTCCCTCTCTTATGACCACTGGCCATACTTCATATTTCCAGGTCTGGAAAAAATCCCTCCCATGCTGAAAGACTAATGCCCTTTGCATCTTAAGTCCCAGAGCCCCATGAGCACAGTGAATTGTTCTCTGTATAGTTTTTTCATTTAAAAATAAAAATATTCTGTTAGTGTTCAAACTGTTTTTAAAAGAATGTGTTTATGAAGAAATACTTTAAAGCCTTTTATCAAGAGTATTTGTCTCATTACATGTAAATATTTCTGATCTAGTAGAACTAGAACATAGGTTTTTAGAAGGTTAAATACAGTATTTCTATGGTGCCGAACATTGTCTTAGTCTTTAAAGAGAGTATATTGTATACTGACTTTGAAAAAGTAGAGAAGGAACTACTCTTAAGCACATATTCTGTTTTCTGAAATGTTTCCATTCTTCTATCAGTTCTGCCTTTCATGGGTCATCCCACACCCACTCCTCTAGATGACTTCTTTAAACTGTCAAATGTCAAAGAAAAATAGATGCAAGATGAGGAAGTCAACTTTCTTTTTGTGATTGGCTAGACTTTCCCTGTAAAGCTTTTTTCATCTTTAATTTCTAACTGCATTTTGTATTTTGACAATAGTAAGAGGCAGGAAGAGCCATGAGTGAGTGATAATTTCTAAAGAAAATATTCAAGAATATTATAGGGAAAACAACTTGGGAATAAATTTAAAGTTCAATATGGAATATGCAAAGTCAGTTTTACTGCTGTAGAAGTTATAGTCCACAAAGTTTCATCTGGAAGGACTTTTTAAAAATAGTTATGAGATAATTTTAGTGCTTCAGGACAAAAAAAAAAAAAGGAGAGCAGTTTGGATCAGCAATTCTTCAGAAGTTTGTGGTAGAGTAATAATAAAAATGTGGATTCTGACCTCAAAAAGGCTGACTGGCATGAATGAGTGCTTATATTCCTAAAATCTCATAAATTTTAGGTAAAAATATAATGGCCCAAACAATATTTCTTCGAATTTGAAACAGACTGTTTATACAATTCAAATAACTTATCCAAAAATTTTGGTTAGATAACTTTTTGAAAAATGGAGCAGTTTGTTTTTCTGGCATCAAGTCCTTGACCATTAGCACAGTCAGTCCAGGGGTCCTCTTGCTCTTCTACTCATGCCTGCCCGTAGGGTGGTGCGTCTCATCTCAGCTTTTAGCAGCTGTCAGCTGGGCTTCTTAAAGGCATGGACTTCATATGCTGTTCCTGTACTCACAACACCCAGCACAGCCAGCACAGTGCCTGGTACATAACAGTTGCTCAGAAAATGTTTTTAGAATCACAAAATCAATGACTCGGCTTTACTGCCAAAGATCCTGTGATGGGGACAATATGGAACTTCGTTCATTATTTCCTCCCCTAAGCGTAGGTGATTTTTATCTTTAGAAAATAGTGTTAATTCTTTAGTACTTTTCCTAAGCAAAAAGTGGGGGAAGAATGTAGGCAAAATCCAGGATTATAGATCACAGCAACTTGCAGAAATTTTTCTTACATAAGTCTCCCTGCTAGAGGAAGTAAAAAATATTTGAACTCCATAGGTTATCTTACAGGGTATTTTGGTAAAATAGTTGTTCTAACTTACATGTTTTAATGACCTTATAATAGTTCACATTGGTGACTGTTTCATAATGTATTTGTATCAGTCCCATCTGAGTATATTTTTAGATTGCGTGTGCGCACACCCACGTCATATCTTTGGACATATCTTTCTATTTCCTTAGAATAACATATGAAGATGCTGCATTATAGTACATGCACATTTTGTACAATTGTTGTAAGGATTAAATTAGATAATATTATAAAGCCTTATAACAATGCCGGACAGTATAATCTCTAGGGTTTTTGGTAGTAAGGTTATTGGTTGCTGTTTTTATTGTCTCAAGCCTTCCCACTAGACATTGAGCCCCTTGATAAAATAACTGCTGCAGTTAGAAAAACATCAGAGATCCCAACTCCACATGGCTTGAACAATAAGTAAATTTATTATTCTTTATTAAACAGTAAGGAAATTTCATTACAAGAAGGTCAGAGGAGGGGTGAGTTCAGAACTGGTTAATATAAAATCTCAAGAGTATCATGAAGAACTAAATTCCGGCCATGTGTGCCACCTGCTGTCCTCACTGAGTCAGCTTTGTCCTCAAGCTAGTCCCAATCACATAATACAGTGCTTACCCTGGCTCCAGTAGTCATATTTGAATGAAAGGAAGAAAAGATCCAGCTCTTCATAAGGCTCTCTATACAAGGGTCTTTATTTAAGTTACTCTTTAACCTCTCAGTAAAGAAGGCATTTTCTAAAGCCCTCAGCAGATTTACTGTCGTATTTCATTTTCCATCATTGAATAAATGGAATGGGACCACCATGACTGGCTTAGACCATTATTTTTCATACCTTTTGATCATGATACACAGTAGAAAATACATTTTATACCATAGCCAAAATACCCATCACACATGTATTTGTGTATATGTCTTTCATAATTAAACATAATTCAAAATAAAAGCTTCTCAAAATAATGCCCTTATACCTATGATAGAGTTAAATACCATTTTCTTTATAATTAAATATAAGGTTTTTTAACCCTCAAATTCAAAAAATTAGGAAGATTTAATTCATTGTATAGGTATAAGGTTCATGAATTTGTTCCAATCTAGAATATCTGAGGACAATGAGCATATATGGTACACTATTGAGCCTAGTCTTTTAAGTTTTGATTGAATCAAAATTGAAAATATGGAGCATCTGGGTGGCTTAGTTAGTTGAGCTCTTACTCTTGATTTCTGCTCAGGTCTTGATCTCACAGTTCGTGGGATTGAGCCCCACATCGAGCTCTGTGCCGTGGGATTCTATTTCTCCCTCTTTCTCTGTCCCTCCCCCACTTGCACTTTCAGTCTCTCTGTCTCTCAAAATAAATAAATAAACATTAAAAAAAGACATAATTTGGGGCACCCGGTTGGCTCAGTTGGCTGGGCATCTGACTTTGGCTCAGGTCATGATCTCACAGTTTGTGGGTTCAAGCCCCGTGTTGGGATCTGTGCTGACAGCTCAGAGCCTGCAGCCTGCTTTGGATTCTGTGTCTCCCTCTGTCTCTCCCTCCCCTGCTCATGCTATGTCTCTCTCTCTCTCAAAAATGAATAAACATTAAAAAAAAATTTTTAAGATATAATTTTAAAAAATTGAAAATACTTTTCATATAAATAGGTCACCGTTTGACCTATTTTATAAGTAAAATAATCTTAGTGATAATTCATACAGATAAGACTCCTGAGTGAATTCTACACAACTAAATGTAATGTATGATGCTGGATTGGATTCTGGATGGAGAGGAAAAATACTGTAAAGTACAATTGGGACAATTGATGAAATTTAAGTATGGGCTCTACATTAGATAATATTATGTTGATAACTTTTCTGAATTTGATTATTCTATAGTGGCATGTAAGGCAATGTCTTTGTTGTTTGTCAATATATTTACTTGAGGGAAAGCTAAGGAAATTCATTGCAAGTTTTTCTCTGATTTTGAGATTACTTCAAAATTTTTAAAGTTTAAAAATGCCAAGAGAAAGTGTTTTTCACCTGAAAAAAAATATGTATGTGGGTCTTGAGTTCACACATACTGAATGCATCGTATGTATATCATGGTGTTTAATCCTTCTAATATATGGTTGGATTTTGTTTGCTAGTATTTCGTTGAGGATGTTTGTACCTATCTTCACAAGGAATATTGGTCTATAATTTTCTTTACTGATGTTATCTTTGTTTGGCTTTGACTTCAGAGTAATGCTGGCCTCGTAGAATGAATTAGGAAGGGTTCCCCTCTCTTCTTTTTTCAAAAAGAGTTTGAAAGGGATTAGTGTTATTTCTTTTTAAATATTGGTAGAATTCATCAAGCTATCTGGTCCTACGTGGGAGATGTTTGATTACTGATTGAATCTCTTGTTGTAAGTCTGTTCATATTTTCTTATTTCTTCTTGAGCACATTTTTGGCAATTTCTGTGTTTCTAGGAACTTGTTCGTTTTTTATTCCTTTGCAGTTTACCTAGTTTAATTTATATTGAACAAGAATGCATTTTTATATTGAATAAATATATGTGATTCAGTTTTATGTGAATTTGTACTTAAACCATACAAATTAATCTGCCACAAAACTGCCTTCCCTTGCCTTGCATACCTGACCTAAAATGCATGTATCATGCTGATGTTTTGAGCATTCCAGTTGCTTTACATCCTTACCAATGCTTGGTGTTTTCCATCTTTTGCATTTCAGCCATTTTGGTAGGGATGTTCCCAGTGTTTTTGTTTGGTTTTTAATTTTGCAGGTTTTACACTGTCATTTACAAGAACATTATTATCAACAATGCCATCTAGGGTTGATCACTTTATTGTTATGTATTTGTAATATCATTTTTAAGTTTATTTTAAAGTCTTAGTTATTTTTTTTTCTAGTTAAAATGTGCCTCAAGTCCAGTTGAATTGAGCTTGCTTCATTGTTCTTTCTTTTTCTTCAGAGTTTATGGGTGCTTAAGGTCAACTTGTGCTAAACTTAGTTAAAATATTACAATTGCTGATAATTCAAAAAATGTTATACTCAGTAACATCCTTTCTGAAAAATATACTGTTTGTAACTAAACTTGGTTGAAAGAATCAGAACTTTGCCAATAGATGATAAACGTCTCATATTTTCTTTGATACTATGCTTCATAAATCTGTAAAGTTACTCTTTAATCTTTCCATCATTCCGTGACAGTCCTGTATTAAAAGATCCAATGAGATAACCATGAACAAAACATATGTTCCTAGACAATTGATGTATCCCTCTCACATGATACCCTCACCTGACTGCATTATTGATGGTACTGTTTATTCCATGTTGAATATGTGGAACATGCTCTATGTGGCTTATTTCTGTCTTGACTTTTCTGTGCTGCTGGCCAGCCACCAAATTAATTTTATGACCCTCTAATTGACCAAAACCCTCAGCTTGAAAAGCATTGATTTTACTCTTGTTACAAGAGTGGAACCAGTCTCCCCAAATGATACAGTCTTCCAGACATGGGGCGGAGGCATGGAACGCGGTCAGATTTGTGTTTGGAAGGAGGAAGAGAGGGTTGGAGACTAGAGGCAGGATAGGCAACCAAGACCGTCCAGCCACAGGGACTGCTTACCGAGCATCTGGTGTGGGTTGACATATGTGGGGTTGTTTGCCTTTATTCTAACGGCTCCCAACTATTAATTCTAGTTTTTCCTATTTGTTTATAGTTTTGTCTCTTTCCTCGGGTATTTTTCTTGTCCCTGTCATTGTGCTTGCCGCTACATGGTCTGCCGTCTCCTACACTCTCATTTTTAAAGGCCCACTTTTCGTTTTGCTGTTTCTCATCTACTTAGGCCAAGAAGACTCTCCAGCTTCTTCTTTTTTTTTTTTTTAAATTTTTTAACGTTTATTTATTTTTGATAGAGAGAGACACTGAGTGTGAGCGGGGGAGGTTTCAGAGAGAGAGAGAGGGAGACACAGAATCCGAAGCAGGCTCCAGGCTCTGAGCTGTCAGCACAGAGCCTGACGCGGGGCTTGAACCCATGAACTGTGAAATCATGACCTGAGCTGAAGTCGGCCGCTTAACCGACTGAGCCACCCAGGCGCCCCATCTCCAGCTTCTTAAAAGTTGTGGCTCAGAAGTGATCAGGTTCTCAGCAAGATCTTAGGCTTTTCTTTATGATCCTTTTCATAAGTATGTTTGCTTATTAGGATTTTTAAAATTATGTCTGTAGTTTTTAGCTGTGGCCTAGATAACTAGGTTATCTCTGAAATAGGAAAATACTCCTGCACCCTTCAGTCTTTCAGAACAAAAACTTCTGTTATTAAAAGGTAATAGTGTAATTACAATACCTAGGGACTCTATTTACTCTGTGGTCTTCCTAAGAGTTTAAGGTTATCAAATTTAACCTTGTTTCCTTGAGACAAATGGAGAAGATGCTGACCCACAGTTTCACGCCTGGGAACAACAATTAGAGGATCTTTAAGTTTAGAATTATGAATAACATCAAGTGTCTTATGAGGGACTCATTGTGGTAATCTGGCTTCAGTTAGCCCACAAATATTTACCTTCAAATACTGTGTTTCATAAATACTAAGCACATTTTCTTACATTTTAACATCTCTGAAATCAGGATGCTTAACAATTAATGGTATCCTAAACACACACACACATACACACACACACACACACACACACACACACACACAATGGTGTCTTACAGTTGCTGTTGGCCCCAGGGCACATCATGGTATAGTTTCTGTGTGAACGTGATTGTTAATCTTGGAGTCATGACTGAACTGTAGACCCTTCACTATTTTAGTCAACAAACCATTGAACGGTAAAACATTTAAGGACCTTTAAAGAAAGAATAGTTTTGTTGCTGTCCAGAATATCTTCTATTGATAGTTTCTGTTCATATTAAGATAGAACTACTACCACAGCTTACAGAATGAGCATCAGAAGCTTTAAAGAAACTCTCAGAGACTGGAGTATACCTGTTTCAGGAAATGCTACATTACCTAGGATCTTAAGCGTTAAAGGACAATACCGAAAGGAAAAATTTGAACATCTAAGACTCGGAGTAAAAAAATGGTTCAGAAGAGTTGAATGCTGAATGTGAAGAAATTTTAGAAATACCTTAACCAGTTTAGATTGCTTATATTTTCCTTTTAATCTATGCATAATGATGATTGAAGAACTTTCTAAATAAGTCTTCTTATTTAGAAAAAGAATTCTTTCAATATTTAAAAAATAAAAATTTCACATAATAAGAAAGCATTGTGTCATGATTTAATGGGCAGTATAGTCTCTTTCTTAGTGGTACATAAAGTAACAGTGCCTTTTATAAGCAATCATATCTTCAGTGTGATCAAACAGAGTTTGATTGACTGTCAGACTTCTTGTGTATTAGTGTACTGCTTCCTACTGTAATTTACACTGTCATCTCCTAAGAGAACTAAGGAACAATACACAGGTTAGTAAAGATAACACCTCCAGGCAGCAGGTGAATGATGGAGACCCGAAGGTCTCAAAGTGTGCTCCTGAAAGCAGCAGTGACAGCACCACCTGGGAGCTTCTTAGAATGCAAATTCTCAGGCCCTGCCCCAGACCTGCCTAGTCAGCCTGTGTTTTAACAAGCCCTACAGGTGATTTTGATACCAAGCTAAAGTTTGAGAACCGCTGTTCTGGCAGAATTCCGGGAAAGGGAAAATTACTGGTGCCGTTGCACTGAGGTTCGGTGTATGAGTGATTTAGAGAGTAAGAAAACATAGATTCCTTAAGTTCAGCTCAATTACGTGCTAACAGTGTGCTTAAGAAAAGTGACAAAATATCCTATGTTGTGTCTCAGCCAGCTACCAGTGTTAAAGGTATATGATGGAATAGTCCAAAACCTGCATGTCTTTCACTTTTGGTTGACTTTTTGATCTTTGTCTTTTTTAGCATGATGTATCTCAGACTTTGCTCAAGGCAACACTGGACAGTGTTGTAGAAGAATGTGTCAGCTTTGTGGGAGTGGATATTAACATCTGTTCTGAAGTTTTGTTGAGGTGAGACAAGAGGTTGTGGCTGAAGATCGCAGGATCTTCAGTTTAACTGGCTGTTCAGTTCAAACTTAGCTCAAATAAGGGTACACATGTATAAAGTTGTCAAGTATCGAAAACTTATAAATTCCGACATTGCTTTAGGTAATCAGTTTAAGGGGAAGACATCATTTAAAAAAAGAATTATAATAATGCACATTATCATTTTTAATACTGCAAATCTAAAGTGAAGAGCATATGGTAACCATTGAGTGCATTAGTGTTGCTAATAGAATTTAAATAAGGTTAACATGGAAAAGAGCTGTTGCCCACCACATGAGAATAGATTTTTTTCACTAGTTCAGTCTCTTGCATACATCTGTCAAAGCTGGCAGTAACCAGAAGATAAATTCTGAGGGTTCAAGGTATGGTTACCATATTTTTACCTTGAAAATCTGCAAGTCACATATCAAAATCTTTATCGTGCTATAATCACGTCTTATATACTCTGTCCTTTTTTAGTGTGGTTATAGAAGAGCTGCTTTTCTTCGTTCATAGTTTTGCATTTATAACACAAGTCTGCTGATGCAGCATGAAATTCTGGACCTCTGTAAAAGATCTAGAGTTCTTTGCTTTGAGATTAGTATACCAGAAAATACCCCATATGCTTTAAGGTAGTGATTTTCTACCACAGCTACAAACATTCCATCATTTCATGTATAAAATTCAATAATAGAATTAAGAATCTCTTAAATAGTAATTTTTAAAGTTAACACCAAGCAGACTACCTAATAATGATAGAGTTTTTATATTTTTAAACTAACCAGGACAGTCATGACTTTCTATAGTTCAAGTCTTTATGTTAATGAGAATAGGCTGATAAAAAAAATAGGGTAGTACAACACAACTGAAGCTATTGTTACTTTTGTTGCTAACTCACTTAAAAACTAAACAGGAATAGGCAGAATTATTACTTGATTCAGAAATACAAGGAACGTGAATAGCATAGAATTACCATGGAGAACAATTCTTTTCTTATGCCAGTGCTAACCAGTTTACCAGCCTCTTTATGACAGCTGCTGGTTTTGTCATTATTTTGCATTCTGTTCTCCTTGCCTCCTCTCGGACAACTCTTTCCCCTTTGTCTTTTTTATTTAACTCCTTTTTGGATTAACTTAACTTAGAGCCATATGATAGTATGTAATTGCAGTTGTTTTTATGATGCTTATCATTTTCAGATGAGATCTTTTCTTTGAATATGCTTAGAATTATTATATCTACCATATTACTCATTTTGTTTATTTTTTTAGGCACATTGCAGGACTCAATGCCAACCGAGCCAAAAATATTATTGAATGGCGAGAGAAAAATGGGCCCTTTGTCAACCGAGAACAGCTAAAAAAAGTGAAAGGGCTGGGTCCAAAATCTTTCCAACAGTGTGCCGGCTTCATCAGAATCAACCAGGATTATATTAGAACATTTTGCAGGTGATTATGAAAGTGTTTGCTTTGGGTTCTGTTACCAGCCTTCCCCGTTACTGTTGCCCATCCTAGTGTCTAAATCCTAGGTGTTCATTTGTTCAGTCCTTCAGGATGTGTTGACTCTGATCTTTACTAGGCACTGGGAATCCAGCAGTGAACAAATCACCAAATTCCCTGTTCTCATGAAGTTAAATTTTGGTACATGAGAAAACGATAAATAAGCTAGTAAAATAAATAGTTTCAGATGTAGTAAATACTATACAAATTAAAACAGAGAGACATGTCACTGTCTTGGGGAGCAGTACAACTGCTTTATAGGAGTTATTCATTGAAAAGTTATTTGAGCTGAATTTTGAATGAAGTGAAGGAGCTAACCACACAGGGATTGGAAGGAAAGCATTATAGGCAGAGCATGCCGTATGTGTGCAAGGTCCTAAGGCACAACCAAATTTGGTTCAAATTCAGGAAATGAAAGTAAGGCCAATGTGATTGGAGCATCACAAGTGGGAAGGACTAGTCTAAGAGGAGGTGACAAAGAGCACTTCACAACAGCCACTTCATACTGACAGCTGTTTCCCTAAGTGGACTTGGGCCTCCCCACTCCCTCCTTCCTGAAAACTGACCAAAGCATAATTGTCACTTGTGTAGATTATGCGCTTAATTCTTGCTCTTAATTTCTAATCCTGATAGCACAAAAGCAAAGAATTTGGGTAAACTTCTTAGCATTTTGTAATCATGAAAGAATAGTTTTTATGTACTTGCTACTTTGGGACTACTTGTTTCATTTATATTATTTTTTTCCTTTTGACAAAATTATAATTAGGGGCTCCTGGGTGGCTCAGTGGGTTAAGCGGCCGACTTCAGCACAGGTCACGATCTTGTGGTTTGTGAGTTCAAGTCCCGCGTCGGGCTCTATGCTGGCAGCTCAGAGCCTGGAGCCTGCTTCAGATTCTGTGTCTCCCTCTCTCTCTGCCCCTTCCCGGCTTGTGCTCTGTCTCTTTCTCTCTCTCTCTCAAAAATAAATAAACATTAAAAAATTTTTAATAAAAATAAAAAATTATAATAAATTATAATAAAAGTAATATGAAAAAATAATCTTTATTCTGGCAAAGACTAATCACAGAAAACCAGTCCCACTGATAATAATAATAACAATAATATTAGTAATATAAAGTTATAGTTACATAACTGTTTGGTTTTGATGTAGAAATAGGACAGAATAGAGTCTGAAACTCACCCAAATAGAGACAGAATTTATGTGATAAAGGTAAAGTTTCACACACCGGTATTATGACAGCTGGCAGGAATTTGATACGTGGAGGGGAAGCTGTAGTTCCACCCCATACCTTACACTCAAATAAATCCCACATGGGTCACAGACTTAAAAAGAAGTGAAACTGTCAAAGCACCCACCAGAAGACAACACGGGTACATTTTGCAGAGGATTGGAGTGGGAGAAGGCCTTTTCTAAGTAGACCACAAAACCCAGAAGCCAGAAATGAAAAAACAATTGAGGATAAAATAATCCCGTGTTTCTTAGTTTATGTGTTTTTTGAACCCTTGATTAGAACAGTATAAGAAAAATAAATGAAAAGGAAAGGGCACCTCAGCTTCTCACTTCAAATAGTTTCTTATATATTACTTCCTAAAAGTAAGTTTATACTTATATCAACTTGTATGTTTATCATTTAAAAATTCAGGGGCGTCTGGGTGGTTCACTGGGTTGAGCATCTGACTCTTTTGATTTCAGCTCAGGTCATGATCCCAGGGTTGTGGATGCCACTCTGAGTGTGTAGCCTACTTAAGATTCTCTCTCTCTCTCTCTCCCTCCCTCTCTCTCTCTCTCTCTCTCTCTCTCTCTCTCCCCCTCTCTCTCTCTTTCTCCCTCTCTCCCTCTCTCTCCCTCTCTCCCTCTCTCTCTCTCTCTCCCTCTCTCCCT